>PVJX010000228.1:0-320087 GCA_004027295.1 Dolichotis patagonum
TCTCTGGGGGGCAGCTGTGATCCTGCCAGCATGTGGGCTGAGAATCAGACATCTCATGTCATCCTGTCCCCCTCCTATGTCCCCCCTCCGCCACCCCCTGCTTAGCAAGTGGGACAGTGAACTACACATCTTGTGAAAAGATTGGCTATGTTATTTAGTATGAGCTCTCCATATGCAAAGATATGGACAACCATGTGGAAAAAAACAAGAGACAATATGACAGATAGTGAAGATCTCTAGTTGTCTAGCTTTGAAATTTATGCTTTTTTATGTCCTGTTCTGTTCTGTTTTGTTGTGTTTAATTTTACTCCCTTTTAAAATAAAATTTAAAAAAAAAAGAAATACCACATTTTTTATCCATTCCTCAATGGATGGGCATTTGGGCTGTTTCCAAGATCTGGCTATTACAAATTGTGCTGCTATAAACATGGGTGCACATTTATCAGTGTGGTATGATGTTTTTAATTCTTCTGGGAAAATACCCAGAAGGAAAATAGCTGAGTTCAATGGAACCTCTAGTCCTAGTTGTTTGAGGAATCTCCGTACACTGATTTCCACAGTGGTTGCACTGGTCTACATTCCCACCAATGGTTTTCTGTTTCTTTGACTTAATTGTGGCCTGAAGTCGGCTGCACAACCCTGTTGTTGTGAGCGGTGAGATGGACTGGGCCAAGGTTGCTCCCGGAATGTGCTCCAGCCCTTGGTTCTAGACAGGATTCACATGTGCTTCACATTTTTAAAGGAAAACAGTTGTCTACTTTTTTTTATAGGTGAAAATATTACAATCAATTGGAAGTAGTTATCAGTGGCTGTAAACACAAAGATACCTCAAGAATGAACTCTATATGGTTTGCATCAAAGTTCGCCTGCAGTGTTGAATGTGGTGCGCCAGGGATGAAGATCAGCAGGGGTGAAGATACACATAGCAGTCACACAGCCCAGGCTTCAGACAGGCCCTGATGTATACCAGGTGCGCTTTGGGGCAAAATGGATTTAATTCTTTGAATCTCTCTTTCTTTGGAAATTTCTGCAAATATATCTTTTCCCTCTTCAGAATGTGTCTGTTCCCTACCTCTTCGGGGTCTGCCCTGTGAGTCTGAGGTCTTGAAAAGTTCCCAAAGCTGAAGGGGAGCAACTGAGGTGGGAATCCTGGAGTGATTCGTGGAGTATGGGAATTCGTTCATTCATTCCCTCATTCCCCCTGATTTTCCTGCACCTGCTCTGTGCCTGAGGCTGAGCTGGAGTGGTGGATGGAACACAATAAATGGGCCTCGTGACCTCAGGACCTTGCCTTCTTAGATGTGGCCATTGACACATCAGTGGGCTTGGAGGCAGAAGCGTCACATCAGCTGAGGGATGATCTCCGGTTGTCACCTGCTGGGGTTTCTTGGCAACATCTGAGCTCCAGAAGTCCTAGAATCTTGCACTGGAATCCTAGGCTTCGAGCAGGTTTCTGTGTCTTCAGATGCCTTGGTTACAAATGGACATTCAACAAATTCACTCTGCGTTTCAGGAGGTGCCAGGCAGGAACCGGGAGGGCAGTTTGGGCACCAGGTGTGATTCTCCCTCCAGCACGCCAGCCTCTGGTGCACCTGTGAAGTCAAGTGAGAGCTAGAGCTGCGCGTGGCATTCCGAGGCTGCCGTGTGAAGTTTTCAGCTCCTCCTGCCCCACCTGTGTATCTCTGCCATCACCGCTCTGATCAGTGACACACAGGAGAGGTCGTTGTGGGTTACAGGTCAGAAACTGTTGTCTGACTCCGTTCAGATCCTATGCAGATTCCTAAGGTGAGGCTGTGATCAAAATAGGGGGTGAAGGTTTAAATAAAATAATTTATTATGGTAGAGGACATACTACTATGAACCACTTAAAATCCCACCCCACCCCGCCCCGATTTGGATACACTCGACTCCATCCTCCTGGACACTTTCTGAAGCAGCACTAGGCGTTCTCCGTCCTGTGTGTCTTTATGTGGTGGGGTTGGAAACACAGGGAATTCTGCTGCTGCCCCGTGCCATGCAGCAGAAAGGCGGGTTCTCCGAAATGTCAGTGTGCCCTTGTCCACCCATGTTCACCAGATCTGGCACCATATGGCTTCTGGCTCTTTCCTGAAGTCAAAGTGACCATGAAAGGTAAAATTTGAATCAGTTCAGGGCACTGAGGCAGCCAGGATGAAAGATACTCATGAAAGAGCACTTCCCGAACTGCTGCAGAAAGTGTCGAGAATGATGGGATAAGTGTGTTTGAAGTGAAGGGGATTCCTGGCAAGGTGTCTTTTACTATAATGATTTTTTAAAAATTAGACATTAGCGATATATTTTTAAAAATCATACTTCATGGATAACCAAGCTTTTCAGACAATTAGGGAACTTGGTGGTGTAGCTGAGACTTGGGCTGTGCTCCAGCAATGCAATGGTTAACCTGAACTGCACCAGTGCTGTGCATTTCCATGGGAGCAGAAGTGAGGAGCCCATGCTGGGAAGAGTCTGCCTGGTGGAAAGAGGAAGCTGGGGCTTGAGCTCCTGTGGTCAGGTGGGGGAGGCCACAGCAGGAGGCTGGGAAAGGGCAGCCAGGATGGAAGGGATCCCACTACACTGTGTGCACCATGAACGGGAGAGAGATTTGGGAGACTGGGTGCTTTAGTGTGGGTTTGTGGATCTACACATCTCCATACAGACAAGCACCTGTCATGGACGGAGATTCACCCATCATCTCTAACACCTCTAGCATCCTCCATGCAGGTTCTGGGGTGTCCTCTGCATGGGGCAGGTGTCCGTAATGTCTGCAGAAAACAACAGACTGGCTGGTGAAATGAGCAAACCCATCACCAGATCGTGACTAAACGAAGCAATGTCAATGGCCCTGGTGGATTTTCATAAGGCAGAGATGCATCTAGGCACGGAGAGGGGACTGGTTCTCTCAGAGCATGGAGTGACTAGTAGATAAGAACAAGCATGTCTGTGTCAGCATCCTGGGTTCAAATGCCAGCTCAGCCCCTTGCTGACTGCCCTGGGCACGTAACTCAACCTCAGCATACTTTAGTTTCCTCCGAGTGAAAGTGCAGCGGTAATAGCATTGTCTATGCACATGTGTGTCTATGTGTGCAAAGTGAGTCCGTATAGGTGAGGTGCTTGGGACCACGCCTGGTACATGGTAAAGTCTCTGAAATTCTTAGTCACCAGTTTTAAGGGTAGCTGGACACTTAAGCTGCCCACATATCAGTGTCCTTATCTGTAGAGTCTGAACAGGAATCTCAACTTGCAGAATGGCTGTCAGAGACAAATGGGACAATGTGGGTGGTGTCACAAGGGCTCTGCCCCGTGCTTACCTCTTGACTTTCTTAGATTAGACCTTCTATATCACTGGCACCCTTCCTTCATTTTTCTGTGCCATTTAAAAACGAAGACCCATCACTGTGAGTGTATCCCCCAATCGAATTACGTCCAAGATGTTAAATCCCAGAACAGGGACCCTGGACCGAGGATGCCCAGGAGGGTGGGTAGGCCCAAGCCCGTGTGGTGCGATGGGTTCATTTTGTGTTTTGAGAGGTGCTGGTTCTCCCTGGGCATGGGTGCCTCTGCATCGCAGGGGTTCCAACAGTCCGGACACCCTCACTTCACCAGGATTCCAAGCGTCCGATGAAGTTGGCAGAGATCACAGACACCAGGGGAGGGCAAGGCTGACAGGTGGCCCGAGACCACCGCAGCCCTCAGCTTCCGCAGCGGAGGGATGGGGAATTCTAAATGAGGACCCTTGGGCAATCCCCCAGCTCTTACCCAAACGGTCATGGGGCCTGCCGTGGGCACAGGACAGCGCTGGCTTCTCCTGAAAGGAAATGTGACCGGGGAGAGGCACAGGATAAAGGGAACTTCTGGGCTGGCTGTGTCCAGAAATTTCCTGTTGAGTGTTTCACTTCACGTTTAGGAAAGGATTGAGGAACTCCTGGGAATCCAGTTCACAAAGGCTTAGAACGCAATGGAAACTGCTGCTCCCACATCTGGCCCCAGGGTTCTGGACGCCCAGCATTGTGAGAGGTGCAGGAGACTGGGGTCTCTCTTCACTAGGTCCTCCAGTTTTTTGGCAGTCCTGCAAATATTCTTCCAATTGCTTTTCCCCATTGTAGGTTAAAAACATAGAAAACAGGAAAACACCAGAAGTAGTCGTCACTCAGTGTATGTGTGGGTCTTTGCAAACCCAGCCAGAATAACCACCCCCACCAGCCCCCAGATGCTTTCTGTTTCTTCTAACCTGCATACCAAGAACCTCACCCCAGTCTAGACCAATGGGATTTAATAAACTAAAAAGCAAAACTGGCCAGATCAGTTAATATAATACCTTAATGGAGGCAGAAAAGGGTGTCTCTCAAAGAGACCACTGCTCACCACTGCTCCGAAGAGTTTGAAGAGCAGTTTTTGGAAAATCAAAGTAGGGGGAAAGAGTGAGGGTCTTTCTTTCCATTTCATGGACCCTTAGCCCATATTTAATGCAGAGCCTGGATCTGAGACACAGCAAGTGCGCTTGTAATTATTTCAAACAGTTAAAAAAGCTAGTTAATGATGTTCGACATAAGTAATCATGTTAAATAGTAAAATTTAATTTCTTAAAAACTTAAATCCTCCTATCTTCTGGAATGTATTGTACTGGAGGTTGTCTGGGTAAATTAAATTCTCTCCCGCACACTAAAGCATCAATTTCCTTATGGTAATTATCTGCTAGATTGGATCTGTCAGAGACCGGGAAGCAAGCCTGACATTATACCCTCTTTACAAAAAATGATTACAAAAAATTAAGACGAATGAGGAAAATTAAGGCTGTGGCTGGTAAGCCTCTATAAAGCTCTCTCGGCTCCCTCCACATAAGATACCATTGTAGCGAGGGGTAAGCTTTTAATGACTAGCGTATAATCAGCTGAAGTCCATTAAAAGCGCGGCAGAAGTAACCGATCGCAGAGATAAGGGCCAGAAATGATTTTCCACCGAGTAGAAGCAATTTATTATACACAAAAACGCATTTCTAACGGAAGTGTCTGGATGGACGGGGAACTCGGTAAAGGTGACAGGATTTATTTCCTGGAAAGTTTGAAAGAAAAGGGTAACGCACAGGCTTCAGCGTGGGCTCTCGCCTCATCTTTGAGATCTGCGGGAGGGGGTTCACGGAGAACCCGCCGGGGTCCGCCCAGCCTGCTGCGGGCCTGGGAGCTGCAGAAGCTAGTGTGAACAGATGCAGCCTTCATGTCAGTGCCGGGCTTCGGCTGACGGCTATGTGGATAACGGCATGGTGAGTGCGCTGCTGCTGAAGCCAGCCGGCCGTGAAAGCACTTGGGAAGTCTAATTTCGTGGCCATCAGGGGCGGCGCATGAGTGTAATTAACTCTCAGGGAAAGAAAAAGCAAAGTCCCCGTGGAATCATGAGGAAACTGCCATGGCTTGGGCGCAACTTAGGAATGAAAAGCGCTGGACGTTCAGGTCCGGGCGTGACCTGTGTCTCACGCCTGGTGGCCCTGAAGCCCTGACACTGCTACGCCCCACTGCCACCTTCAGTGCCCAGAGCGTCTGTTTCCGAGGCCTTTCTCCTCTTTGTGGGGACTGAGCCTGCTGGGTCAAACACGCTCTGCAGAGATCCTCTGTCTCTCTAGGTTGCAGTTTCCTGCTCTGTAAAACGGGACAGTTGATGACATCCCAGCCACTGTGAGGGTTGCAGAGCCCTGACAGGTGCCATCCTGTCCACACTGACCTCCACTGAGTGGTGACAGCTGCCTCCCTCCTGTCACTCCTCCATGAGCTCAACTGTGTCTGGGCTTCCATGGAATTCCTGGCCACTCCTACAAGGGCAGGAAGACAGTGGGTGCTTTGAAGGACGTGTGCCTGCCATCCCAGCACTCCAGGAGGCTGATGCAGGAGGATCCAGAGCTAGAGACTAGCCCAGGCATCTCAGCGACTTAGTGAGTCCCGGTCTCAAGATAAAAATAATACATGGGTCAGCACGAAGGCCCCGAGGTCAGTCCTCAGGACTGAAAAGTACAAAAAGAGGGAAGGAAGAACAGGAATGCTTCTAGTGTTTTCAGTGGGAAGCAGCAGGTCCACTCTCACTGTCGGCCTCAGTTTTTCTGGTGTGAGTGTGGCGGGTGAGTGGTCAGTGCCTTTGCTGTGTCTTCGGCACGAGATGAGGGTGACATGCTGCTGCAGACCGCTGGCGTGGGGACCCGCAGCCCAGGCTGAGCTCACATTAACACCTAGTGTGCGCTGTGGTGACCCGGAGCACAGGCTGCCCTCTGCGGTGACACTGGTGGCCCTGATGACAGAGTGAGGCAGGCTCCGCTGATCCTATGTCGACCCAGAGTCTCAGCCCTGGTCATGGTGGCCTCCCCTGCTCCTCCCGGTTTGCAGTTTCTGTCTGAGTCTCTCTCCCCGTCTGCGCAAGCCCCGGGAGTGGAGTCCGCTCTCCATGGACCCCAGCTGGATGCCTGAGGGCCACCCTCCACACCCACACACTCCACACCACCCCCCATCATTCTTACAGTTTTTATCTCATTTTTGCTTGAAAATAATTGCCTGTTCAATCCTCTCTGTGTCTGTGGGTTCTACCTGTATAGATTCAACCAACTGCATACTGAAAATATTCCCAAAACACCGCATCTGTACTGAACACGTGTATGCTTATTTTTCTCTTGTTATTATTCCCGAAACAGCACAGCGTGGCAGCTATTTACACAGTCTTTCCATTGTGCCTGTGTCATGAGTAATTGAGGGAGGGAGATTGAAGGTACAGGAGGATGTGCGCAGGGCACATGCAAATACGACATCCTTTTCTCTAAGGACCAGGCAGCCACCATTTTTGTTATCCACTGGGGGTCCTGGAACCAATTGCCCTGGGCCCCGAGGGATGACTGTGCATGGGTGTAGGGTGACGGATGAAATGCACGTGTCCCGGGGTGCTGAACACATCCGTCTCGTTGTTAAGGCGAAGCTCTGTCCTGCGATTCGCTGATGCTCTCAGGGAAGATGAACTGCTTTCATTAGGCTTTGTTTATATTTACATAAAAGTCCTGATGAGATGATGCCACCAGCTAATTGGATGTATCTCTGCTGCCCCAGGGAGTGAGCAGTCGAAGACACAGGGCATATTTTCTTTTGTCTGTGTATGCTTGCATTGGTCTGGAAGCTCAGCCTGGCATTACTGGTACCCAAGAGAACACAGTCTTACTTCTAGGTAACTACAAATATAAAATATGTCCAAAGGGTGAAGCAAAATATTCATTTAGCTATGTAACCGAGTGGTTCTTCTGTCCCTGTGACCTCTGGGACCTCAGACAATCTACTGATGCCTTTCATCACTCTCCTTGTCCTGGGACACGGTACCTAAGATTGAGAAAAGTTTATCTTGGCTCATGGCTTCAGTCCCTGTCAGCCAGCTCCGAGGTGGAAGGGCAAGGTGGAAGGGTGCAGCAGAAGAAAGCTGCTTACCTCATGGTGGACAAGAAGCAGAGAGAGAAGGGAGGGGCCGGAAAGGGAGGTTCACCCTGCCCTGTCCTGTCCCTGTGACCCACCCGCCTCTTCCCACCAGACCCCTCTCCCTACCACACTTCAGCTGTGGCTCCATCACTGGATGCACCCATGATCCAGTCACCTTCCAAAGTTCCCACCTCTGACCACATGAGGCTTTTGGGGGACACTAGATCTAAACCATAATACTGTCTTCTCTCTTCTTTCTTTCTTTTGCTGACTTTAATTATTGTTCATTGTGTAAGTGTTGTTTTGAATGATAGTGAAATGCACACACTATAAAACTGCATCACCTCCATCATATTAAAGTACTGAACACAGGTGGACTGCTGTGTGACCGTCACCTCCATCCAGCTCTAGAAATTTGTCATCTTCCTAAACTGAGACTTTGTGCTCATTAAATACTAATTCCTCCCTAGAAGTATTTGTGATTTTTCTTGATACTTCATATAAGAAGAAATGTGTAGGGCTTGTCCTTTCATATTTGACCCCCGTCACGTCATTTAGCACAATGTCCACAAGCTTCTATGGGTGAAGATTTCCCTCATTTCTAATGCTGACTTGTTTTACCCTTTTTCATACCACTGCATTTGTTTACTTGTTCACCTGTCAATGGACATCAGGTTGCATTCACTGTTGTGATTTATATCTAGACCCATCTCCAAATCCTCATGTGCTCAGAAGTTGGTCTTTTGGGAGGTGATTGAATCATGGGGGTGCTATAGAGTTAAATGTGTTGTTAGGAGATGTGAGTCTAGTCAGAAAGAGAAGTTCACTGTGGGTGTGACCTGGAAGAAGTTCACTGTGGGTGTGACCTGGAAGAAGCTCACAGTGGGCATGACCTGGAAACAGTTCACTATGGGGATGACCTGGAAGAAGTTCACTGTGGGCATGTGTCTTCCATCAAGGCTGGTTTCCTGCTCTCTGCATCTTCGCCTCCATATCATGAGCAGTTTTTCCTCTGCTATGCCCCTCTGCCATGCTGTTTCTTCTTTGGAGCTGGCTAACCAGGGTCTGAAACATGAGCCAAAAGAAACCCCTTCTCTTCTTCCTTCAAATGTTGGGGTATTGTGTCTCTGCAGTCAGAAAGTGATGAGGACATTCACCTGTTGGCTACTGTGCATAAGGCTGCCATAATACTGCTGTAAAATATCTCTTTAAGACCCTGCTTTTGTTCTTTTGGGTACGTACTCAGAAATAGGACTGTTGGATCTTATATTTTAAAGGAATCACCTCAGTTTTCACATTGACTAAACATTTTTACATTCTCACTAGCAGTGCAAAAAGGTCCCAGTTTCTCTACATCTGCAGCAATGATTGCTCTTTTCTACTTTTTAAAAAATAGTAGTCTCCCTACTGGGTGAGTAGTGACATCTCATTGCAGGTTTTACTTTTATTTCCTTCACGAATGGTTGTGCTTGTTTTTGTGTGCCTGCCAATCACCTGGATCATTTGTATGTCTTCTTTGGAGAAATGTCTGAGTCTTTTTCCCATTTTAAACTGAGTTTTTGTGGTTGAGTTATAGGAATGTGCTAGCCAGTTTTCTATCACCATGACAAAATCCCCGAGTAAACAACTTTACAGGGAGGAAGGTCAGGTTTGCTTCCTGGTTTCAGAGGCTTCAGTCCATGGTTGCCTGGCTTCATCACACTGGGCAGAGATGAGGCTGATGACCATCATTGTGCTGAGTGTGGTGAAGCAAATGCTGCTCGATCCACAGTGGCCAGGAAGCAGACATAGAAGGAGGGATGGGGGACAACATATACCCTCAATGCATGACCCCAGTTACCTGCTCAGCCAATGGTACCATGACTCCTAAGAAGGCTGGGAACTGAGCCCTCATCATGTGTTAATCCATGAAAGAAGTTGGAGCCTTTGAGCTCTCTTTGCTTCACAGGAGTCTCACCTCTGATCACGGTGGCACTGGGACCCAAGTCCCCAACATATGAGCCTTGGGAAACACATATCTGAACCTCAGCAAGGAGTCACTTATATAATCTGCATACTAAAGCATCAGCAGATCCATATCTACCTGAGAATGAGGTGAGTAAAACATGGCTGAGACCAACCAACTACTTCTGGGTCATGCCTTTCTCTCCCTCTTTCCATCACCTACTGAGACTCCTGGGGCAGGAATTTGACATCTTAAAGCTGCTGGGTTTGTGAGCTGTACCCTGTGAAAGCAGGAAGGTCAAGGTGAGCATAATCTCACAGTTCCACTCTGCACCCCATGTGCTGGGCATGAGCTCCTCCGCTATGGTTCTGTCAACAAATACATGAGAAATGGTCTATGTAGATGCCCATCAACTTACAGTGTGGTGTCTCTCTGTGAAGCCATCGTAGGCTGTAAATATTGTGATTTGAAACACATTGAGTCCCTCTAACCTGTACATCACCCTGGCAGCACAGAGCACTGGGTGTTTTCTCCTGAGATCACACAGCAGACAGTGATCTGCTTCACACAGGAGGGTCTTCATGCAGTCACCAACCCAGGAAAATTTCAAGTACACTCTCCACTGTGTGTATGCAAGATGCTTTCACACCTAATTAAGTCAAAATGTCCCAAGTCGGGGACCATCTGCATATTGAACCATGGTCACATTTGTCTATGGCTGAAGATTAAATGTTTATACATCACAATCAATATGTCAAAAAAATTTTAACATTTTAGGTGATAGTATTAAGAGGACAGGGATTTGGGATGTGAATGGGATTCGTGTCATGGTGCAAGAGGCTTTGGAGAGTTCTTCTGTGCCTTCTATCACACACGGATGCAGGGAGAAGGAGGTGTCAACGAGCCAGGCAGTGGACCCTCAGCAGACTTCAAATCTGTTTGTATCTTGACTTTGGACTTCCTGACCTCCAGAACTGTCGGAATAAATTCCTGGTGTTTAGAAGCCACCTTTCTATGGTAATTTGTTATACCAGCCTAAATGAACGCAGGTATTTCTAAACCCAACAAGCATGCAAAGGAGTTGGCATGATTCTTATAGGCAATGATTAGCTGAAATGCCAGGAGTGTTCTTGTTCTTGACAGTACCCTAGATGGGGCCAGAGAATGACTCAGGAACCCCAGGGCATCTTTTCTGAAGCCTCTTCTCCTGCAGTTCCTTAAAGGCCATTGACAAAAGTTGTTCGTTTCTGAGATCATCATTAAACATATGTTACTGGATCAAGGGTTTTGGCCTAAGAAATTATGGACTATTTACTTGTATTTTAATCATTTCATTGACTAAAATGGTTTGATGGGTGGCTCCCCACACAAATACTTAATTATTCTATAAGTAAAGGCAAAATAAGAAAAGCATTCATGGCTTCAAAACGTATTCAGGAAGGAACTGGGATGTTCAGGAGAAATCTTAACCATGACGCAAAGCAAGGTAACAGGTTCCAGCCAAGAAGAGATGAAAGCAGTGCTTTGGAGTTAAGGTGGCAGAATTCCCACCCTCCTGTGGGACAGCCCAGAGTGCTGGGGTTTACAGAACCCAGTAGCACAAACAAACAAAACAAAACAGCAGAAAAGAGCTTCATATTGATGGAATATGGAAAAACACAGTGCATTTTCCTACCTGAACCAAACCATGACACGGATATGGGAAAGGGACCCTCGGTGACAATGGGTCGTCTCATAGCCTGAAATGGCAATCAACTTTGATGTCACCATCAGAGGACAGGATGGTGGCGGAAGTGGACACATCGCACCTTGATCAGTCTGTCCTCCTCCGTGACCAGCTGTCTCTGCCACTCTCAGGAGGGCAAAGCCCAAGTCCTTTACTTTCCCCTAACGTCAATTCAGTGACAGTGGACTGCTGCCTAAGCACTCGCTCTGACACCCCAACTGGGAGGTCCCAGCCACGAGTCTCCTCCCTCTGCCGCTCTGGCCAGCTCCCACCTGAAGCAGTTGTTTCCCGTTCCACACAAAAGCCTCACCCGGTGTCCGTGCACATGGCCAGCACCAGAGTGCTGCATCCTCCAGATCTATCTGGAGGTGGAGAACAGTGTGCCGTTTCCCCAGGCACAGCAGACATTTTACAGATGTCCACTAAGGCAGTGAGAGATGGCAGTGGGTGACTTTGCAATTCCCCCCTCATCTTTGCCGTCTTAGGAACCCTATTAGATATGGTGCCTGGTGCAAATGGATACCACTTTCTGTCTCTCTTATATGTGAACCTCAATTTTCTTCTCCCAACCTCAGTTGATTTCCTGACATACCCTGGGTGATTTTTCTACACTTACAGGGCAGCTTTATAGGACAAGCAAGGCAGGCATATAGATAAAAATTATGAAACAATGAACAGAGAGCAATAGAGAGCTGGAAGAATGAGCCAGTAATTCCCCCGGGGCCTGGGAAGGCCTCACTGCACATCTGATGGCACCGCGGTCTGCAGGCTCAGGAGCACGGCAGAAAGGCCAGGGAGAGAGCTGACTTGAAAAGTGTGACAAGAAGTGTGAAAAGGACAGCGGTGGGGATCACGAGGCCCCACTTGGAAGGACCAGGCGGGCCCTGCTAAGGGGCTGGGAACTGGCTGTCCAGGGAATTAGGGGTCACTGAAGCACTGTCCTTGGCGGCAGGCAGTCAGCCTTAGTGTGCGTCGGATGCGTCCCACGTGCCCAGCTCTTCCGCCCGTTGCCTTCCTCAGCGCACGCCGCAGCCCTACGCCTTCCCAAGGAGGACCCTGTGGTGCTGAGGGCACAGAGCCCTTCCGCAAGCCTGAGAGCGCACTGGGTCAGTCCCAGCCAGGTGCCCTGCGATGGACTGGCCAGTGGGTGTGGACGGGGGCTCTGGAGGTTCTGGCTTCCAATAATGGCCTGGGGAACCTGTGGCTGTGGTCTCAGGGAGGAGCCCCAGCTCCGTGTCCATCCTCGGGAATCTGGAAATCTTAGGAAGCTAGAGATTCAGAACAACAAAAATTGAGTATCAAAGGTAACAATTAGCAGAAAACTTAAGCCAAGGCTAAGCAAATACTCTCCCTGCCCTGCACTGGGGAGTTGAACACTGGGCTTGTGCACTGAGCTGCATCCCTAGCCCTTCTTTCATTTTATTTTGATTTACTTTTGGGTCTGGATACATTGCTAAGTTGGTTAGGCTGGACTTGAACCTGTGACCCTCCTGCCTCAGACTCCTAGGGTTTCAGGTCCGCACCCAACAGTTCTTGCATCCCGCATTCAGGGGTGAAGGAGCACCCACCGTCAGCTCACTGAAGCCCAGGGCCCTCCAGATGCAGACTGGCTCCCCTGCCTGCTCCCCTGCTTCCCCTCCCCTCCAGCGGCCACTGCCCCTCTGGTAGGAAGTGGAGCACCTGGCCCAGTGGTGGGGCTGCTGGGGCAGAGAGGAAGGGATGTGGCCAGGCCCAGAGAGCTGCCCAGCCCTGCTGGTTGGAAGCCCCGCCCCTGTGCCAATGAGCCGCCTGGGTGAGTGCTGAGTGTGGCCTTAGATGGGACGCTGCCCTCGTGGTGGACTCTGAGGAGCTTGGCCAGGGCATAGGGACTGCCTGGCCCAGAGCCCCTGCTGGGGCACATTCCCCTGCTCTGTGTCACTATTTACTTCAAGGCCACCTGCTGGCCCTTGGGTCATGAGACCACGACCAGTGTCCCTCATCCTCCTTGGGGTGTCTCAGGGCCCCGTGGCTTCTGCTGGCCCTTGCACATCCCATGCCCATGTCTGGCCTCACTTGAGAGAGTCCCCAGTTGTCTCCTGGCAGCATGCGATGCAGTAATTCGTGGAGGGACACAGGCCACTGATTTTCTGCAATTTGCATCACCACACTGAACTGGTGTTCAAGCTGAGCCTTTGGTCCTCTTGTTTCAGTTGCATATTAATATTTCTGTGACCTTTAGTAGAAGGCAGTTGAGATACATGCTTTTAAATAGCAAAAGCAGAGAACCGATCTCCTAAACTGTGTATTTCTGACCCTTGTATGATGAGCAAATTACGGGAAGTAAGTCACTTCTGGAAGCACCAATACAGTCAAGAGAACTTGTAAAGTTCTTGTGTTTGGAGGAAGATACACGTACATGCATTCCAGTGTTTTTCAGACATAGGTTTAGATACAGCTTTTGAAATGCTCTAGCACTTTGCACACTCTTAAATTCCACATTATTATCATTATTATTTGTGTTACTGGGGATCAAACCCAAAGGTACTCTACAACTGTGCTTCTAACTGTCCTAGCCCATTTTGCTTTTTTTTTTTTTTTTTTTTTTTTTTTTTTTTTTTGAGATAAGGTCTCACTAAGTGGCCCAGGCAGGGCTCCAATTTTTGATCCTCCTGCCTCAGCCTCCCGCAGTGCTGGGATTACCAGCATGTGTCATTGTGCCAGAGTGCACAGTTCATTTGATTTTTAGAGCATTTCAGGCTTGGTCAGCATTTACAAGTTAAAGCTGA
The DNA here is from genome assembly GCA_004027295.1 of Dolichotis patagonum. Classification (NCBI taxonomy): domain Eukaryota; kingdom Metazoa; phylum Chordata; class Mammalia; order Rodentia; family Caviidae; genus Dolichotis; species Dolichotis patagonum. The sequence goes on from PVJX010000228.1 coordinate 13,885, forward strand.
AGGGAAGAGAAGAGAAGGAAGCGCCGGTCGGGAGGGCATCATGGCCCCAGCGCAGCAGAGAGCACCCCGCCTCTCCCCTCACCTTGGTGCCTGGTTTTCCTCTGTGTCGACCCAATCCTGGATTTGGTTTTGCATCCCTGAACCTCTTCCCTTGGGGGACCCAGAGAGCTGAGTACTTTCTCCCACCCTGCTTCTTCTGAGAAGTGGCTGCTCATTTCCCTGGCCTCTTCTTTGACTGGACTTTTTATTTGGGGGGGGCTTTAATTTTTTGAGTTTGTTATGTATTCTAGATGTTAGTCCTCTGCCGGATAGCCGGCAAGCTTTCCCCCGTTTTGCAGGTTTCCTTTCTATGCTGTTGGTTGTTTCTTTTGCTGAGCAGATCTCTAATTCGATATGATCCCATCTGGTGATTCTCAGTGTTACTTCCTGTGTAACTGGGGTTCTGTTCAGAACGTCCTTGCCTGTTCCTATGACTTCGACAGTTTTACCTGCCTTGTCTTCCCGCAGGCTGTGCTTGTTTTCATATTTAGTTCTTTGACCCAGTTCGATTTTGGTGTAGTACATGGTGAGATATGGATCCAGATTCAGTCCTCTGTGTGTGGAAAATCAGGTTTCCCAGCACGGTTTCTTAAAGAGGACGCCTTCCCACCAGTGTGCGCTCTCAACCCCTCTGTCAAAGATCGAACAGTTTAATGTGCTTGAGATTGTCTCTGTCACGGGGCTGCAGGGCAAAAGGAATCCGTCTGCACTATTGATGGGAGCGTCGACTAGTAAAACCACTATGGAGATCCTTCAAAGAACTGAAATAGAAATTCCATTTGACCTAGTGATTCTTCAGCCACCTTCCCAGGAGAAGTTAAAAAAAATCATATTACAGTGATACAGAGATGTCTGTGTTTATAGCAGCACAATGCATAATAGCTAAATATTGGAAATGGCTTTTATGTCCATCAGCAGAGGAGTGGAGAAACACTGTGGTGTTTACACACAGTGGAGCACTGCTGTGCCATAAGGAAAGGTAAACTGAGTCATTCCTAGGAAAATGGATGCATCTTGAGGCCATAATGTTAAGGGAAATAAATCAGATACATAAGCTTAAATATTGCATGGCTTCTCTTATAAAGAAATCCGAATTGTAGATAAAGAGCATAGCGACAGATAAATAGCAGGAAGCACAGAGTTAGATCTTTCTCAAAGGAGGAAGGGGAGAAGGGAAGGAGGGGGGAGAGAAGGGAACAGGAGAGAATGAAAAAGAGATGGGATGTGTTAGGTCTGTGTGATACAAGGAGTGTAAGCATTAGGTGCTGCAAACACATCCTAATAAAATTAATCAGTCAGTCAATAAATAATGTAACTGACCCAGATAAAAGTAACAGAAGTTTGGGTAGATTTTCCCAGTGGAGACTCAGATGTTCCTCTAGCTTGCCTTTCTCCCTTGAGGATTTGTCTGGGTCACCTGCAAACACTCGTGCTGCACCACAGACCTGAGAAGCTACAGCCCTGGGTGCCTGTGGGTCAGCAGACCATGTGCCAGGTACCCTGGCGTGGCTGCCCTCACCTCTTCAGCCCACTCGGCTGGGAACTGCTGGCCGGCAGTGGTTCCTTTCAGCAGGATGCGGATGCCACAGTGCTCCCGCACAACGCCTGGCTGTCTCCGACCACTTCACGCACCGGCCTGGTCTCTGGATTTCTCACAGCTCTATCCTGCCCCTCACCTGCCCTGTAGTCAGCAATCCCCCAGGGAGCCTGCAGCTGTGCCATGCAGTGAGTGGCTGGCACCTGAGGGGCTGGGTCCCTCGAGAGCAGACGTGGTGAACCTGGCGTGGTCCATGGTGCTGCCCTGTCCCTCCAGCTGCCCACCCTCCAAGCCTGGGCACCCCGCCCCCACGGGGCCCTTTCTCTGCTCTGCTCCCTGCCTGGCCCCACACCAAGTCTCCCCTTATCTTTCATCTTGTGGCTTTGCCCACAGAAGACAATGAAACGGTCTCCCGGCCCTGGAGAGATAGGTGCTCTCCCAACATGCTTCACAGTTCACAGAATTAGAAGTGAGGTGTCCACCTGGGAGACCCTTGGGTAACAGGCAGAATGGAGCTGGCAAACACAGCCAGCCCGCAGTCCTCCTTGGATCACCTGTCCTCTTCAGCAGGGAGCACCACTTCTCCACTGGGCAGGAAAACAGGAACTGCCTTGGTGATGGGGACTGTGAGTGTGTTCAAAGCTGACTGTCATGAAAAAGTCCAAACAAAACAAAAAACAAATGCACTGACTAAAACCAAACACCGTTTGGGGACAATGGATTCTGACATGAAGCTCTAAAAATGATGGTGCCCAGCCCAGCACCTGCATCTCCGTGTGGTTTATATAAATGTATGGAGCACTACTGGGTACTGTGCCGGGTGGGTAGAGTTCCTCCCCTCACCCCACGAAATTCGTGAATCCTCACTTTCAAAAAGAGTGTGGAGTTTTGCTACGGATGTGGCCCTACTCACGCCTGGATTATCCTCTCAGCGTATTTGCACAGATGTGCAAGTGGGAGCACACATATCTTGCAAAGGAACGAGACACTTCAATTTTTAAAGCAGAGTGTAGTTTTTAAGAAAGACTCAAGCAACTAAAGTTTTTTTTAATTTTATTTTAAAGGTGGTAAAATTAAACACAACAAAACAGAACAGAATGGGACATAAGAAAGCATAAATTTCAAAGCTAGACAACCAGATATCTTCACTGTCTGTCATATTGTCTCTTGTTTTCTTCCAAATGGTTGTCCATATCTTTGCATACGGGGAGCTCATACTAAATAACATAGCCAATCTTTTCACAAGATGTGTAGTTCACTGGCTCCCACTTGCTAAGCAGGGGGGAGGGGGAGGGGGCACACGGGACGGGGGACGAGACGACATGAGATGTTTGATTCTCAGCCCGTGCGCCAGCAGGCACACAGCTGCCCCCCAGAGAGGGGAGGAGCTCCTTGTTCTCCCGGCACCCCGAGTCAACCACACGGTTCAGGTCCCAAGGCACCAGGGTCTCTCTCCTTTGGGCTGCCAGAAGTCTGCCACATTAACCTGCTATTTCTTTCTGATGAAATGACCATTACATTTCCAAAGTTCAGGGTGGCAGGCTGGTGGCTGGTTTGCTCAGCGCCCTAAGTTCCAACATGGTGCAGATCTCAGGGAACACTATTGCTTTTTGTTTCTTGCTCTGGGGTGCCCTCGGCTTGCCAGACCACAGTCACTTACCAGGACGGCAGGCTGGTTGCTGGTTTGCTCAGTGCCCTAAGTTCAAGTAACTAAAGTTTGAAGGTTGTACTTGCCTGGCTTGAGAGAGTGTGGACAGCCGGTCCTCGCTGAGGCCCCCTTAGTGTCCACACGCATTGTTGAATGACTCCTCAGCCACAGGTCCTGTTTGCCCTTGGACCTGACTGGGTGTGGAGCCCGTGCGCCCTGGTACTGCAGGGCTCCCTGACATCTGTGTGTGCGAGGAGCTGCTGAGCCCATAAGGGAGCTGGCACTGGGGAAGGACGGTCATCTGTGCTTGGGGCCCGCTAGGAAGAACGGTCACCAGTCACGGGTACAGCCCGAGCTTGAGGCTCGGGTTTCAGCTCCTTCAGCGCCTGCTGTGTCTCCCAGGCATCGAGGCAGCTGGGCCTGTGGTGCCTAGATTGGTCACCTGTGCGCTTCCCGACCTCTGCGGGGTGACTGGAAGACGAATGAGATGGAAACGCCCCTTTTCCAGTAGATCTTTGACTTTGTCTTTCTTTAACGTGTGTTTTTATTAGTGCACACCCCAGTACCTGAGGCTCACACTCCAAACTCACGGGGCGTCAGTGCAGGGGCACAGCTCACCTCAGTACTTTCTCTCCCCGTCCTGCCCTCCCCACCCACACCCTTCGATCTCCCTCCCATCAGATCCGTCTCCCTCCTTCTCATTATCTGCCTTCTATTCTGGTCTTCATTTATATTTTGGCATTTTCACATAAGACAATCCATGCAAGATTTCAGTTTTCAAGCAGATATTGTAAATGATCAACCCGGAAAATATGCTTTGCAGAGAAACATGTCTGCTCCTTATGTTTAACTATATTCTTTAATTTTACATTTTTGTTGTCTTTTAGGTTTAGCTGTTTACAGCTCACAATGATGAAGTCTGTGCTTCTGAGAGACGAAAGAGACTCTCACCCACCCTGAGCTCACTGGAGCGAGAAGGCGACTGCTGAGTATCCTTACTTATTAGAAAACCATCCTGGGCTCAGGTCGCTCCTGCTATTGGACCAATTTTCCTTTCTGACAGCAAAGGCAATTTGGACATAAGTAGGGAAAGGATTCACTTTTATTTCCTTTCTCAACCCCCACTCCATTGTATGTGTGAAACGTTTTTGGGAAAAATTAAATATTTTTAACCTAATTTACATCTTACCAGTTTCGCGAAGATCTAAGGGAGCTGCTGATACTAGCAGGGCGCTAAAGTGACACCCGCAGATCTAAGGCCATGGGGAAAGCAGAGGTGGGCGGGTGGCAAGTCCGCAAACCACCACAATCTTGAGGGTGCACTGCATGACTCAAAAGGCTTCTTAAAATAGCAGTCCTGAATGTGAAACTTGTTTCCATTTGTTCCAAGGTCTAAGTCAATGTGCTTATTTAATCAGCCTTGAGCTTCCTGGCTGGCAGGGGAAAATGGAAGTGTTTCACCTTATCTGATTTTACTCCTCTCTATACTGTGAACCATCCAGCTTTGGAAATGAACAAGGCAGGTGGGCACTCACCTGAAAGACACAGAAACAAGTGCAGCAAACGTTTTCCTGTTCTAAACTATTCAAAGGGAACTTTTTAATCTTCTTTTTTAATATAAGAAGCTTTTTATATTAGGGACAGTGACTTTTTATAGCTTCAGATTTTCCAGTTTTAAAGAAACACATCTACAATCAGAGCACTAATAGCTATTAACCTCTTTTTTTAATATCTCCCTGTTACTATATATACATATATGCATATAATTTAAAGGGATAATTAAATACACACTGCTGTAAAATGTGCTTTTGCACTTACAACGTTGTATGCATTTCTTTCCAAGATAACGATTAGTAGGCTTTATTAACTTTTTAATGTGAACATTATATTTCAATATACTGTTATCCCTCCATACCGACTGGGGAGTAGTTATAGCCCCCCAACATTAAAATCTGTAAGTGTTTGAATCCTTCAGATAAAATGGCAAAGAATTTACCTGAAACCCACATATATCTTCCAGTGTAATTTTTTTTGAGACAAGGGTCTTGCTATGTTGTCTAGGCTGGCCTTGATCTCACCATGTAGCCCAGGCTGACCTCGAATACATGGTGATCCTCCTGCCTCAGCCCCCTGGATGCTAGGATTATAGGCATGCTCCACCATGCCTGGTAGTCAATGCCCTTTAAATCATCTCTACATTCCTTACAATGTAAATTCTACGTAAATTGTTGTTGCCTTGTATTGTTGAGGAAATCACATGAAAATTTTGTGTCTCATCAGTTCAAATGCGGTGTTTTCCAATGTTTTCCATCCTTGGTTGTTTGACTCCGTGGACGTGGAACCTGCAGACACAGAGGGCTATGGGTGTCCACATGCGATGATTCGTCCCATTTCCTCCTGAGAGACAGCAAGATTTTCCTGTTTTCTCTCAGTTAAACAGAAAGCTGCACGTTGAACTTCTTGATGCCAATGGACTTGTTCGATGGTGTAATTATTTGCTTGACAAAAGTCCTGAACCTGAAGTCACTGGATGGAAACAGTTTGCACCCCCAAGGAGGCTTGAAAGCTCTCCCACGGGTCCCCTCGCAGGTGTCACCACGCCAGCTCCTGGGAGTACATGGAGCCTGAAGTCGCTGCTCTCCTGAGACCAGTGAGGGTCCAGGGGAAAGGGACAAATCACGGTCACACGTCAGTGCACATTTGAATGCTCTGGCCACAGGTATCCCTTAGATTTTAGCTTTCCATCACTGCTGCTTGTGCGGACTCTTAATAGTTTCAGCATTTAAAACGCTGTTTTTATAAGTGACATGAGAATCTGGTTGTTTCCACTGATACATTTTCCAGGCAGGTTTGTCTTGGTTTTTATTTTTACATTAAAAATCTTTTCTCCCCTTCATGGGGTTTTCGTCAGTCTCCTTTGGAAAAAAATTCTGCACACACACACATACACCACCACCACCTTGTGAACCAAGTCCTGGATTTTCCAGGTAGTTTGTACCAGGCTGTTAATGAGCAATTTAAGCCTGTATTTCAGGAGCGATTTGTTTCATGGATGGGCCGCACTTGTTTTATTTCCAAGTCACGTTCTCGATATTTTCTGTTGGAAAAGATTCATCCTGTATTGATGGGTTTCAAAAGAGTTCATCTGTTCATTTCTAGATTTTCTATTTTTCTCCAGCACGAGTATCATATTTTTCATGTTATTGTGCTTTCATAATATTTCTATGATGTTACTCTGTAACGCTCTAATTGGCTAGAAATAGGGTTATTTGAATGCATTTTTTCTTCAAGTGAGCTCTGTAATTTCTAACACTGTTAGTTTTATTTTTTTAAAGTGCAGAGTTTTTCTGTATTTGTGTCATGCTGGAGATAAACAAAAGACTAGAGGTTGATATCGTGGAGGAAACTGCTTGGGAAGTGATGACAGAGTTGCTGATCAGAAATGCCAGGTGCAGGTGCCAGCTCTAAGGCACAGAGAGGACCCGGGACCAGAAGCAACCCTTGTGCATTGGCTTTAGTGACACTGACCTTCAGCTGGATCGCTGAGCCCAGCATCCAAATACCACAACTCTCACTGGGGGCCAGTAAAGGCAGGCGCACAGGTATTTCTGCATTCTTTATTGGTGTAAAAGCCCAGAATCTAAGTCTGTCATGAGCTGAATGCACATTTTATCTTCACAGGAAAGATGTGTGAGTGAGTTATGTAGCAAACCAAGAGTTTCCAAGTCTCCTTTGGATGAGGTCAGATGTACTGGTTAGCTTTCCCTGTGCCTGGGAAAAATGTCTGAGATACACACCTTAATGGAAGAAATGGTGTATTTGGTTCACGGTTTCAGGGCATTCAATCCATGGTTGGCAGGCTCCCAGGCAGGAGGGGCATGGTAGATGGACATGGTAGGAGAAAGGTACTCGATTCATACTGGCCAGGAAACAGATTCCAGGGGAAAAATGCCATCAAGACACAGACACTCCTCCAAAGGCTCTCCTCAGTGACCCCTGTCCTCCAGCTGGGCCCACCTTCCCACAGCACACTCAGCTATGAAATCTTGGATTAAGCAGTGATGAACAGAACTCCTAGTGATCCAATCACCCCTCTAGGAGTCTCTAATCCAATCAAGCTGACAGTCAAGAGTAACAGCAGACAAAGCCAGCATCCTTCCAAAAGTGCCTTCCAGGAACTTAACAGCCATGATGGGTGACCAAATTTGTGCACGATAGGAATAGAAAAACCATCTATTGGCAGAATGTAAAGCCCAGGTGTTTCCAGAATGATGCCCAGGGCCTCTGGTGTTGACCAGCAGCCCCTCAGACAGAGTGTACTACCAAGGGTGTTTATCAGAAGTGTGATCTCAGAGCCCCACATCAATCCACTTGCCGAATGGGCTAGTTCTGGAGCATCTGCACTTTACTGAGAATCTTCCAGAGCTTAAGTTTTTGCTTTTTGTGTTTGTTTGCTGTTTTTTTGGTCCAATAATTTTTTTTCTTAGAAAGTTGCTCTTTCTGAAATAATTAGCCTACAAGACTGGATGTAGGTAAAGTTATCGCTTTTCTCAAAGGCACTGTCAGGTCCTCAGGGTGGGTGGTTGTTGGTTTTCCTGTTTGTCCTGGCAGAAGAGTCAGTATCAAAATCTCCTTATCAATCCACTGTGATAAAATGTCATTCTGCAACAAAAAGAGCCAATTTCCCCTTTCTATGGAAAAAGAAAGACCCAGCCCCTCAAGGACTACACATTTACTTGGAGTTCTCCAGGGTCACTGTCTCACTCTGCATTTGGGGGAAGAAGCCTGCAGGCAGAATTCCTGGGAAGCATGTCAGGAAATGCTAGGGACAGCAGAGCTTTCCTTTTTGCTTTCTATTGGTTTTGATTTGTGCCTTAATAATCCAGTGAAGATCATCCAACCTGAGGCAAAGTGGAGGGGCAGGTAAGACGTCTAAGTTGGGAAAACCTAAATTCCAGACAAGCTCTTCACTTCTCCAAGACTCAGTGTACATTATTTATAAAACAGGAAGCTACGGCTCAGCATGGCGGTACACACTATAATCCCAGCTCTCTAGGAGGCCGAGACAGGAAAATGCAAATTTCAAGCCCAGCCTGGGCAATTTAGCAACTGCCTCAAAATTTAAAAATTTCAAACAGGGCTCGAGGTGCAGCTCAGTGCCAAGACCCTGAGTTGGGTCATATGTGCTCCTGGGTTCCCTCCCCCAAAGGGAGACATGTGTGAAACACCTGCTCCAAGAAGTATCATGAGGTTATGAGATCAAATGAGCTAAAGTTTATGGGGGCACTTCCTGAGCTCCTGTGAGGTCCACAGACGTCGCCAGGACACACAAAGACATTCTGGATCTTTTATTCCCCATTACACTGTGCATCCCAGGGTGTGGCCTCTTTCAATAGAGGACAGATTCTCTTTCCTTCCTGTTGAAGGGATTGTAGGGTCTCACAGTTGTGACCATCCGGGACAGTGGCCCCTGGTGATGGAAGAGGTCAACTCCCATTTCTTTCCGTAAGGTGCTGAGACAGAATGAAAGAAGAAAAGAATGATGGGTAAAATCGACACGAAAATGTACAACCTCATGTGCTCCAACTAATGGTACATATCAATGGGAGAGAGAGGAGAGAGAGACAGACAGACAGAGAGAGAGAGAGAGAGAGAGAGAGAGAGCGCTCAGATAGAGAAGAGAAAAATGACTGGGAACGATCCATGCTGTCTGCATTGTGTTCCATTTGCTGGACACCTCTGGACCCAGAGCTAGGATAGGTGCTAGGAAGGCAGGCAAATAGCCATGCAGAAAGTCTCTGTGGGTGGTCAGGCCGGGGTGGGAGCAGGAGATGCGGCCACCTCGCAGGTGGGGAACGGCAAGCAGGGAGGCTAGGAGAAGATACAGGGAGCGAGGAGAGCCGGGGCCTGGGAGATGGGGGGGCCCAGAGGCCCAGGAGTCGTGTGCTCCTGTCCACCGGCCTCACGGTATCTCCTCACACGATGCCTGCCACGATGAGTGTCAGCTTTTTGGCCCACACAGTAGGTATAAATCGGCCCTGTGAATTTGCCGTGAGGATTGAAATAAAGCAAATAGCTGGGCATGCTGCTCCCAGAGGGGCCACCCAGGCCTCCACGGAAGCCTCGGCAACCGTGATGCCCACGGCCACAGCCCTGCCTGCAGGAGCTCAGCTGTGGACACCCTGCTGCTGCAGTCACACGCACGCGGTGCACAGGCATGCACGTGGTTCGTTCACACACACGCAGCACAACACTCACATGTGACAGCAGTGAGGGTGCTGGGGCCAGAGCGCAACCCCACGCCACCAGCACCTCCTCCCGAGGCCTTGTTTTCCCACTGTGACTGTCAGTATTACTACAGGATGTGACCCCAGCAGCGTGCAGCTCCTCTTCTATGCAGGTTACGCTCGGAGCCAGGGCATGTGCTGCCAGACACGGATGGGATGGAAAGGGCCCATCTGCCTCTGCGCTCCACCAGCACAGCCCGCAGCCTGGCTTCCAGTCCCTTCCGGTCACCTCTTCTGGTCTCTCCTGCGTCCCATACAGAGCGAATCCCAAGGCTATCCGGGCGGTGGGCATCGCTCCCACCAATGTGGGACAGAGGCCCCTTTGTATGTGCGTGCTGAGCACCTCAGCAGTGTAAAAATGCCAACCACGAATATCCAGGGCAAAGGCATGGCCAGGCCCCCTGCTCCGTCCTCTTAGCAGCCCCCAATCCGGCCGGCAGGAGCACCTTGCGGGACACAGATGAGGAGCTGGCCGGGAGGGAGAGGCAGGCCGGAGCCGCCAGCTGGGCGTCTCCATGGAGCATGGAAGTGAAGGAACACGAAGGGAAGGGAGAGAAGCAGGCGGGCAGCTCAGAAGGGACAGCAGGGAGCCAGGACTTGGGTTTCCCTAAAGCACAGGACAGAGCGAGAAGCTGAGCACTAATGAGCAAGCGGAGCAGGGGAGGAGAAACCGCAGGTCAGACAGAGAAGGGCGGGAAGCGTGCGATGGGCACAGAGAGTCTGGGGGTTGGGGGAGGAGGGCGGAGGGCAGGAAGGGACAGCCCAGGAGCAGGGCCCACTGGGGAGGGGGAGCTGGAAGGGTCTGGAAGCTCAGGTGGCAGGGGAAGGTGTGCAGAGGGCCGCGGGTGTGGCCAAGGCTGTGAGTCCAGCAGCAGCACATTGGCAAGGAGCCCAGGACATTGGAGGCGGAGAGGCAGGAATCCCAGGGCGCAGAAGTGACAGGAAAAGCCCGCCCAGCTCAGCTATGGAGCGGGAGCTCTCAGCTCACTATGTTCTCGGGGACCTGGGCTCCTGCTCCTGCTGGAAAGTTCTGCAGAAGTTTCTAAATACATGTTCACAGGAACCAGAGGGGACACTCCATGAGGGGCAGCCTCTGGTCACCACGCCCAGGCTCAGTGTCCAGGGCCACCTCCTGCAGGGCACGCTGTCTGCAGGGCGGCTCAGGGGAGCGTGCCGAGCTCTGCCTCCCTCGGCCCTGCTGGGCGCGTTCCTGGGGCCGGAGCCCTCTGCCCGTCAGGAGCTGCTGTTGGGGAGACACTCAGGGCCCTCTTCCCGGATGCTGACTGGCGGGGATGGCTTTCCAAGCAGGGGGAGAGAGCCAGCCAGAAGAAAGGGCTTCGTTCAACATGCTCTGCCAGGGGTGCTCTGCCAGGGGACCATGAGCAAGTGGAGAGTGGGGTCAGGGTGTGGTCTCGGGCACTGGGGTGAGAAGATGGGTCGCAGGCAGAATTTTTACTGTGAGTGAATTTTAGCTTCTCTCACAGTGGGGGAAGGAAAATGGGCAACTACGTGAGATGACAGATGTATTGATTTCCTTTACTATAGCACCCACCTTACTATATAATTGTTCCCCTATAACACCATCCTGCCCTAGACACACACAGCAGGTATCTTAAAAATTGTACATGTAAATGCGGAGACCGAAACCCAAAGCATCTGGGGAGTAAACTGAATGCAAAAGATTAGTTCGGAGAGCCGATGTCCTGTTGACAAACGCAGAGCACAAGATGCGTCGGATGGCTGGGAGGCCACACATCCGCAGATCAGAAATTCTGGCTCCCTGTGTCAGGTGCCGCTTTCTGTGTGCTGGTGGGGGATTTACTAGGGATTGATCCCAGGCCCGATTCGTGAGCTGTGTGGACAGCCAGAAGCCAGATGGTAGATACATAGACAGACAGACAGACAGACAGATGATCGACAGATGACAGATAGATGATAGAAAGATGGTAGATGACAGATTGATAGATGATAGATCAATACATGATAGATAGCTAGGTGATTGATAGGTGGATAGGTAGATAGACTGATTGACTTTTTACCATGTCTCCCTAAGTTATCAAATTGCCCAGACTGGACTCAAACTAGATGATTTTCTGCCTCAGCCTCCCAGTATGCTGGGATTATAGGCACAAACCACCACAACCAGCTCACCATTCTTGTCCTTTAATCCCTGCCCTTCATACACACCACACACACACACACACACACACACTCACAGGCAGTGGCACCCAGAGGGTGTCCTGTGCTGAGGGTGCTCCCCTGAGACTCTTGCCCCACAACCTCACCCAGCCCTGGGTCTGTTAGCCAACCCCTGCCCCGGCCTTCCTGCACCCTCCCTTCCAGGTCCTCTTCAGTGGTCCTAGGTATTGGGGCTCAGTTTTCTCATCTGTCAAGTGGGCCAGCAAGGGGCCCTTGCTCACAGGCACCTGCTAGGGGGTGTGAGCCCTGTCTGCTGTGCCGGAGAGGGGCTGTGCTCCAGGAAGCCACAGTGAGTGTCCGGGGCGGGTCATTGCCCGCCCCGGCCGTGGCTGTTCCTGCTCACTGGGAGTCCCCGAGCTCCATGTACAAGGGCTTCGCTCCCGTGAAAACCTGCAGGTTGGGCGATGCTGCCTACTCAATCGCTGGATGGACGAGTGGAGAAGAGGATGAACCACCCCAAAATGGAAGAGTGGAGGAGAGGATGAACGTGCGGACGAGCTGGGAGCCACTGGCACACACACGATCTCAGCCCTAAGGAGGCTGAGGCAGGAGGATCACAGTGTGCTCAAGGCCAGACTGGGCTACAGAGTAAGACCCTGTCTCGTAACAACCAAATCACTCCCCCACCCCCGCACCCAGGAAAAAGAAGGAGTTCGTCCAAATGTCCTCTTCAGAAGGCCTTGGCCTGCTGTCACGGGACCCAGCAGCCCTCTCTGTGACCTCTGCTGTGACTGCCCGTGGTGTAGGTGCAGGCTGGGGGCTTTCCTGTCCCACCCGTTGAATCCGGGCTCCTGAAGAGGGCCCAGGTGGGCTGAGAGATGGTAAAGGAGCACAGTGACCGGAGGTGAGGCCCCCCTTCCCTCCCGCTCCTGCATTCCCACGAGGCTGCTCATCTGCTCGAGGGGCGCATCCGCGCTTTCAAAGCTGCATCTTTCTTCTGCAGACCAGGGCTTCCGCCCAAGCATTCAGGGTTGAGTCAGGAGAGAGAATGCTCTGCCCTTGGCCACCGGACTCGGACCGAAGACCCTTCCACCCTGCCATCCTGTATCTTCTACTTTCATTTTGCAAAAGCGAAGTATAAAATCATCTGTGACAGCCAAGGGGGTTTTGTTGTTTGTGAAACATAAGATGACACTCAGAAGAAGCAAATAAGGTCTGGTGTGAGCTCCTCCCACGCACCTTTCTGACGCTAGAGGACAAGGCAGTGTGTGGGACTCTAAGCCCCACACCGTCCGCTACTGTGTGTCAAACGTCTTTCCATGCCCCTTTGAGCAACACCTGGATAAGCATTAATCTGCATTTTACCATTCAATTTTGAATAAGGTTCCAGAAGAAAAGCATGCAGAAAGCCTAATAAAATTTCCCTCAGTGGGAAAAGTAAATCTTTTTTCCTCGACCTGATGCCCCTTTTTTAAAAAATGTTAATTTTCTCCGAGCATTTAATTGTTCTGTAATGGAATAACCATAATTAGGGTTTCCCCTGCTAATGTATCGGAGCAGACTGAATAATGGGCTTCACACTCACCGGTGCAGCGCCGAGTCCGGTGACGGGCTTGTGGATGGAATATTAGAATTTGCTGGCTGGGTGGCCATGAAATGAACCTTGCCGGTGTATCCCGGAATATTTGCAGCCCTGCAGTAAGGAGTTAAAAGAGGGGGATGAGAGGAAATGAAAACAACAATCTGTGAAATAGTCACGGTAACTAGAACCCAAATAGCAAAACGATGAAGGAGGTGCGGCCTCGTTCTGTTTCTCTGCCTGGGGTCTGGAACTTGCTCGGTCCGAACGGGAAAGCCCTGGTGCCCTGGGCTGACTCACAGACACTCACACGGCAGCTCCGCCCGGGGCTGAGCAAACCTACTGCGAGTGACTGTTTGGCTGTCGTGTTAAACCTGCGTGCCTTGTACGTCTGTGACTCACCACTGTGCTCAGTGTCCTAATGCAGGAAGACATGGGCTCTTGACAAAACTACAGACGTGTGCCCCACGTGTAGCCCTGCAGTGTTGGCGCCAGCATTCCTGCATTTTTGTTTGTCGTCTTACTTTTTTTTTTTTTTTTTTTTTGGTACCGGGGATCGAACTCACAACATCGCGCTTGCCAGGCAGGCGCTTAAGCCACTGAGCTAAATCCCTGGCCCCGTCTTACTTTTCACCAAAGGTCTTTGGTTTGACTAATTGTAGGTGATCACCAGAACCGCACAGCGAAGCCGGACGTCAGCCTGCACACCGGCTTGCTTCGTTCAGCTCTGTGCGCAGTTCTGCTCCCCCACCGTTTTCCCTGCCAGAGAGCAAAAAGACAAACGCAGGGACACCCAGGCAGAGGTAAAGGGTGTGTAAAAGTGTCCTCCAGAAAAGGTAAAAGAGCATCCAAAAGACGGAGTCAGTCAGCAACCCTGAAAGACGCAGAGAGGAACTCGAATGCCTGCCACGCTAGCATCCAAAATGGTCTAAGCCGACTGCTTCCCGGAGGTGGGTGGAGGTTGGGGCAGTCCACACTTTGCCCACAGGAGCAGTGGAGAAGATGGATTTCAAGGAGCGTGGACGACGTTTGCAGCCTAGGAGGAACGGTTCCAGCTCTTTGGCCTCAGCTCGCTGGCCTGGCCCTGTAGGGAGAAACCCGGAAGGTGCCATCTTGAATGGGCTCTGGGTTCACACTCCCTTCAGCTCACTGGTCTGTACTCCCTTCCTCTGGGGTCTCTGGGAGCCTGGCGACTCGGTGGTGGGTTCCTTAGTCAACACCGGCACCCACGGTGACAAGGACCCAGACTCCATCGGAGGTGGAGGAGTGAGCTCTCCGTGGAGGCCTTGGTCATACTGACATCCTTTCCATGTGTCCAGTAAGCCAGACAGACACCTCCTGGAACCAGTTATCTTTGGAATAATTTTCAGGAAACTGAGCTTAAAGGAGGTTGCTCCTCTTTTCAATGATTTGGGTCTTGAGAGCCCCCAGGAGCCCGGCTAGGGGCCCCGTGGGATACGGCAGAGCTGTCAGGAGATGAGGCCTGCAGGGGAAATATTAGGTCCCTGGGGCATGGAACCGAAGGGGACCCTGGGACCCTGGTCCCTTCTGTGTTCTCTCCTTGCTTCCGGACACCATGATCTGAGCTAAGGTCCTTTGCCCACCCTTCCCCCATGATGTACTGAGCCATCATGGGCTCAAAGCAGAGGGACCGAGTAACCACGGACTGAGCCTCAATGCACTGTGAACTACCATGAACTTTTCCTCCTCATGAGTGGATTCCTTCAGGTGCTTTGTCACAGTGGCAGCAAGCTGCCAAACACACTCCCATTAATGTGTCATGAGATGAGATAGCCCAACAGAAGAGCTAAGTTAGTTAAAAGTGTCTGCACTCAAGGTTAGAAAAACGCTGAAGAACGTGTGACCCTCCCCATCGGCTCTCAGACACACGCCTCAGAGCTCTATCACCTCAGCCGTGGCCCTGGGGAATGATACTAACCCTGGGGACTTGTCCGCAAGTGAAGTGAAAAAAATACAGTGATTCAAATTGCAGTTTCTTAGGGTTGACCCTGCATCGATTATTGATCACAGCCTGTTTTAACGACAAGGAGCAAAGCTATTGGAATGTTAGGGAAAGCGTACGCACGAGGCAGAAACTGTGGCACTTTCCCTCCGAGTGTGTAATTCTGACTCTGCTGGTGCTGGCTCACTGGCTTGCAGCCTGTGGTCAGGGGACCCCCGGCTCTGATGCAGGGGGGCTAAACACATCAAGGGCAACACTGGCCTCAGTGGCACAAGCTAGTGCGCTCCGTGAGGCTGGGGAAGCCGGCAGCAGAGGTGCAGGGGAGGCCCCACCTTGAGGGCGGCTTCCGCTCCCAGCCTGACCCCCGACCACTCCAGTGAAGAAAGCTTCCTGCAGCCCCGCTCCGTCCACTGCAGCAGAGAGGACAGTTCACACCGGGGACCCAATGCGGTAAATAATGGGCAAGCAGCAAGGGCTTCATTACCGCTTAGGTGGTGCTCAACTGACTAGCTGACATGCAAGACTTCAAAGAAACAAAATACGTTCAAGACAGGGGTCGTGTAACTGGAGAAAGCAGAGTATTAGTTTTAATACGTGGTGGACCAGGGTAGGCAACGAAAGCTGTGCCCTTTAGGATTTCTCAGAATTTTCTTCAAGAAGCAGAGCCATCAGTTGGAGAGGCAGCTACCAGTGAGGCAAAATGACCGATGTGTGTGTCTTGCCGACGAACACTCATCAAAGCTTCCAGGCGTGTCACAAAGGAAATCCCCTCCATCTGTGTGACAGGTGTTTTCCACTGCCTTGGAGGCACCTGCAAAGTTAAACACCTGTGAGGTCAGAGCCTCCAAGCCGAGCAGCCGAGCGTCAGGGGGCTGGACGCGCTGACCTGCCGGCCAGCCGCAGAGAGGGCTGGGTGGACACAGCCTCCAGGGCTGAGCGCATCCGTGGCACATGGGTTATTGACGCTAAACGGTGACACATGTTCCACTCTGTGAACGCTGTGAGGGGATGTGACATCATAGCTAATAATAACATTTCTTCATGAAATAAGTAGACTGATTTGCTGCTTGGGCTGCAGGATGAGTTTGGTTGCCTAATAAACTGCCAAGTATTTGAAAATGAAAGTTTTCGCCCACGCCGCTTCTGAATGCATGCAGTTAACCCTTGCAGGTAGGGCTGTCGTGAGGCGAATTTTTGCCGTGCGCCAAGTAGTGCTTCGCCTTTATAGCGAGGTAGAAGGGTATGCTCCGGGGTGCTGTGACTGCTGCCGAGAGGCGACACTTTTCAGCGGGAGGAAACAAAGATGTAAGAGACACCGAAACGCACATACAGACTGAGATGATTCCGGGGTTCCCTGCCAATTCGGAGTGCCGGCCACACCTGAGGGCATCAGAGAGAGAGGCCTGTTTAAAATGCGAAGTCTGTCTTTGTCTCTGCACTGCAGGTTTGGGTCCCGGAACACCTTTCAGGCCCGTTCGTTCCTTCCGAGCTTGGATTTCGAGCTCCACTACTAACTTTGGGTATCACACGTGTGGCTTCTCTGCACACTGCAGGCATGACCAATCCTCGCTGAGTGTATGCTGTGTTCTCCTTTAGGTGCTTCACATGGACCGATGCTTTCATTTCCACAGTATCGCTGTACCATAGGTCTTACGGTCACGCCTGGGTTTTACTTGGCAGGAAGGAGAAAGCCTGAGCCATGTGCCCATCGGAACCATCGGGAGGCAGCAGCAGACCTCAACCCAGACAGCCTGCGTTTCAGAGATGAGGCCACCGGCCAGGGGGAAGGAAAGGCCTCTGGGGGCCCCAGCCCAGCCCAAAGAGCCCTGCTAGGTGACAGCGGCGCTGCTCAGGGCGAACTTGCAAGATCAAAGTTGAGTCCCGGAACAATCCTGATTGAGCTGGGTTCTAGGCGGAAAGCGGGCGAGGTCTGAGCTTCGCACAGCTTCACATTACTGGATGCTTTTTGTTCCTTTTCCTACAGGGCGGGGATGGAACACAGACCCTCATGCATGTTGGGCAAGTGCCCCATTACTAAGCTACATTCTCCAGTCCTAGAGGACATTTCAAGAATGCCCATCTAAAGGTTTAAAGACCCAGAGATGCAAAGTAAGGGGTGGTGGTTGAGAAGCAGACACCGTGAGGGATGAGCAGTCCTGGCAGCCTGGGGCCTGAGCCTGGCAGCCCAGCTCCAGGAGGGCTCCCCCTGCAGGGCACGCTGGTGGCCTGGGAACCCTTTACCAGGGCTGTGGGCTCCTGTGATGTGGACAGGAGCTGACGTAGGCCCATGCCGTGGTCCCGGGAGTGTCTGCAGGTGTGGAGGGGTGGAGGGGACTCAGGGAGGGCTGGAGAGATGGGAAGGACAGGAGCGAGGACAGGCAGAGCACACGGTGTCACCGTGGCCTGCAGCAGCCTGGTCCAGAGGCCTGGCGAAGGAAGGGGCCTTGGAGACCTCGGTGGTGCACAGCCGGAGAGGGAAAGCTGTCTGTCCCCGTGAGCAGGGCCTTTGTCTGGTGGTGTTTTCAATGAGAAATGTGTACAAACGGACCCACTTCAGGGTGGCTTTTGGTCACTAGACTTTTTTTCTAAAGGTGCGAAGCTCCGAGGTTTTCTCCAGGAAGTGGAGTTTGACTGTGATTAGCATCATCCAGGGGATAGATTTCCTCCTCTGTCCTCCGAATCCTCATGTCTTCTACTTAGAAGGGGATGCAGAAATGATAGGTGAGGATAAAGCCCTCGCAGCCAGGCCCAACCAGAGGCAAAAGGCGAGTTTGACGTGGGTCCAGGGCAGAGGTCTGCCCTGGGGGTGCTGGGCTCGTTCTCCGGGCTTTTCATGGAATGCTTGATTTGGGACACTTCACATGGTTTCTTCCTGCCTCAGCCTCATCTGCCAAATGGGTACAGAACAGGCTCCCAGCCTTTGGTTTATCCTACTATTTTGAAAAGCAAATGAGAGATGTGAAAGTCCTCTGAAAAGGCAGAAGTGCCGAGCTCGTGTAAGGAACTACTGTTCATAGCTGCCCTTGAACCTGGGCTATGGCGGGATTTTTTTTAAAATGCAACATAAGCCAGTGGCGGGTGGGGAAGCCTGCGATGTCCCACTCAGATGTCCGTCAGGTACTGTCTGGGAAACCGTCTTGGACAATTTCTCTTTTTTTTTTTTTTGTAAATGCTTTCTTACAGAAATCACTGAGGTGGAAAAGCACAGCAAATAAGAAAGCGTGTGGTGTTCAGAGATGGAAGATTGCAATTAGTGGCGGCCAGTGCAGCGGAGGCAGACGCCTGAGTCAGAAGCACGAGGGGACACGTGTCCGGATTGGACCCCAGGAAAGCAGCTTCTTCGGTGTTCCCGGGAGAAGGCGAGGACGGGGTGCCCGAGTCCCGGCTGTGCATGGACCTGTGGCTCCAGGCGCTTCGTCCTGGTGGCTCCTGACGGCAGAGCAGAGTGGGCTTAGGAAGCCCCGGCCAGAGCGACCGTCTCGTCCTCCCCCTTGGCCTGGGCTCTGGCAGCATGGAGATGGGACTCGGTCAGACAGGAAATAGGATCCTTGTCTCAGCCTTACCCTCACTTTCCGCTTGACACAGAGCAGAGATGGGGGCAAATTTAAACCGTTAAAAAATCACGAACATTATCCAGAGCTGTTAAATAGCAACTTATTTGTTGCAAAAGTAAAACAGTAACTTAGTTCTCCCTTATTCCCATCCTGACCAATGGGTGTCTGGATCCTCTAGTTCCTGCAGTCGTTTCACGTTATAAACCACCAGGAACCACTGTGCAAACCACATTAGTGTTCTGAGTTTCTTGGCCCTAAGTGCCTTATAGTAGCTGGGCATGCTTACCACAGCTAGAGATTTTTTTAAAAAAATGAGCAATCTCGTGTAATAATTTCAATTTTTGCTATTTTATCTGCAGGCATGCACACATAATTGTGCAAAGTTATATAGAAAGGTGGTTTTTGCTTTATTCTTAATAGGAAAAATCCTTTAGTCAAGACTCTATGAACCAGACACAGATCTGTCGTGGCAAACCTTGCAGCCTTGAAGAATTTGTTCCCAGGGCAGATTTGCACCTCACACACCTCTGCACATGTGAACACCCACAGCACACACGTGTGCTCATGGAGAGGGTGTGCGGGAAGAAATCAGACTTTGAATAGTGGGACTGAACACGGAAGTGAGGTTTGACCTACACTTTAAAAATCTGAAATCATTTTTTTAAGTGAACACATTTGGGGAGTAACACAGCGATGACTGTGCCCCTCTGAGTTGACATTAAAGGTGGGAATAAATACCCATTCCGGGGTAAATTTCTCCAAATACTTCTGGGAGAAGATTTAGCGATAAGCTTAGGAGTGTTTATATATTTTGGAATCTATTCCAAGCAGTCTCTCCTTATATAAATAATTTCAAATCTTAAAAGATTTACACAAAAAGTATATGACAGAATTACTTATCAAAGCCAAAATGGCAACAATTTACACATGTAACCCGAAGAAGCATCAGCTATGGCACATCTGCACGGACAGAAATCAGGGTGCATTCACGACAACGCGTGCCCGCAATGCTGTCCTTACATTAAGGCAGAGAGAACGTTACATGCAGTAAGGTCATCGCTGTGCTGATGCACGAAGCAAGATTAAAGGTGCATGTTACAGCTGAGAAAGTGCCCAACTGTGATTAGCAGTTATGAGAGTTTATTTCTCATTATTATTCATTTTCTGCACAACTTCTCTATAATGATCAGATTCGATTCTGTAACACAAGTCACAAGTTGCCCTTTACACTGTTAGTATAGCCCACCAACCTGAAACCACAGATGACTCGGCGACCAAGAAAACCAAAGTCAACTCATGAGGAAGATTTGCAAAACTTCAAATGGCACCCATGAATAGCTCGCTGCCAGCCACAGCTAAATACCACCGCCATTTTACGGTGAAGAAACCGTAAAATGGGGAAATTTGTAGGTGAATATGGTGACATGATTCCCTAGTTGGCAACGGGCACATGTGTTTGTGGATTTGAGGTTTTTGGAAAGTGTCATCCTACTATATAAATTCTTCCGTATTTTATCTTTTAGTTCAACAGGGTATTGTAGAAACCACACGCTATCCTGCTTAGAGATCGTGTCCTGGGGTAACACTCCTGTAAGGCAAAGCAAGAAAGAACAGGTGCAGAAGGATGAGTGGGCAGGGCACGGAGCTGGGATGCTAGCAGTGGGGTTGGCAGGGCTGCATAGGCAGGTAAAACACAGGCGATGTGGCCTTATTTTATAAATCACATAAAATATCGTATGTTTTTCACTTATGCATATTTTGCAATAAAAATAGAAGCTATTTCTTTGTGTTAAAAGGTTTTTTGTTAAGAATTGAAAATAAAAACTGAAAAATGAACCAAGGAGAAATTTTGCGAGCTCGGACGCCCTCGCGTGTTCAAATGAGAGAAATACAGTTACTGTCCCTTTACAATGAGCTCTACTTTATCATTTCACTTCCTTTAAAACAGATATTTAAACAGATATATTTATATGTAAACAAGATGAGGCAAAATAGCATACTCTATAATTTATTCAAGTGGAGCAGCATGTTCTTACGTCATGTTTTAAAAATGCTTCTAGATTGTTGCTTATTCTTTGAAGACTGATCCAAAAGAACACTTGGCAAGTATGCTTAGTGCAACATTTGAAAAAAGAAACACCATTGATCTTTTATATCTGAAAAAAGTTTTAAATTGGCTTATTTTCATAACCTTTAAAATTTTTGTGGTTTTTGTTATTTTTGTTTGTTTGTTTTTTGCAGTACTGGAGACTGAGCAGGGCCTCACATTGAGATATACCCTCAGATTTTTTTAAAGCTTTTTTTTATCTTTTGTGATAGAGTCTCACTAAGCTGGCCAGGCTGGCCTGGAACTTAGAACCCTCCTGCCTCAGCCTCCCAAGTAAGGGTGTCCAGGTAGGCAGGTCACTCATAGGATTTTGATGTTCAATAGCAGCAGTTTCTTTGCAGAATTTATGGAAGACTCCACACAGCATGGCAGCTCGAAGGCCAGCTGTGAAATCGCTCTCCTCTTGTCGCACTTCAGAAAAACGGAGCTCAGATTTTGTGTGCTGTCTCAGCCTGCTTTTTTACTTTTTGCATCAGGGCTTGTCCCTTTGCCTCATTATCTTCTTGGGACAGCGTCTGCGGCATGTTTGGAGTTCAGTTTCCCACGCTCATTAAATTCGCCGAGACAGGCGATGTGACTAGAGTTTAGAGCCTAAGACAGTTTTTACGCATATTTTACAGTTGACTACAGGTAGTCAAAAGAATTTAGATACAATAGAAAACGCCACAGCCACTGGGGGAAATAGCATTGCATTTTAGAAATAGTAGAATATATGTAAGAAGTGCTAATGTGAAACCTAACTGGGCTGTCTCACGGCAAACTGATGTTTGCAAAATTCATTAACATTGACCCTACCGCAGCGCCTGGCACCACGGCCCTGCGCCAAGTCCTCGCCCCCATCCGCTCCTCCTAGAAACCTAGAGTGGAAAGGCCCTGGGGCTCCCGGAAGAGCGCGGGACGCCAGACGCAGGCCACCGTGAAGGCTGCAGGAGCTTGGTCAGGCGTCCGCCTCCAGTGTCTTCCTTCCTCGGACCCAACCGATTGCAGACAGAAGACGCTGGGCATGAACTTCCCCGATACTGAGCGCGCACAAGCTGTCTCTTCCTGTGCGTATTCTCTGAGGAGCAGAGTAAACGCGTAGCCCACGCTCACGTTGCATTATGGAACCTGGGGATGATATAATGAATATGCTCATTCTATGCAAATCCTCCTCTACCGCACACGGGAGACCTCAGCACCCCCTGGCCTTGGGATCCCAGGGTCCTGGACCTGGTCCCCAGATACAGCGAGGGCGTCTGTCACTTACCCTCCCCGACACTGTGTTCCCACTGGCTGTCACATCCGTGCGTGTGCAGGACGGTCGTATTGTAGACGTCAACTGAGAACACATCTAACACAGTGCACAGAGAATGCCCAGCTAAGGACGGCTGGACTCAGGTCCTTCTCCCTCAGGATGGCGCCCAGGTGCCCTGGGTTCTGCAGAAGCTGCACTGCGAAGCCTGAGCTTGGCTCTCTTCCTTTTGAGCCCGCGGTCCCGTCCTCGTGGGCAGTGCCCGAGGTGCTCTGAACAGCAGGAGTCCGGCACTGAAACGCACCGCTGTCATTCTGGAGAAGAACCCAGTTCTGCCGACTTTAATAACAACCTGTCCCGGACCGCCATGTCTCCAGCGACTTAGACGCTGAGTCTACTTGCCCAAGATCTACTTGCTGGGTGGCATAATGGGCCAGTTTCCAGGTGGACAAACAGGTCACGGGGTGAAGTGATTTGCTAAAAGCCCTCTAGTGGGTCTCTAAAAAACATGCTATGTTTCTTCTTATGATACATTAAAACATGGGCCAGGTGAGTTTTTTCCAGTGCCAGGAACTGAACCCACGACCTTTGCCTGAGCTGCATCCTCCATCCCTTTATTTATGTATCCCTTTATTTATGTGTTTTGATTCAGGGTCTCCGTAGATCACTAAAGTGCCCAGCCTGCACTCAAACTTGGACTCCTCCTGCCTCAGCCTCTCAGGGTGCTGGGACTGCGCCTGCCAGGCAATCACTTACCCTCTGTGACCACGCCGGGCCAGGCAATCACTTTTATCCCTTCATTTGTGCCCACGTCTCATTCCCACGGATAAAGTATGGCGGAGGACTCACCGATTCGTGTTTGTGTACAGAGGTTTCGACCGCTGAGGCTGGGGCACCGCTGTGCTGTCTCCACAGGGGTCATCCACCGCGTCCACATCGGCTGCTGGTAGGTGGCCACTGTCGTAGGGAAGGAAAGACGATGCAGGGAGGAGTCGCTGGCCCGAGGCCTGACTTCCACAGGATGTTTCCTCTGTCCTGGGGACAAGAATCTCACGAGGCCAAAAGACACGGCTGGCGACACCAGCGGCGGCACAAGCCGGTTGTATTATTTTGTAAAATTACTCGGCTTGGAAGACTGAAAATCATGACTCCTCCTTTTTTAAAAAAATTTGATCAAAATCCTTATGCCAAGCTGTGGAACTGTGGCAGGGGACCCGCAGCCCGCCGGGAAACCCAGTCTCCAAGGAGGAGCAGATCATAAGCCTAGCGCTAGGGCGCGGAGGGGCGTGCGGTACTCACGTGTAGAGAGGGAGGTATTTAGTCCTGGAACTCGGGCTCACACTTAGAAAAAGGGGAAATAGGACGACGGACTTACTGGATACCGTTAATAAATATCCAACTCTTACACTACCTACCCGACTGAAATAAAGTGTTCAGACGTTCCTCACTGGCCTTTGCAATAACTGTGATTTTAGAGATAATTTAAAGGTGTACTTTTGGCCTTTTTTCAGACTGTGATGGAAATGGAAATGTAAGAGGTGCCACCTTCGCAGTCTGGCTGCTTTTACTGACAATATGTTTAAGTCTGTCCCTACTGCCGCGGCGAGTTTGCTCTTTTCCCCAGCTGAGCAGCGCTCCACTGCATGGGCTTCCTCCACTGTGTTCACCCATCAACCTGCTAATTGGCACACTGCTTGTTCCTGGGCTCTGGCGCTTCTAAACTCATCTGTTACAAACATTGGTATGTAGGTTTTTGTGAAGGCTCCTGGGAGTACATTTCTTAGGAGCAGAATCAGGATTTCTGAGCTGTCACAGTCCTAAAAGACTTAGCTTTCGTTCACCAATGGATTTGTTGGCAAAAATAAAACAGGAAATACAACGAGTCCACGTAAACGTAATAATATCTATCGTTTGGGACAGCAATTTGTTCCTTTACAGCATGATGTGAACTAAAAATACGGCAATAGAGTTTGCTGATTTAACATTCATGTATTAGGAATTAATGCTAAAACTTTATACATTTAAAAAGAAGATTTACAGGAGGATTATCAACAATTCTTGCTTCCTGTATACATGAAGAGCTGACAGTTTTTGACATTTCAATCTTTTCATAAATTATTACCACTCAGCTTATACATTGGAGCCTAAGTTGGGATGTTTTACACATTTGTCCAAATAATAATTTAAATATTATTGGGATTTATTTTCAGCCTGGGAATGGAACCCAGGAAATCCAAAATCTTGCACGTTATTTCTAACTATGCCTCAATCAGGTGTAAACGTATTTTGTGAGTCTCAGTGTACTTCTACGATCTCTTAGCGACTGTCGACCCTGAAGGCAGACCTGATTAGGGTTCTGTACATTCCCACTGCATGAGATCCCTTTGTCTGTCAACGATAAAAAACCCTTCTAAGGCACTTTAGACTATTTTTATTGAACTTATGAAATTACCTGAGATTTGTAAAATGTTACCCTTAATATTATTTTTATAATTAAAATTTATGAGAAAACTCATTCATTCAGCTAATTATGGGCAAAGGTCTCCTGTACTTTGCTTTGCAATCGATCGTGCATTGGCAAATGTAAAATCAATGCATGAGCTGCACCCTCCCTCTGGAAGCTCCAGAGACGAGACACAGAGCAAAGAGCTTTCCTCGACAGCCTGTCTTTCTTCTGTGATGTCTGTCTGTCTGTCTCACACTGTTCTTTGTACCTGGCCTCAGTATTTGTTGAAAAGGACGCAGTTCTGTTGTAAAATTCCATATGATTTACTCCTAGTTTCTAGTCTATTTAATTTTTGCAAAATGCTGGCTTGACTCACTGCTAACACAGCCAACAGGCTTCAAATGACCCCCTGGACTATTCAGTAAAGTCCACTCATTAAACTGGACAAGGACAATTTCTTATAAATGTTGAAAAAAATGTGTTCCTAATTCATCGTGAGTAAAAGTAAAAAGTGTGTGTCTTAAAGAGATAGATGTGAACAAAAACTTCAAATGTTTTACATTGTAATCTCAGCACTCTGGGCAGCTGACGGAGGAGATGTTTGACCTTCACCAGGGCACCTTAGTGACACGGTGAGACACTGTCTCAGCATGTTCAAAAATACATGAAAAGGGCTGTGAATGTAACCCAAAATTGTAGCCAAAGGTCTTTGCTTCAATCCTCCATAGTAAAAAAAATAAGTTAGAATAAAAAGTAAGAAAAGGAGGATATCTTTATAGTTTCAGAGTAGGGAAGGGTTTATTTAAAAAGCAATGAAAATAACAAGATCTGAAGGAATATATTGAGGGAGTCAATTAGCTTACAATTCAATACTCCAGTTCAGCAAAGTCAGCTGAACACAGAAACTCCACAGACTAGTGTGAGCTATTTTGATGGACATTATTAGCAAGGAAGGATTTTATTTGGAAGAGTAAACACGAACATTTCTACAATGCAGAGAAAAGGAAATGAGGAGATAAAAGTGAAAGAAAACCCACGAGAAGGGCAGGATATGGGCATCCAAGAAATTCATAAACTTACAAAAACTGACGCCAGTAGCGGGGTGGGGGAATTTGAGATTTTAAGGAAGTGCCATTTCACACTCACAAGAATGAGTTTCTTCAATGTGAAATCCTGAACACTATTCAAATGCACAGCGATGGAATTTATACACTGCTCATGGGAGTGTTCACGGGTAAACCTCAGTGGGAGAAAACACGGAAATACCAGAAGCTTGAGAAGTATAAAGCTCCCGACCAGGCAACTGTAGACATGAATTTTATATAAAATCCAGAAATGCATTTACACTTGAATATGTGCAGTGGACATTTTTCTAACTGCATCATGTGCTTCAGTATGGGAATATTTCCACCCAGAGGAAGATTATATAGTAGAGAAAAGAACATTTGCAGACACAGATGTCAATATGTCCAGCAATACTGGCCAGTATATTAGTTGGCATAATTCCGAGTCTTATGCCACACATGCTGAGTTTAGAAACAGAACCCCAAGCTGTGTGTTGGTTCCCAATATGTTGGAAAGGACTAAAAGCACGCGTGAAGAACAGAACACCAAATCCAGAACGGTCGTGGCCTTGTAGGAGGCTACAAGGGGGCTTCCGTTGTGTTGATGGCATCTTATTTCTAAAGAGGGAAAGAAGCTGCATGGATTTTACTTTTGGCTCTGAAGATTAAACTCAAGAGTTATATCCCTACCTCCTTTTAAAAAATTTTTACTTTGAGACAGAGTCACACTAAGGTACCCAGGTTTGGTTCACACTTGTGATCCTCCTGCCTCAGCCTCCCAGGGTGCTCGGGTTACAAGTGTGAAACATCACACGTGGCTCAGATTCCAGCGTCCATCTTACTTTTATTTATATTTTTTGTGCATATGAAATATTAAGAGTGAATTTTAAAAATAAAAAAATGATAATCTGGGTCACAAGAAAGACAAAATGGTGATCTTTTCAAGTTTTTTTTTTTAACATCAATGTTCAAAATTGCCAATGGAAATGGAGCAGTAGAAAAACCATGGATCCCAACGTTAATAGACCATGGGATAACGATGTGAGACAAATGGATAGAAATAACTCACAATCCCTTTTATATTCGGTCCCTGGAATACCGTGATACTGGCTGTCCACGTCAAGCTGCCTGTAAAGCAGTCCCTATCTTACCGTGGTCCTGGTGCCTCTGATGGCCTAAATTTAGGCAGGAGGACGAGAGCAGAGAACAGGGACCACCGCCACATGGCCAGGGATGGGCCTCTTCCTGCCCCTGGCCGTGAGGCCGGGGCCTCCAGGCCTCCCGCCTCCCCTGCGCTGCTGACCTCGGTGAGGGATCAGGTTCTGAAAGCCAACCCGGCCTCCATGCGGAAGCTGGCGGAGACCTCAGGAGATAAACACTTACAA
Organism: Dolichotis patagonum; assembly: GCA_004027295.1. NCBI lineage: Eukaryota > Metazoa > Chordata > Mammalia > Rodentia > Caviidae > Dolichotis > Dolichotis patagonum. The sequence continues at coordinate 40,864 of PVJX010000228.1, forward strand.
ACTGATGGGCTTGGCCGGCGCGGAGAACCGTCGCGTCTGAAATCTGTCCCAGAGTCCACCGACCATCTAGAACCCAGCACAGTGGACAGCAGTTAGGGACTCGGCTGTGACTTCAAGCTCACAATGTGGTCTCCTGACCGGTCCTGGCCCCCCTCGCTGGCCTGGGTGCCCCCAGACCGGGTCCACCTCAGGGCCGAGCTCTGGTCCCATCTCCTGTGAGCACCCTGCTTCCTCCAGCCCCAACCGCCTCGTCCCGCCTCCTCGGTGCGCAGCTGGTGGAGAGGCCTGAATTCGGCTTCGGCCCGGCCTCCCTCCCCAGCCCAGAGCAGCCCTGAGCCTGTGGCCTTCTCCTGCCTGGCAAGGGCACAGGTCGCTGAGGAAGTGGCAAACTTACTATTGCTGCAAGGGTTAAAGACCTATCAAAGCAGGTGAGAGGTCTTTAAAATGCAGATAGAAGGGTACATAGTTCACATCTCTTAACTGATTTTCACATCTATGTGAAAATTCCAGGTCTGAGTCTAAGGAAAGCTATGTTTTCCCTCTCCTCTTGTCACTTTTCTCTGCAAAAGCTGAAGTTGTTTTAGAAGACAATGGGGGCTTCTTAATCTGGGGCTCCTGTACCCTGTCGTCGCCCCTGTTTATAACGCATTTTGATAAAACTGGTTTCCTTCCTAGCCCCAGGGTCCAGTGCACCCGAGGGGCTGTCCCACAGTGGCACACACTCTTGTGCAGGGAGAGGTGGGCAAGAGGACGAGGGGGTCGGAGGACACAGGAGACGCTGCGCAAGCACAGAGTGGGGCATCAGGCAGTGTGGACGCAGCCGGCAAAGAGCCAGAGAGCAAGGACAGAGGAGGGCACAGCGACCCGGGGACAGGGAGGGCCGGAGGGGTTGGACAGAAGAGGGGAGCACGAGAGGCAAAGAATGGGGTCGGGGAAGCAGAGGTGAGGAGTGGGCTGTGGGCAGACGCTGGCTGTGCAGCACATCAAGCAGCGTGGCTTATACTCCCTAAGAAAAGGTGGGTTTCAGCAGGGGAGTCACAGGCCTGACGCACTTTCACAAACGGTATTCCAGCTCTCACGAGGTTTCAGCAATCCACCCAGTGACGGCTTGGTATCTGGGATCAGAAAATAAGGACCTCGCTTCCAACAGCTCAGGACGCTTTGCTGCGTCCCCGGGGGAGGCAACAGAGAGCGACCTGTTACTGGAGGGTCCTCCCCCTGCCTGGGGAGCACAGAGCTCAGGTCTGCATCCCACTCCCGGACACCTGGCACCAGGTGCCCGGTGCAGCCACTCCTGTCCTCCACTGCGCTCTGTCTTCTCTGATGCTACAAACAGAGTCATTGCAATTTACTCTGGAGAAAGAGACCATCTTTAAATAAGCAAGCATCTTTAGCACGCAGAATATCAAATAGTTCACAGTCATGAGTGACTTTCAGGGTCACAGCATTTGGAGTCATGTCAATTTTTAACAATAAAGTTTCACAATAAAGTGAGGGACCCGTCGCCCCTGTGGGCATCCACTGACCTGGGTGATTGCGGGTGTGCTCTCGTATCTTTTCAGGGTGCAACTCTGTGAGACCAGGTCGGCAGCTTTTTCTACCGTAGTTTCCTCCGGATCAAGTTTTGGCGGCAGCATCTTATCCCAAGGGACAGCTTCATATGCTCTGGGAAATAATTAGGTGAGGACTCTTAGGGAGCGCACACGTTCAGCAGTGGGAGCTCACGGCAGCATGGCACACAGTGATAGGCAGGATCCTAGGGTGACACCGGATTGCTGCCCCTTGTGTCCTCTCCCCCCAGCCCGGCAGCCCTGAGCACAGCGAGCACTGCTCCTGCGGCGTGTCACTCTGTATGTCAAGATGGAACCATGACCCGGAAGTGAGGCCTCCAGTCGGCCAAGTCTCAGCTCCCCCGGGGATGGGTTACCCTGAGTGGGTCTGCTGGAGCTAGCAAGTCCTAAGTGGCACCAAAAAACCGGCAGCAGGTGCTCGGCGGCCACCCCAGAAGGAGGAACTCCCGACTCCCAAGGCTACAACTTTGCCAAGAACCCAAATGAGCCCGGAGGACGAGCCAGCTGTGTTCCAGCCTGGAGAATCTGTGACAGTGTGCTCCACGGGGCAGGTCCTGCCTGGGCTTCTTGACCCGAAGGCCCACAAGATAGTCAGAGTCACTCAGTTTGAGGTAATTGGTGACACAGCAGTGGAAAACTGACACGTGGACTTACATGCATCTTCCTTTCCAAAAACGTTTCATTTTTACCTTCACCACTAGATCATAACACCATGAGTTTATAAATAAATTATTGCTTCGAAAATTGATTTTGATGCTGAAGGTCACTCAGCCATTGATGGTCAAACTTGAAACCTGTTATGGTGGATACACTGTGTCAACTTGAGAAGTTTAGACGTTTAACTGAGCCAGTCGGCAGGGAGCTGGGATCCTCACTTTGTAAACATCCTCAGCCTGTGCAAGAGGAGGGCAGGGAGATTTTGTGAGTGCTGCACCCGCCCTAGGGGACGGGGTGACCTTCATACATTATAAGGGAGGAAGAGCGGCTTGCTCCCCATTTTGCTCTGGCTGCTGCCTTTAAGTGCTGCCCCTGTGCCAGGCCACCCTGGCTTCAAGCCAGCTGATTATGGATAAAACCTCTACAAACTGCGAGCTAAATAAACCTTTCCTTCCTTCATTTTGGGGGTCGGGAATTTTGTCCCAGCAATGAGAGAAAAGTAACCAAGACAGGACCCGAGGTCAGGTCACCTCCGGTAAAGAGTCAGCACCGTTCCCACTTTTCCCATGCCAGCCACCAGAGCACATGGCTCCGAGCACCACACAGGGCTCGGGTCACACGGCTCTGTACGGTTCTCACACGCACTTTCCACGAGACTGAGACGGCAAAGGTGCACTGGCACGTGCGCCTCAGCGCTGTGCACACGGGGGGGAGGGCCTCGGGCCCCACAGAGGGCGTGGGGCCCGCGCGCTGCTCTTCCTGGCTCCCCCAGGCGGCTGCTCCTCTCCTCTGCTCTGCACTCTGGCCTCCTGCCGTGCCTGTGTGGCTCGCGCTCCTCAGTGCTATGCTCTGGGCCTGCAGAGGGCCCCACTCCTGCATGCTCCTGCATCCTGGGCCTCCCTTCCTCCCTTCCTGCACCCAGCAGGGCGCGGACCCCTCCTGGCTCCGCCCTGCTGGCGCCCTCTGGCGGTCTTGGGCTTCCTGACTCCGGTGTTCCTCAGGCTCCTCCACCTTGCCGGCGTCCTGCTCAGCTTCTTCCGCTGGTGCCTCTCCTTCGCGTCTTTTCACCGAGGGGTGTCAAGGCTGCGGCCTCTCTGCGCTTCTCCTTGAGGGTCCTCATCCAGAGCCCGGCGTCTGTGAGCCCTGGCTCCGGATCCGTCTCTCCACAGACTTCTCTCCAGGCTCCAGGCCTGTTGGTCCCGCTGCCTCCTGGACACGTCCACTGCGATGCCTAGCCGTCTAGTGGACGTTTACACAGCCAACCTACCTAAAGCTGGCCTTCAGGTTCCCCCTCCAACACGCGCCACCTGCCTTCGTCTTGCGAGGGAAAGGGCGCTGCAGTCAGGCCATGCAGCTACAGAGGTCCAGCTTCGGGGTCACGCTGGGCTGCTCCTCCTTAGGGGTGCACCACGGCCCAGCCCGTCGAGCCGGCCGCTCAGCACGTGTCCAGCAGCCACCCCCGTCCACACCGGCGCTGCCAACTACAGCCCCTCCGCGCGCTACCAGTGTGTCCCAGGAGCAGCACAACCGGCCTCTCTCCACACGTGGCCCCCTTTTGTGCAGAACTGGTGGAGGCTCTTTTTGCCAGAGGCCCCTGGCGCTGGTCCTCGCGCTCCAGGCAGCTCCCACCAGGTCTGGCTCCAAGCCCTCCTCTGCCTCCTGCCGAGGCTCCGCCCCTCTTCTTGTCCTGTCTGCCTCCCTTTCCACTTGGACACCCTTCTTGTTTAGTGACATCAGTAGATGTCTGTGTTTGACGTTCTCTGAATTACTCATGGGATCAGGGCCCGCACTACACTGCAGATGAGTCATTAGGCGCAAGGAAACGGACTTTCACACAGCGTTCTGTTGGGAAAATGCCTACTTTTGTGTAGAAGATTTGTAAAACGAGTCCTTCGCATTATACGTTTTGTTTGGTGGTACAAGTGGCTCAGCATCACCCTGGAAGACACAAACAGGAAATTAAAAGAAAGCAAAAATAAATGGAGTTTGCTACTTTTTTATTCACCACATTCTTTCTTTCTTTCTTGTTTTGTTTTGAGCAACTTTTGGATTGACCAAAAGGTTAATTTATTCTTTTGTTTTGGAAATTTACATTATAGCTATATTTTATGTTAACTTAAAATTATATGTTATATGTTATATATTAAAATTATATTGTATGTCAACTTAAAATTTATAAAATGCATATTACATTTAGCGGAAAGTCAGATTTTTAAAGAAGGTGCTTACATTTTAAACTTTAGCAAATAATGAGTTTGAACACCATGTGACTAAAATATTAAATTCTCGTGTGGGAGATAAGTTCTGAGATACTTTCCCTCTCCTTATAAAACCAATATTAATTAATTAAACTACTATAATCATTATTATTCTTTAACTGCTATTGTTTATGATATTTTACCCACTCAGTGCCCACTTTTGCATTTTTTTATCTACTTGGTTTTCTTGCTTGGTTTGTGGTTCCATTTTCTTTGTTGCTGAAGTTCAGTTTTCAATGACGCTTTCAAAGACGTGAACTTGTAGTTTTTAACTCACCCTCACATTTGAGTAACATAGCTGGCTTAGAAGTCTAGTTCAATAGATATGATTTTCTAATATCAAATAGATCTAATCTGGTTTCTGATTATAGTGTTGGCTTTAAAATTGTCCTGAGTAATTTTGCAGGTATTGCTTTTCTTTCCCCTAACTGGTTGCAGTCAGTATATTTTCTTGAGTTTTTTCTACACTTTTAATACAACTTCTTGCGTAGAAGATGTGCTTATGTTCACCTGGTATAGGATTTGTGATGTTTCTCCAATCTAAGAATTCATGACACGCATCCACTGAGCATTTCTAGGTCTTTATCTCTTTATTGTCAGTGGACACCCTTTATTTCCCACCACCTTTAAAAAAAACTCCTACCAAATATTGGACTTTTTACTCTGTCCCCCAGTTTCCTAATTTTCATATCACTTTCATCTCTAACTTTCATGTGTACATTTCATTCTACACTACCAACCTGTATTTGTCATTTCCACTTGTATCTACATTATATTTAAGCCTGTTTAGTATGCATTTTAAAATTTCATCAATGCTGAAACAGTTTTCTCCTTCATTTGGTCAGTAAGTTGAATTGCATTGATTTCTTAAGGTTAAATCAGTATATTCTTCAGATTAGTTTCTTTTGATCATTCACCTGTTTTTTTCTTTTATAGGCTATGGTTTTGATTTGCTAGGGTTCTGTGTATCTGTGTGCATGAGGAGTACCAGCCTGTAATTGCCTTTCCTTTTGATAGTATCCTCGTCTGGTTTTGTTATTAGGAGAAGTCAGACTCCTAAAGCCAACTGAGAAGTGTGCTCCTTCCCTTTCTGAAATAACCTGTATAATCCCAGTGTAAGTTCATTCTACAACACTTAGAGGATTCATCAGTGAAACCATCTAGGTGTGGAGTTTGGGGAAAGGAGTCTAATTTTTACAAGTACTTCTCCTTTGGGGCTTTGTGTTTTTCTAATTGTTCCTCCAGTGCGTGAGAGGAGATTTTCATTAACTTGAAGGCCTGGTTAAAAGAGGACATCTGTGTGACTCAGTGGTCCCCACAGCAAGGAATCGCTCAGCCAAAATAAATATTAAAGCTGCTTGATTGCTTAGATTTTCTCCATCAGGGCCTCCAATTACACGTACATTGTCTCTTTTATGCCTATCTTGCATTTCCACCACTTGCGGACACTTTTTAACTCATTATCTCTTTTTCTTTCTCATGAATGCTCTTTGCCTTGTTTTGGTGCCTCTTATTAAAAATTTCAGCCTCTTTTCCCTTGGCTCCTTGTAGCTTAGTATTATGTCCTAATGTTAAAATTATTTTTTATACTTTTCACTGACCATGTTATTCATTTTTTATTTTAGTTTCTGTGCAAAGGCAACCTTTATAACTACAAATGCTTCTCCATTCTGAGTGTTGTAGTATAATTTTTTTTCAGTTGCATAGTCGATTCAGGGGATAATTTTCTTCACTGGAGTATTTTATTTTTGTTTTCAATTTTATCACAATCTCTATCAATTCGTTCCATCTTCTGTTCCTTGTACAGCTCAGGGGCGGTTTACAGTATTCCTAACTCAATGGCGCCCTCTTCTGTCAGTGTGCGACACTACAGTTTCTTAAATAAAATTTTGCTGCCGGTGGTGGTGGTCCCTGGAGGAATTGTGTAACCCCCAATTATTTTATCTTCTTTCGTCCTTTAGAATCTCACACATTCTTCTTTTGCTTCATCGCCCAACCTGAAAGAGCATCTCTCCTTCCTTTTGTCATTCTTGTCTTCCTGTATGGTCAGTGCCTCTCCGTGACTGCTCGCCTCACATCTTGCACTTTAACCCTTTCCCTGTACATTTTCTGCTTCATCTTTCTCCTGGCATTTAGATCAATTCTAGACTTGCTGCAAGCGCTCTTCTCTCTCCCATGCAGTTTCCCCAATACTACGCTAGCTTCCTACAAAATATTTCTGTTGCGAGTGTGACTTGGTAAGACTTTGTGTTTTCCTTTTACATTTACTTGTAGTAATTTGAAGATAGAATTTCTCTGTTGTCTAGCTATGTTAAAGGCGTGCACCTTAAATGGCATTGTTTTGTTGTTGTGCATTGCTTTTGAGGCTTTAAGGCAGCAACGATTATTTTCAGACACCATTGTCTTTGGTTCCTCAAAATTTATCTCTTTTGCTCTTCCTTATCAGTCTTGGCAGATATCTACTGAATTTTTTTTTAAAGTCCAACTTGTGATTTTGGCGATGTTTAGTTTTCCATTTCTTAAATTAAGTCTTCGCCCTGTTTTTTGAAATGATTTTCCATGTTCTTCTAACTTCTTGAGGTGGAGCTTGCTCATACAAAATCTGTTTTGTTTTCCTCTGTAATAAAATGTACAGGCAATACTGCACACTGTGTTCCAACCTTGACTCCAGTTCCATTCCACGCATTTTATCACAACATTTCTTCACATTCTCATCAAAATATTTTCTAGTTTCCCTTATGATTTCTTCTTTGGCCCATGACTTATTTATAAACACATTTTTACACTTCCGAGTACATAATTTGCAAAGGTGCTTTTTTTCTGCTATAATTGTCTGTGGTCAAAGAATATCCTTTGTAGGATTTTAAATTTTGCAATTTGTAAAAATTTTATTTTAGGGCACAGTACACATTAGTTTTCCTAAATATTCCTTGAAGTTAGAATGTTACATGTTTGTATGCCTTGTCCACAATGTTTCTTGCAGGTTCTGTGAGCTCTGGCTTTTATTAACCATGCAGCAGTACTTAGGTATTTTACTTCATTCTGATAATGGGTTTTTTCATTTATTTTGGTAAAGGGAATGGAACCCATGGGAACAGTCTATCCTTGAACTACTTCTCTGCCCCTTTTTATTTTTTATTTTGAAACAGGATCACTTTAAATTTCCCAGGTAGGACTCAAAGTTGCAGTAGTCCTGCCTCAGCTTCCTTAAGTCCTGGGATGGTAAGTGTGTACCGGCAAGCCTGGATGAAAATCTAACCGGAACATTTAAAAATACCAGAACATTTAAAAACACACGTGTAAAATAATTGCTGATTATGTGTGAGTTTAAAACCATTGCTTAAAATGTCCCACATGGCTTTGTCTCTTCCTTGTTCTCCTTGGATAAATTTGTCATTATTCCATCAATTGTGTTAGCTTTGTTTATTGCTTTTCTGTTTAGTTTCCTTATAAATTACAAAATGAATGCTTATATTATTCATTATTACTAGTAATAATTAATAATTTTACTCTTATACTTTTGAAATATAATTGTAAATATAAGGTTCATTTATTTAGATCGTTGAAATTATAAAACATTTAAGTTGACAATGATACAACTGATCTTCAATTTCCAGAATTCTATAAATGACTGTATACAAAACGTCTAGCCAACATTTACTTTTATTCATTCATGTTTCATGTTATTCCTTTAAAAAATATAATAGTGCCATAGAATTCAAAATATGGATCAATCTTATTCAAATAAATATTAATGTTGTATTGACAGTATCAATGTAGCATCAACAAAACCATCACTTCAGAAAGTTACAACTTTTCTTATAGCTTGTTTGGGGGGGATTAGCAACGCACTGAATCAGCATAGAGAAACTGTCTAGTTACAATTTAAGATTTACATAAAACATCTCTTGAGATGTAAAATCTCTTTGGTTTTGAGCCTAATAACCAACTGGCAGTGTCTCACACTTTGTGGACAGGAAAGCCATAGAAATTCCTTGTACACTGCAACTCAGTGCCAGCAGCGCGGCCTCACGGGCCGCTTCATAAAAGCCACGCGATAGTGAAGCCGTTAGCTGGAAATTGCTTAATGAGTCCGAGGCGATGCAAGCCTGATAGTCAGCATCAGTAACTTACATTTTCTAACGTAACAGTACGAACAGCGGTGTTCAAGGACCCGTTTAGCGCTGAATAGAGGTCTAAGTATTCTGTTTTGTGCCTCAAGGTATAATTTTCCACCGCAGTGAATTTTAAAAATAATTTAAATAACTTAAGGTCATTTCAGACTTCCATTGAAATCTTTGTAAACATTTTTCTAATTTACTAGTAAATGTTACAAGCGTCTAAAAAGTTTTATGGTTTTAACTCATGTATTTGCTGGTAAAAATACTAAGGAAGATGTAATCACTGCCAAACATCACTGTAAGTGGTGACTCCTATCCGTGGGGTTCTTACCGGTAAACATCAGAGTCTGAACTCTGTCCATTTTACTGTTCTCCGTCACGGAGACAATTACTCCTTCTGCACTTGTGTTTAACTCTTCTTTGTAGTGTCTGAAATTTATGTCTTATTCTCTGGTGGTTCCCATCCTCCTCACTCTTCACCCTTTTATATTATAGTATAATATTTCACTGCAATTTGCATTTTACTTCTTTCAATTTCTGATTATAGTTCTTTAAGTTGTTCTTAACACATCTTTCATTTATTAAATGTTTTCAATTCCAGATTCATTATTCACATAAGCTCCTGAAAGCGTATCTTCACTTTCCAGGGTCTGTTCTCTTGCTGCTATGTCTTCTTTCTGTCGCTGTCCGGTATATATATGCTCTTGAAACTGAAGTTCATGGAACCTTTACTTCTCAGGATAGATCTCTTTAAAGCCTCCTGACAAGACCAATACCACCGCAGCAGAATTGTATCTGCACCCTAAGTGAATGCTCTCATCACCACAGTGAGATTCTTTGGTGGCATCAGTATTGTTAAGTGCATGATGGTCTTGGAGTCTCTTCAAGCTCAACAAGACAGAACAGCAGAGGGTTACTGATGTCGAGATTTCAATCGATGCATTTCCTACAATGTGGAAAAATGGAACCTTCAGACGTTTCCGGATTCTCCCCATCCTCATGCCCTCCACGCCATGTTTCTCTGTCCCTTTGAGACATTTTCTGCCCTTGCCATCGACGCTGAGGGTGATGCTGGCAGAAGCACAGCCGTGGCGGCAGGCCTCAGTTTACCTGTATGGAACCGTCCCTTGCCTCAGCGTCCTGGAGAGGATGAGAAAAGACACCTCAGAGAGACCCCAGAACAAACCCAGATTCAATGACTGCTTCCACATATCTTGCTTTTTCTATTCCTGGGATTTCTAATAAGCATGAGTTCGTCATGCTTATCTCCTGTTTTTGACTTGTATTTTCCACCTTCTCTTTTTTTTTTTTTTACTGTCCTCCCAGAAATAGCTCTTCATGTTACAAAATTAAGGCATACAAAGTGAACACACAGTGAGGATGCAAACAGTTACAAAAAATCAGGATGGAATAAAGCCAATTGAGACAGTATAGTGAAATTGGTATAGAACATCAAAGCAGGTCAACAGGACAAGAGTAACAGGCAACATTGTATATCTCGTTGTCTTCACAATAGTTGTTTTTCTACTAGGTACAGCAAAATCAAAGAAATACACAACGTTATAGAACACATCAACACAGAGTATTGAATAGAGCAACACTGTTAATCAGGACAAAGCAAAATGGCGATAAAAATATCTGGTTTCAGAGATAGTAGAAGGAAACTCCCCCGACTTGCTGTACCAAATATGGTCACCTCCTAAGAGATACCCAGATCCCAATTGTTAATGGGGGGGGGCGAATATGTGGTATGTTTGATTCTAAGCCCGCGCCCCGGTAAGCAGCAGGCTGCTTACTGGTTGGCTCGGCGCCCTAAGTTCAGCATGGCGCGGATCTCAGGACACGCTCTCGCTTCTTGTTTCCCTGCCCTGGGGTGGCGGCGGCTCCCCAGACCACAGTCACTTCCCAGGGCGGCTGGCTGCTTACTGGTTGGCTCAGCGCCCTAAGTTCCAGCATGGCGCAGATCTCAGGAAACGCTCTCGCTTCTTGTTTCTCCGCCCTCATTTTCCACCTTCTCATACATTTGTGTTTCATTGTATGTGGTTTCTTCTGCCTTATTTATTCGTTCACTAGTTCTCTCCTTACATGAGTGTGACCTGCTGCTCTATCCACAACCAAGTTCTTTATGTATTGTGTTTGTCTATTACGGAATTATTACCTCCCAATTCTCTCCTTTCACTTTCTAATGTATGCTTTATGAAAATTGTGAGTTTATCTCCTTTTCTTCTCTTTCTGTTTTCTCTCATTTCCATGACTCTCACTCATAGTAAACATTCTATTTATTTGTTTGGATAGTATCAATAGGATATGATTTTATATTGCTAAATTTATTCATGGAAAATATTTTGAGGCTTCATAAGATATTATCCTCTTCCAAAGGACAATTTTTTTGCCTCTGCCTGGTTCTTGGGAATGACAGCATTCTGGGATCCCTGGATCCTAGTTCAAGATTGGAAGTTTTCGCATTTACTTTAATTAAGCAAGGATGCATTCTTCAAGGAGTCTTTACTGTGGACTTCTGTCATTTCCATAGGGTGGGATTCTAGGTTATCCAGCTCCCCAAAAGTGTGTGGTTTTTATGGATCAGCCTCAACTTTTGACTTTTACTCCCAGAGAAATCAAATCAAATTCTCTGTTACATCTTTCAGAATAGTAAAGTCCTGCTAGGTCAAAGCAGCCCTGTATGCTAAGCTTAAATTTTAGAATTTCTGTTTTCTTTTCAGCCCAGTAATTTCTCTCTGCCTTATTAGCTCTGGGCACTTTAAAAATAAATATTAATTTAGTTGTGCCTTTGGAACTACTGGTCCATGTCACTAAGTCTCCTTTATGGGAAGTAAAATACACAGATTGACTTTTTGCTCTTAAAAAGTCTGTTGTATTTTAAACATAAATATTCCAGTAAACTTTCCCACAAGAAGCATCTAGTTCTTTAATTCTAAAAGAGCCATATGGAGCATACAGTCTTGTCACGAATTTGTAGCTTAGGTGAAAACAGGCACCGATGACTTGAATTTTTTATAATGTTCACTTTGATTTGCTCTCACAGGAATTACCTACAAGAGCAATGAATCTTTTGATGAGTTGGGATATGGAATAAGTGAAGTTAGTGAAAACAAATTTTAATTGTATCACAGCGACATTTAGAAGTCTTCAAATAGATTCAATTACTCTCAGTAATAATAACGTGACATTTTTTATAAAGCAGAAATGCACAGATTTAAGGGAAAGCAAAGTGCCCTGCCATGGGTGCACGGCATCTCGGGACAGGAGGCCCTGGTGACACATACTCTGGTCTCTGTTCCACAGTCACGTGCTGGAGTGTGACTTCTGCCACGTGTGGGACGTGTGCTCCCAGAGCCCGCAGTGCTAAGGTTAGAAGACGTTGTGAATGGAGAGGTGGAAAGAGAAGTCCACGTGACACTGGAACTGCAGAGAAAGCCTTCGGAAGATCCATTTTGGAAGGGGTATATGTGGGTGTCAGAGAGAGGCAAGCTGATTCTTTACTATGAATTCATATTCTCTTTGACAATAGGGTGTCTCTGGGGGTGATGAAAATGTTCTAAAATTATAGCCTGGTGATGATTGTACAATTCTGTGGATATTCTGAAAACATTAAATCATATTCTTTAAATGAGTGAATTTTCTGGTATGTCAAATATATCTCAATAAAGCTATTTAAATACTTTTCACATCTGTGTATCCCATAGGAGACTTTAATTGTCCCGGGTTTAAGGACTGTCAAATCTGCACAGGAACATGACCAAGAATGCAATCCTTTAATTTAGAAATAGCACAGGTACAGATTTTGTCTTTCATTGTCTGACTCAAAGGAGCTGGAAGATCAGAGGGCTTCCTTTTCTCAGGGTGCACTGCTACCTTGTTGAGAAGCAGAGCCCAAGGCAGGGTAGCTGTTCCAGGGACGTCCTGTGGAACAGCTCCCAGCTGGAGGAGGAGGGGGTCAGGATAAGGGCAGGGGTGAGGCCATGGGGAGGGAGACTCCAGAAGGAGGCCAGTCAGGCTCCCCGCAAGGAGTCCAGCGGCCACTTGCCAAGATGTGAGGTGAGCAGGGCGGGCAGGCACAGCCCTCTGATAGCTGCCAGAGGGGTCTGAGGGGGCAGCTCCAGCACCTCCTCTCCCTCCTCTGGGATGGTACTTGGGGGTGGCACCGAGAGGGCACGGATACAGGGGATGCAAACCTGAGCACAGGGCCTGGCAAGCACAGAGCTCCTGGTTACTAACGCTATTTTTTTTCACAGCAGTGGATGACCAAACACAGGCGAACTGTGAGAACTGTTTAAGGCCCTGGGTGAGAAGCCTTACCGCACACGCTTCCTCCTCTTCCAACACATCCGTGCGGCTTATCCAGCTCTGCTCCCGATGGGCTTGTGAGGGAACAACTTTCACTGGGCTGGTCCAACCTGGAAACCGAACCGGAAGTGTATTCCCGCAGGTAGAAACACAGGGAAAAACCTCTTCTTCCATCCTAAGTGCTTTGTGCTGCAGAACTAAACAGATGGCCTTGATTTTTGGTGGATGAGCTAATGATTTTTCCAGATTTTTTTTTTTTGCAGTGAAAACAGAATAGCATTGCAAATGTATGTGTATAACTAGAGTTATAATAGTGGATGATTACCTGATGCTTTAAAGTTATTACTGGAAGGGACCTGTTGGGTACTATGTTCTGTGCATGTCTGCTTAGCCACGCTGAGGATGGTGGTGAGACGCACCACTGCAGTTACTGTGCAGCTAACTAAACCCTTGTAGTAACATACAACATTTCATTAAAAATATAAAGCTAGCCTTCCAAAAGTACTCACTGTGTACATTGACAAGTGTACAAAAATTTTAAAATAATGCTCCTGATTTTGAGGTGCCCAAGAGAAATGGAAAATTTGGGTTTATAAATAAGCACTTTCAAGGTGACATGGCGATCACAATATTAGTTGAGCCCAAATTTTGTGGGGCCGCAGAAGAGGATATCTTGTCTAACCAGATTGTCAGGAGTTAGGAACATCTTCCTGAAGGTGACAGCTGATCTAATCTTGAGAACTGAACCAACCCATAAATTTAAAAAGGGGAAGTGGAGCAAGAGCAGTCATTCCAGGCAGGGAACCAGGATGGGTGACAGCAGGGCAGCCCTTGGTCACTATCACAGAGTTAAGAAAAGATAAAATTTCATTATGGCTAGATCATGGCATGGAGGATAAAGAGTGGTGGAGAATGAAAAAGAGAGGGAGGCCAGGGTCAGATAGGCGAGCCTTGGATTTAAGTCACAGATGGGTTTCCATTGGAGGGTTCTAAGCCGATAATGGTAGCTTTGGGAAATCACTGTGGTGGGCACAGGTGTCCATAAACGTAAAGACAGTAGGATTAGCTCTAGCAGTTTCCATATTCTTGCCAAACCTATGGGGAAAGGAGAGGCTTTTGATTTTGTCCTCAACTTTGTACCACGAATTAATTCAACTTAGAAAAGTGTAAACCTGGGAGTGAGTTGGATAGTATATACATGCTGAAAGCATAGGAAAGACTCATTAGAAGAGATGCTTAGCAAAAGTGCTCAGTATTCACCTGTGGATCCTACCTAGCAGATGCTATACGTTTTTGCTCAAATGCCAGTGACGCGTGTGAGTTATTCGATCCTTCTTAGCCTCATTGCCCTCACATTTAATGTCTGCTGTCAAAGTTGAAGGCCATAACTGAAGACTACAAAGGAATGACATACATACAGTGTAAGTGTTTGTCCCTAGGATTACTATCGGTAGGGTTGATGTAATAATATCCTTTTGTAAAGATGACAGTATCTCAGGCAACGTCTGACTCAGAAACTCGATACAGGGTCTGCAGAGGGAACAGGCAAAAGAAGGGTAGGACACAAGTGGTTGAGGGACAGTATGCAAGCTCAAAAGGGCCAGGAGAAAGATTAGAGTGTCAGAAGGCCTTGTGTATGTTTGCTGATAGTGAGGCCAGAGGAGGGAAGTGGGCAGCCCCTGAGTGCAGAGCGCATTCCCTGGCTTCAGTGAGCAAGGAGATGAGTACCTGAGGCACAAGGACCTGAGTTCTGTGACAACCTGAATGACCTTTGAAGCACATTTTTCTCAAGGGACTTTAGGTAAGAGCCAATGCTCAGAATTTGCTGTCCTTAGATCATGAATAGAAGACAGGTGAGGTTCCCCACACTTCTCACTTCCTCCTCCAAACTGGGAACTAATTAATGTTTTTGAGCTGTTAAGTTGGTGGCGATGTGTGGTAATAGCCAGAAAAACTGATACAGATTTAAGAGACAAAGGGACAAAGGTAGAGCTGAATCTCATGTAATTTTGGTTTTGAAAATCATATGGATAATTGCTATCTGTGGAACATTACGGAAAAGGAAATCCTTTACAAATCTATCATGCAAAAACCACAGGACAAGACTTTGTGGTATCCATCTTATTTGCAGCCATTCAATTAATTGCTTTGAAAGCAATCTTTAATTTTTAGTCCGAGGAGGAAAAAAGAAACGGAATGAGGAATTACAGTTGTGTCGTGAGAATAATTGCATTTAGGTCAAAGTACGACGTTCTTGCCTCCAGCCAGTTTCAGTAACTGCTGCTGCTGCTGCAAAAAAAAAATCCCAAACCTCAGGACAGAACTCAGTGTCTTAGAACAATGACTTGTTTATGTTTCAGGTGCGGTGTGCACAATCAGGAAGAGAGCTCTAATTTCCAAGGGGAGACACAGAGTGGTTCGCATCCACACTTTAGTAAGGGGGGATTCCATGTTCTAACCATTGCTTCTGTTGAAACAAGATTAGAGGCCTAATAGATAAACCCAAGAGAAGAAAGGGTGTAAGTTTGGCTTATTAGCTGGCATAGGTTCTCCCCCTATTTAGTACAGAGTGAGCAAGTGAGAAATCTCAGCTCTGAGCTCCTTCCTAGGGAGAGACAGAGTTGATTCATCCCTGAGACCAGTGCCTCATCTTCTTTGGTGCTGTGCAAAAACCTGGCACCTATCTTACCAGTCCTGGAGCTCCATTGGTCTGGCACAGTGCACTTCACAGGAGATAATAAGATGGCATTTTGGACTGGTAGAAACCATAGCTCATACTCTGCACAACATGGGAAAAGCAAAAGAAATTCAAAGAAATGGAAAGAACTGATCAAATCTCCAGCCAGGGTAAAAAGGAGAACTCTTCTTATTTACCAGGCCAGTTCAGGGAGACTAGAAGACTTGCCTGTTTTGTCTAACACACAAACATCTACAAAGAGAGTGAAAGAAAATGAAGACTCAGGCAAAAATGTTTCATAAAAGGGAAGAAGAGAAATTCTCAGAACACTTTTCTAAAAGATGGAGCCATAATCTTCCTGACAGATAATTCAAAATAATTGCCACTAAGGGGCTCACTAAGGTCAGGAGGATCAGAACTGAAGGGAGAGAGAGAGACAGGAACACAATAATAGTAGGAGGTCTCAGTACACTATTTTCAATAATAGACACAGAATTCAGACAGAAGATCAACAAGGAAACACAGCAGTTAAATAAATACAGACCAAGTGTATCTAACAAACATACATAGAACATTATACCCAACAGCAGGATGATAGAAATTCTTACCAAGGACAAACAGCTCATTCTCCAGGATAAATCACATGTTAAGTCACAAAACAAGTCTTGATTTTAAAACCAAAATCATGACAAGAATCTTTTGTGATCACAATGGAATGAATCTGGAAATCAATAGTAGAAGGAAAAATGGAAAAATGCACAAACATGTAGAAATTAGTATTAAAGATGTTTTCTTTGTGTCAAGAAAAAAAACAGAAAATAACTACACAAAATAAAATGAAGGCACAATGTACCAAAACTTACAGGATGTAGCAAACAAACAAAAAAACAAAACAAAAAAACCACAACTGAGAGGGAGGTTCATAGTAGCAAATATCTACATGGAAATAGAAGATCTGAAATAAACTGAAGCTTACACCTCAAGGAGCCAGAAAAAAGAAGACAATAATGCAAAAGTTAGAATAGGAAAGAAATAAAGATTTGGTGTTATATCAATAAAAATATAACTTGGGAAGATAGTAGAGACAGATCAGTAAGTCCAAGGATTGGTTCTTTGAAAACATCATCAAAATTGATGAGTATTTGGACAGGTTGATAAAAAAAATCAACTAAAACCAGAAATGAAAGAGAAATCATTACAACTGACTTCACAGAAACAAAAAGGGATTAAAGAGAGTACTCTAACTAACCAAGCACCACCATCTTGGGTACACTAGGTGAAAGGGACCAATTACTAGAGACATAGTCTATTAAAACTGAATCATATTTAACACCAATGTTTCTCACACTATCTGCAAGTAAACTGAAGCAGATGCTTCAGACTCATTCTGTGAATCCAGCATTACTCTAGTACCGAAATCAGAAAAAGAAACAACAAAAAATATTCCAAATGTTCTTTATGAATACCGATGCAAAAGTCCTAAACAAAATACTAGAAAAGTATTTAATAGCACAGCAAAAGGGTAATAAACCATGGCCAGAGAATGCAAAGAGGTGACATCATTAGGCTTGCTGGGAATATGAAATGCCATAGTCCCATGAGCTTCAAACCGCACCTTTTCTCCTGCCTTTTCTTGTCTATGACGGGGTGCTGGAGAGGAGCTGTAAATGGGAAGTGCCCTCTCTCATATGACAGCCAGCCAGGCACCTTCGGCTGTGTCATTTGGCCTGTTCCTTTTCACATACTCAGATGTAATCCATTCTCACTCCCTGCCTGTCAAACACAGTTTTACATAGGAAACTGTCCCCGTGGTTTCCCTCTGGAGGGTGTCTCAACACTCGGGCCCAGGCCCATGGCTGAACAGGAGAGAAGTCACAGCGAATTAAGGTTCTGCAGATCTCCACCAAGGATCGTCAACCCTGCAGCCAGAACTGCGGCACGATTTGTGCAGGGCCTGCTTCTCTTCAACTCCTGCTATTACTGGACCTCCACGATTATTTTCACCTCCTATCTGAATTCATTTTAGCCCCTGTAATCTCATAACCATCAGAAGATTTTTTTCCAAGGGAGAGATACAGAAAAGGAGATTGCTGCAGTTGTCAAAGTGATGCATAAATCCCCTTGTAGTAAAATAAGCCTACATGTCTATAATAATGTTATATATGTCATGTTGGTCACTTAACCTAAAAAAAAATCATCTTTCATTTTTAAGCTAAATTTTGCTTTACAAGAAGACTTTTATGCACCTTATCACTCTATGATTTTCTTAAAATGTGTAATATGATATAAAAATAATACCTTATTTTATGCTAATTTTACTGCAAAAAATCTAATTTTTTTTTTGAGATGGGGTCTTGCTATAGAGATCAGGCTGGCCACTATGGAGCCCAGGCTGGCCTCAAACTCACCATGATCCTCCTGTCTCAGCCTCCTAAGTGTTGGGATTACAGGCATGTGTCCCTATATCTGGCCGGAAAAAAATTCTAATTTTGATAGCCATACCCTCCTCCCTCATTGGAGTATTTAAGACACACAAAGTCCACACTTCCTCATTTACCTCCAAGTCTTGCTCTGATGGAAATGTCTAGTACTTTCCTGGAATTCCATCTCCTGTCCTGTTGCAGCTCTTGTGACAGTATTGTTTGCCTTTTGATTGTTGACTGAAATCCTGTGTCTGGTCTAGGAACTCTGTGTTGAGGTTTCACATCACTGAAACTCACCAGGTTGGGTATGGCTCTGCCAATGCCGGGTTTTAAGTCCGCGTCACCACCAGGACTCATGAAGCTTGAACAAGGGTCCCCTAAGGGCGTATCATCCCGAAGCGGAAATAATGCGTAATTTGGGCCAAACGGAGGTGGATAAGGGTGATGCAAATGATAGTCTGGCAGTACCGAAGGGGGATAAGGGTGAAACTTAAGAAAAGCAGGGTTGCCTTTCTTCTCAAATCTGCCATAGTCATGTCTGTCCTCAACCCCTTTCACAAAAGGCATGCTCATTTTCCTTAAGAGATCACAGTAGTGTGGGTAATCCACGTTCTCAACCGTCTTCTTTCCTGAAAAGATGAACCTCTCAGGTATGCTTATCTTTCCGGATTTGTACTGCACTTCCATGTCCATGACCTTTCTCTTTGTAATTTTTGAGGCTGGTAAATTATGTTGTTCTGATAATTGTTTTCTCTTTAACTATACAAATTCTTGTATCTCTAACAATTGAAGACCAAAGCTATTGTAGCATAAAATTATTGATTCAAGTTCCTGAAGTATTGGTAGAGTAGTATTTTTTAAGATAAAAGTTTTTATTTTTATTTTTTGCTCCACCAAAGGAAGGATAGAGCAGCAATAGAACAGAAAAAGAAAAGCAGAACTTTTGTTGCTTGGCAACAGCTAGAACTCTAATGCACAGAACTCAATATGTACATCATAATGCAATTCTAAGGAAAAATGAAAACTAATCTTTGCAGGAACAATTCCAATATATTTTTATCTCCTATACTCAAGAAAACTATGCTATTTATTTTAAATAGTATAATAGATATCTCATGGGTAGAATGGTACTCAATTAAGGAGTACTGAGCAGTTATCTAGTGACGATATATTTTTAAACAATAGATATGTGATTACAATGAAGTATTTAGCTGAAACATAACATTGTTATCTCAATGTTAAGCTTAACACACTGCAAAAAATAAACATGCATTATACTAAAATTAAGTTGATGTGTCTAATTTTTAAGTAAAGCTACTCATAAATTATGATCAAAGGCAAAGTTCATTTGCACATTCTAAATTACTTATATTTTAATATTATTATGATGCCCAGAATAAGAGCAATTAGCATTTTAAAATTATTTTAGGCAACGACCAAGGTTATCAGTTACTAGTCCATATTAAAAGACCTCATCTAAATGACTGATACAGCAGTTTATGTCAAACTTATTTTCAAACAATTTTATTTTGCCTAAAAATGGCTACAAAAAAATTCCAAACATTAGAATACAGGGATAAAAATTCACATCCTTAATGAAGCAAATGTGCAAATTACGCAAAACTCTAGAAGGGCCAGATACATGTGAGTCAAGCCAATTGTAAGAAAGCAAGAGTTTAACATGGGTGAAATGACAATGGCTATGTCCCACTTAACATCACTGAAAATGAGATGTACTAATAACACTAAGGGAGGGTGTGTTAGACACTTAGCATGCCTGTTTGAAATCCCTGATGACATAGTTAGTATATCCAAAACATGTATAACATGTCCAGTGAGTGTCTAAGTCCACTCATAATCACTCATTTCAGATAGAAGGTGACAACAGATTTCTTGGTAGGCATAGTCTGTAGTTGCTCAAACTTCCATGTTTGATTTCCATATACCCACTGTATATGATTGATGTCTGTCATAAATATAAAGCAAACCCTTGCAGAAAAGGAAAGGAGAGAGGCACTACTCTTTCCCCAATTTCTCTGTAACACTTTTCCCCTATAAGTGCCTCTTTGGTTGACAGGGGCTTTTGCATTTTTCTTTCTTTCTGAATTTAGGTGATTAAAGATGACTTTCCAGGATGGGCACTGCATGGAATCAATTTCTTCTGTGGTCCTGTTCTCCATTCTTCCATCAAGCTTCTGTGGGATGGGACTAAAGGCATCACCTTTAATTGCCACAAGGTGTGCACTGCAATTGTCTTCCAGCAAGCCTCACACACTAGTTACTGACATTACTAAAACCAAACTCTGAGTGCTGTGTACCACTCATAAATTCTATTTGTTGCTTGGAGTTGGCTCCCAAAGTCTGCAAGTAGGCAATCAGTTTATATAAAAAAGGGTCTTCCCACACTGGCCATGGTGGTACATGCTTGTAACCAAATACTCTGGGAGGCTGAGACAGAAGAATAGCAAGTTCAACCACAGCCCCACAACTTAAGTGATTTAGCAAAAGCTTATCTTAAAATTCAATCAATCAATCAATCAATCAATCAACGGGCTAGGTTCTAGAGTAGAAATTAAGAAAAAAATCTTCGCTCAGTCCGCAAGTGTTACTCAAAGTTAAAGGCCCCAGCTTGCGGGTCCACGCTTCCCGCTCTGGTTGCACATTCTACCCTGGTCGTTCGTACTGTGCGGTATTCCCTAAGGAGCAACGTGGCTGGTCCAAGTCCCACTGAACTGGCAGCGGCAGACAAGACCGCCCCCACCTCCCTAGCTTTGGGAATTAGGTTCGCGCGCCTGCGCCCCTCCGGCCTGGTTTCCGGCGGAAGTGCCTGCGCGTCCAGCGGAAACGCTGGCGCGTGTATCCGGCCCCCTCTTCCGGTCTGCCACCCTGTAACTTCCGGCGGCGGGTGGGCGCGCGCCCCGTAACGACCTTCCTTTCTGAGGGTCGGCAGGCGGCTGCGGCGTGGCATGGAGGCCTCGGCCCCCCGCCGGGCGTGGCGGGGCTGGCGGCGGGCCCGGGCCGCGGGCTGGCCGCTCTCCCGGGCCACCATCCTCCTCTTCTCCGCCTTCCTGGTGCGGGCGCCCTCCTCAGGTGAGGGGCGGAGTCGCCCTGCGGCCGCGGCTCTGCGGAGGACAACTATTTCCGGTGTCAGGGCCCTTGGGTTCCTGCAACTAAACACTGCGTCCCCGATACCCAGCAAGCAACCCTGCAAAGCCAGTCATGTACACCTAGCACAGATCGCTCGAACGACCCCAGATGCAGCTTTAAATTTGATGTGCTTACTAAATGCTCTAAGGAAGTTAATGGGCCGTTGGCCATGTCTGTATTGCAGTGGATTCTACGTGGATGTATTATTTCACGAGGAGTATGCATGACACTATCCGCGGTAGTGGAGCTCCCTCTATTGGTTGTCGACGTAAAATGCAGGATTCAGTTGGAGTTTAAATTTTGACATCTGAAGAACTGAATTATTTATGATATGAAAAATGAAGAAAAAAGGGAGAGTTCAGGCCAACTGTAATTTAACTAGAAAGTTGTTTTTCTGCTTTATAACTCCTCTAAGAATATAAATGTAAAAGGAGTGTGGCAGTAACCACGGATGGAGAAAGAAATGGAAAGGTTGTGGTCAGGGGCCTTTAGTTGTCCTGTTAGAGAAAGGTGCTTTGGAATATGGTTCATGGCCTTGTACCTAGGAATTACAGAGTATGTTTTTGTTTTGAAAGCTTAGTTTGCTTTCTGTTGATCCAATGACAAGAGTTATGAGAAGTAGGCAAGCAGTCAATAGGTTAACATGGAAACTATGAATAGTGAAGGCCAGATATTTATATGGCACCTTGCAGCTTATACAATATTATATTCAGTTCCTACAATGATTCTGTAAGTCCAATTTTGCAAATAAGCAAACAGCAGATTCTAGATTTTAAAGCGATTTTCCTAAAACCAGTTTGAGGCAGAATTTGGATTAAATTCAGGTTGTCTAGCTTCAAACCTTTTCCTTTGTATTTTACTTTCGTGCTATAAAGATTATTTAGGAATAATGCATACAGTATTGAATTTTTATACAACCTCTTTTCACATTTTATGTTCATACTATCATGCCTACCATATCTGCTCATTCAACTGTGAATGAAGAATATCAGGATGTATTTCACCGTTGTTACACAATTATTATATAATAATTGTTAGGCACAAGATACACTGCTGGGTATTGGTGCTTGTACATTTACAAACACTGCTTCCATCAATAGAATTTATAATCTAGTGAGGAAATTATGTGCATAAATAACTATATTCTAAAGTATAACGAGTGTTTTAAGAGGGGTACTGGTGACATACCATGTGGAGTGAAAAGTATGGGTAAACGAGATTTGAAGAGGGAGCATTTGTGATTTCAGTCTTGAACAGTGAGGGACTTGGATTTAAAAGCGTGTTCTGTGGTGCTATAGAAAAAGCCTCAGGTGAGATGTAGTAGGAAGAAACAGCAGGTAGATTCGATTCACTAGGCTGTGTGAAGGGGAGTACATTTGGAAACCTGAAATCAGATGTCAGGGGAGATTGGATTATGGTTTTTCCCCTTGAGGGAAGATAAAATGTATTATGATACTATAGTATTTTTAATATGTTGAAGTATATAGTGAGGCAAACTATCAATCATTTATTTTACACAGATGGATATTTGATTCGATTGCCAAGGGCTTTTCACTTGACACAGGATCCAGTGAAAATAGTGGGATCATCGCATTTTCCAGGTACTCACAAATAGATTTTCAGTAATTTAAAGAATGTTACCAGCATTCATTGAACTTTTAATAGTCTTATCCAAAATGGTTAATGTCCCTCTGTTATTCTGGTCCCATAAGGTCCTTTTCCTTCTGCAGAACTGAAATAAAATGTTTATATATTTAGATTCATTAAGGTTTAATTCATTATGCTATAACTAGTTAAATGTGCAAAAATAAGTATTTCTAAAAATTATAGATGCTGTATATCTATATTTGCTTGTTATTATAATACTAGTTGCCATTAAATCTGGACAGCTTTAATTATGCTAAAATTTTTTTCAAATAAGATATACATATTGTAAAGCTTTTGGATTTATAAAAATAGTCATGAGATGAGAATGAAATATTGTTCGCATTTATTGAGATAAATTCATTTGCCAAAAATTTTTTCCTTTAATGTATACAATTAAGTTGTTTTGTGCATTAACAAGTTTGGACAGCTATCACCACCTGTAATTTCATATTTTCATCACCATCAAAAGAAGCACTGTACTCATTGATCAATCCTTCTGCAGACCATGGAAACTCTTAATCTATTTCCTTTTTGTTAACATTTACCTATTCTGTGTATAAGTGAAATCGTATACTGTGTGGCCTTTTGAATCTGGGTCATTTCACATAGTTTAATGTTTTTGAGCTTCATCCATGCTATATATAAGAAATTCATTCCTCATTATAGCTGAATATCTTCTGTTGTATGTGAATGTATGTTTTCGCTTCTCTTGGTTATAGAGTAGAGTATAGTGGGTACTGTAATTGTACATTTAATATTTTGAGGAACACCAAACCACTTTTCAAAGTGTATAAACTAACTTGCTTTCACATCAGCAATATGTAGGAGTTCAGATGTCCCTACATCTGCATCACCACTTGTTATTTTCATCTGTTTTTTAAGTTATGGTGTGTGTGAAGTGGTATCTAATTGCTTTTTGAGGTGTGTTTTTCTGATGACTCATGGTGTTGTGACTCTTCAAGTATATTTTGGCTATATGAGTAGTTTATTTGGGAAGATGCCTGTTGAAGTACTTTGCCTATTTCTTAATTGGTTGTTGTTACTGTTGTGCAGTTCTGTATATATTCTGGTTAGTAGACTTTTATCACATAAACAATTATCAATTTTTTCCATTCTTGGATTACTATTTTGGCTTTTTAATGTAGCTTTTGAACTATACATTTTGAATTTTGATAAAGACTAATTTCTGTTTTTTCTAATGCTTCCATCAAAGAAATTATTTTCTAATAAATAGTCACAGGGTTTTATTCTTTTGTTTTCTGATAATTGTGTTTTTTTATATTTCCTATAGGTATTTCGATTCATTTTGATAATCTTTATTATGATGCAAGATAGAGATCAAACTCAGTTTTTAGCATATGGCTATCCAGTTGTTCTAGCATTATATGTTGAAGACAGTATTTTGTTTATTGCATTGTCTTGTCATCTTATTAAAATGATTAGCTACAGTTGTGTATGTTTATTATGGGTTTTACATTTTATTTCGTTCATCTGTAATATGCTTATCCTGATGCTAGCACTTTTGGATATTGTTGCTTTACAATAAGTTTTGAAATCATTAAGTGTAAATATTTCAAATTTGATTTTTTTCGAGATTCTTCTGGCTACGGTTTGTCCCTTGTAATTTCATATTCATTATATAATCAAACTACCAGTTTCTGCAAAAATTCTATTGGGATTTATCAAGCTTTGAATTTTTGTTTAATTTTTGGTACTTTAACAATCTTAACTCTTTAAATCCATGAATGTGAAATGCTTTCCCATGTATTTAAATCTACTTTAATTCCCCTTCATGATTTTTTTTACTTTGCAGTATACAAGTCGTATATTTCTTTTGTTCAATTTAATTCTAAATATTATATTATCTTTGATCCTGTTATAAATGGAATGATTTTACTTAGTTTTAGGATTGTTCATTGCCAGTTTACAGAAATACAGTTGATGTTCTTGTATTGATATCATAACAACCTTCCACTTTCCTTAATTCATCTATTACATCTATTTTGGGAGAGAATGTTTTACAGTTTTCAGTATACATGACCATGACACCTGCAGATAGAGATGGTTATATTTCTTCTATTCAGTATTTTTTTTTTTGCTTGTCAAGTGCCTCAGCTACAATTTCTGGTACAATATTCATAAAATCAGATATCTGTCTTGCTTTTGATCTTAGGGGAAGGGAAAGGTTTAGGTTTTTACCAGTAAGTATGTTACTAGTTTTGAGTTTTGATAGGTATTAAGGTACCCTCAATCCATTTTAGGGAGTTCCTATCTGTTCCTAATTTGTTCAATGATTTTATTGTGAAAGGATGTTGAATTTTATCACAACCTTTTTCTCCATCTATGGAGATGATATGTTGTTATCTTTTATTTGAGTTATTTTTGTATTGGGATCTGCCCTTACAACCAGGATAAATCTCAGTTGGCTATGATGTGTAATGTTTTTTATGGTACTGGATTTTGTTGCTAGTGCTTAGAGAATTTTTATATATCTATTCATGCAACGAAGTCGATAGTTTTCTTTCAATTTCTTTGGTTTTGGTTTTAGGCAGTACTGGTTTCACGGAAAAAGTTGGAATATTTTCTTTTTCTTTCTACTTTTTCAAAGAGTTTATAAAGGATTATTGTTCTATTTTATTTATTTGGAAGACTTTTTCAGTGAATCCATCTGATGCTGGATTTTTCTTTATGGAAGTTTTAAAAGTGACTTAGATTTTTTTAGAATTTTCTGTTTCACTGTGGCTTTAATGAGAAATAAACTGTCAATTGCACATAATGTGTGTGTGATTAGTTTGCTGCTCTCTGTTAGGTTCATGGTGCTCTTTTGTTTACAGACTGACGTCTATAAACAGTCTTCGTTGACATCTAGCTGTGCATCTCTTCAATCTTATTCTATTTAGTGTTCATTGAGCTTCTTGGATTTCTAGTTTCTTTTTTTAATCCAGCTTGAGAAGTTTTTCTCATTATTTTTTCAAATGTTCTGTGTCCCTCTCTGCTGTTACTGGGACTGTCATTGCACACGTGCCTGTATATGTTGATTTGCCTTGGGTTTCTGGGGTCTGTTCATTTATCTTTAGTCTTTCATGTCTTTCTGTTTTTCAGACAAGATGATCCCCAAATGACTTATCTTTAAGTTCAGTGATTTCTTTTACTGTTCAACATGGCATTGATTTCTACTACTGAATTTTTCATTTCAGCTAGTGTATTTTTATACAGATTTTTGGGTTCATTTTTACAATTTCAGCTCTTCATTGATATTCTCTTTGAAGAAATGCCTTATGCTCTTAAATACTTTAGACATAGTCTCTCTTGGCTCATATTTATGATAGCCAATTTAATGTATTTATCAATAAGCCCAGGATTTGATTTTCTTGGGATCTATTTCAATTCACAGCTCTTTTTTTAAATGCATATGATCACACTTTTTTTGCATGTTGTATTTTTAATTTGAAAACCTGAAACTTTAAATGATATAGTATATTAACTCTGAATGCAATTCTTCATTCTCAGAATATGATTCCGATTTTATTTGTTCATTACTTCTATGAACTAGTTTGGTAAATTATGCTGTGTGTGTCATGGGTAGCCACTGAAGTCACTGTGCAGTTTCGTTAGCCTAACGCACGAACAGAAGTTTTGTTAAACGCCAGGCACCGTTTAGTCCGTTACACTTTGCTGAGCGTCTCTGTGCCTGCTGGGGCACGCCTTCATCTTAGCCAGGCAGCTGGGGACTCTGCCTTACTATTGACTTTATGCTCTGCAGAACCCATGTCAGGCAAATGTGAGGACTTCGGCCTCCTGGCACACTGTCCTGGTCCTTTATATGATTCCATGCATGGTGGCGGCTGCCTATTTTCCAGAGATTGTGTCAGAGCTTTTCCAAGTCTTTGTGGCTATGTCATGCATTAGAATTTTCTCTTGGGGGTTTTGATTAGCTTACTGTTTTCTGTACCTGTTACCCACTATGACAGAGCTCTCAGAGTCAGGGTGACTGCCTTGCAAATGGGATCTTTCAAAAACACTCTTGTTGGGCGTGGTGGTGCATGCCTGTGAGGAGCACGCAGGAGGCTGAGGCAAGAGGATTGCCATGAGTTCGAGAACAAACTGGACTACATATTGAGATTAAGCCAGCCTAAACTACACAGCAAGACCCTGTCTCAAAAAAACAAAAACAAAAACAAACAAAATCCCCAAGATACTTACTGGACAGTGCAATAAATTCAGTTCTGTGGGAAGGAGGTTTTGAAGGCACTGACACCACGACTGCCCTTCCAGTGGCTGCCACAGTGCTGGTTCCCACTTTAATGTCAGGGTCGTCTTCAGGGCTATTGAAAAAGGGTTTTGGAGTGATGGCTGCTGATGGAAATTGTGCACAGTAAATGCTGCTAGGTCTCTGTTATTATGGAGGAGTCTTTTATTGCTGCTATAAAAAAGCATGAAATCCAGGATGTGACCTCAGCACTTGGGAGGCTGAGGCAGTGGGGTCGTCACAAGTTCAAGGCCAGCCTGGGCTCCATAGTGAGTTCAAGGCCAGCCTCAACTACACAGTGAGACCCTGTCTCAACACAAAACAAAACAAAACAAAACAAAACAACCCAACCCAACCCAAACCAACCCAAACCACCATAAGACTGAATGGCTTAAGTAACATAAATGTGTCAGACCTTCTCATAGTTCTAATGGCTAGAAGCTCACAGTGAAGATATTGGTAGCACTGGCTCTTGTGAGGGTTTTGGAGGAAGGATTCAAAGATGATTAGCTAAATAGCATCATTAATTTGATTTACTCTAGGAAAGCAACCTATGGATGTCGAGGATTCAGTTGAAATACTCATCAAAATCACCTCAATTAGATAAAAATTTATTAAAGTTCAATATCAATTTATGACAAAAACAAACGAAGAATAGAAAAATGTTTAAAGCCAGTGGAAAAGGGTGTGTGTGGGGGTATGTATATATACATGTGTGTATGTATGTTCGGTAAACATTTTGTGTTGTGGTAAAACTTTAGGTGTTTAAAAAGAAGAATAAAAATATATTATGTATAGGTACAAATTTCCTGTAATGAATATGATCATTGTGTATATCACAAGTGTAGCAATAACATTAATTTTAAAAACTTTAGAGGCAGTCTCTTTAAAATTAAGGAAAATTTTGATTCTGAAAAACAATTTTTATTTTATTGGATCACAAAAACCTTTCCATATGGCAAATCACTGAACACTTGGCATGCAGTCTCTGAAAAGTTATTGGAAACTTTTCTAAAAACTTACTGATGGGTAAGCTCAAAACAATTTAATCTTTACTGTATTCCTTTTGATTTTCTAAATAATATTATTCCTGCTTATCATGGTTCTTTAAATTTTAAAGTAAAGGGGATCAAAATGCTTACTATTGAAAATCAAAGTAGTATGTTGACTTTTTAAGCCTTTATTTTAATTCAGTACATTGTCTATATTCTTGTGAATCATATGTTATTTTCTAATCTGTATGACTTACTCTAAGCTTTACCTATAATAAATGTCTTGGAAAAACAGATACAGTCTAGATATATAATTTCTTAATATTATTTTAGTACTCTGTGATTGAAATTATACTCTGAAAATAGTCAATGTACTTGAGTCCTGAATAAAAAGAACCAACACATTTTGTTCAAGTTGACAGTACACACATTCACACTCACACACATGCACACGTGCACATATACTCACAAGTAAATAAAACACAGTGCATGTTTTTAGGGTTAGTTACCTAGCTAAAATGCAATTTAGACCTTAAGTGGTTATTGAAATATTAATTCAAAGAAATATAAGAGAATGTAAACCAAACTATACAAATATGCAGTACAGAGGAAGACAGAGCATAAAGTGTTATTGGGACATTTTTATGTTGCGTTTCCAGTGAGTGTCTATGTCATGCTCCATCAGCGGAGTCCACATGTGCTGTGTGTCAACCAACAACTTCGAAACGCTGAACTGATAGACCCGGCATTCCAATGGCATGGGCCAAAAGGAAAAATTATTTCAGGTAGGATTTTGTTTCAGTTATCATATGGAAATAGATCTGTCTTAATTGTACTCAGTGCGGAGAATATTTGTATCTCATAATTTATCTGTTTCTCATTTCTTTCCTTTCTAATCCTCTGTAGGTGTTGTTTATACTAGTGTAAATCATGTTATATTATTCATTTATCTTTATTGAATATAAAAACATATTAGATTGAACTGTATGGTGATGTCCCTAAACATCTAGTCCAGAAGCAGTTATCATTCAAGAGAAATTGGTGTTTGTATAAATGATTTGATTGGTAATTTCTCTTTTTACCATCTTATTTTGTTTTAAAATATATAGCTTACTTTTATTATAAATTTTAAATTTGATTAAATGGTAATTCATTTTTGCAGTGTACTTTACACAGTGTAAATTGCTTTGGCTGGGCTTTATCCTTGCTGAAGTGGAGACTACTGAGTTTTCATCCTAAAGACTTATTCAGTGAAGCACCTACTCATTTTTGCATTCCACAGAGGAAGTTTTTCTTTACCATGTTTTCCTTTTCGCTGTTGTTTTACTTTTTAATCCTTACTGGTCTTTTGAACAGTTCCTTGGGTTAAAACCTGATGGCTTACTAAATTATCATGAATGAGGGAGAGACTCTGTTTGTCTAAAGGCTTGCTGAAGGAACATTCATAGGAAATATTTATTTTGTGACATTTTTTAATTTAGATGTAATTGAGTGGTGAAGACTCTTTTTGCTGATCTAAATACCTCAGACTTTACAAAGCTAACCTCCTTTTTAGACTGGAGAGTTTTTCTTTCGAAGTGAGTCCTCTTGGTAGATGCCATTGTAGGATATGCAGTCAGATACAACCTCAGCCTCAATGCTGTAACACGGTAGGAACCATCATGCCAACTGTTCATGGAAGCAGGAGGGATTAGTAAAAGGAATCCTTCAAGGTTTGACACTTTATGGGCATCAGTGAAATGGTCTAATGTAAAAGAACTCAATGCTAGAAATAGAATCAAATTTTGTTTTTAGTCTATGATAGAGCAACATACTATAATACAAACATATTCAACATTTGATAGTGAAACTCTGTAAGCTGAAAAATAGAAACATTTATGCACTGACTTTTTCTCTTTGTTGTTTCTTTGATTTGGAAATTGAAATTCTTTTCTTAAGACAGCATGCTATGTCTTACAGTTTATATTGCAAAACATAGCATATAATTCACTTTATGCTTCAAGTAGGAACACTGTCATAATGGAAAAATAGACATTCAGAAATGTAGCTGTTTCCAGATAAGGATATCATGTTAATACTGTCTGTCTGCCTGCCTGTCTGTCTGTCTACCTGCCTATCATCTCTCTATCTCATCTGTCCATCTATCTGCCCAGGAATTCTGATACTCTGACCTTTAGTTTTCAGTGTAGCACTCTGTGGGGTGCTGACCCCCAGGTGCCTGGCTTTCCTTGAGAGCATGGGCAGGTGCTTGTGAACGAGAAACGTGTTAGAGGGTGATGGTCTCCACTTGTCTGTCCTTTACGGGGGGGGGCTGCTCACCCAGGTCTTTATTTGGCTTACACCAGTTCAACAAAAAGCTAACTGACTCTTCTGACCTGCTACCCTGACAGCTAAAGCACACGTCAGGTCTCGGCTATTCCTGCTGGTTGTCTACCCTCGGATTCGCTCTGCCCCCTCGATTCTGTAATGGGTTCAAGAAATGTTGTTAATTACAGGGTTTTTTTTTTAAAAGGTTTTTCCTTTTTGTAACAGTGATATTGATGTTTCATATGCCCCTTTTATATCTGAGAAGAAACCAGAAGTAGTATAAATCTGTTTTTGAAAATAATAAGCTGTAATTAAATTGTGCTTAATTTTGTCATATAATTTTAGATTTCTAAGGCACAGGCTCCTATAAAACCTGTCTAATTCTGTGAACTTTAAGATAATCAAGTTATGAAGTTAGTACGTGCCAACTTTAATGCAGCAGGTGTTTATTAAATATCTGTGGATGCATGATTTCTTATACTATCTTATATATCCATACCAGATACATAGTCCCTGGCTTGGTGATTTCCACTTAGACCTAGTCACTTAAAGATCTGTGAAGTGACCACTGATATAAGATATTACACAATGAGTTCTTATATTTGATATGGAGCTCTCTGGCTATCTTTTTGAAGTGTATTCTTCAATATTTTTAAACCTGAATATATCCAGAGAGAATTTTATTATGTGCTTGCTACCCAATTTTCTGGCCCTCAAAATACTTAACATTTCATAGACTTTTAAATTTGTATTTTATACATTTATTGAAACTTCTGATGTGAAACTTTCAAGTTACTGCAGTGAATGCATAGCCTCTTTGATAATGTGGTACTCTCAAATTTCTTCAACATTTATAGACATGTTTTATTTCTGTTAAGATATATGGCAAACATTTGCAAACTGCTAATGCTTTTTAGGAAGAATCAGCATGGTAAAATAAACATGTGGTCTTTTATGAAAGATATTCATGAAGAAATAGGTATTAGCATCAAAATACTTTCCAGATTCCTATCATGTGTTTCATTTTCATCCAGGACACAGGAATGGGAGTTCTCCAAGCATAATGTGCTGTGCAAATTCCCTGGTGGTGCTGTGTTCATCTATTCATTTCTCCTTCAGTATCTGAGGCTGGGCTTTGCATGTACTAGAAATTAAATAAAAGTGTGTTAAAAACTCAATAAGGAAAATTTCAGCACTAAACACACTTGCCTGTTGTCTTAGTTTGAGGAAACATTTTGACTTATTTGTAAACATTAAGTTATTACTTAAATTTTAAAAAAGTATCTTCAATTCTGATGAATGGAACAGTACATTATTGACCAAGAAATTTAATATCTTAGGACTTTTCTGATATAAAAGTGTAGTTATGAACTTTCAGAATTACAGCTTATTTGCCTAGTGACTTTAAATGCTCTGTTAAGTATTGTTTGTTACACAGAATGACCCTGTGAGATAGGCCGGCATATTCTGTGTAAGCCCAGCGGGAGCTGGGCTTCAGCAAGAGCAAGTGGTTACCTGAGGCTCCACAGTGCATGTGGGGAAAGGCAGTCCCTCAGCTCAGGTCTTCAGGCCTGGAGGACAAGCCTGCTGTCCGTCTGCCAGGAGGGCCTTTTCTTGTGTGACATTTAAGGCCTACTGAATTAAAAAGGGGCTTGCAGTCCATCCTGACTCCCAGCATGGCACGGCCCCAGCACCGTGTGCCTCAGGCAGGCGGGTGATCTGCTTGTGTTTTGTTTTTTTTTTTCTTGTAATTCTCAAGTTTATAGTCCAACTTTTACCTGTGTCTTGTGCAGATGCATGAAATTTCTAGCTGTTGATTCTATTTCTATAGTCTGTGTCCTAGATATATTCTTGTCTCTATTTCCTAAGTTTACGGAAACTGTAACTGATCATTAAAATACATTACAGTATATATTTATTTATATACTATATATATATTATGTATGTTCCTATGTATTATAGGGACATATACTGTATAAAATATATACTTCATTTCTACGTCTTATGCGTGCCGCAGGTGTAAGATGTATATATACATTGTCCATATGTGTGTATGCATACTTTTAATAGTGGCTGTTCGGTGAAAAGGGCAGGGTAAGAGTACATATGGCATATCATCATCAGTCTCTTAGCACTTGGCCAGCTGTCGGTGGCCTGTGGTTGGTGAAAGTCTGACACCACGAAGTTGTCCTGGGCCCATTGTCAGCGGACACCAGATACCAGGACAGGCTGTGTCCTGGCTCCTTCCGGTGACTGTGGAGGTAAATGTTGATGATTTGCTCTGCCTGAAAATTGCTTTGGTGTTTTATCTGCCTCAAGTAGCTGAAGTAAGTCTGTTGCTCCCTTGGTAGAAAACAGCACCGCACAAGTGACCTCCACAGGAAGCCTTGTGTTCCAGAATTTTGAGGAGACAATGAGCGGGATTTACACTTGTTTCCTGGAGTATAAACCTAACGTGGAGGAATCCGTTAAAAATATTCAGCTTAAATATGTTGTATACGGTAAGAGGTGAATTTGTGTTTTAACTTTTCATAGTTTTAAAATACATGTCGTTACAGTTTTGTTTTACATATGATTTTTCTGTTTTTCATCTAATTTAAAAAATTTCTGCCAGTCTATATTTTACTTTGTGCATTTTAACAATGACATCCAGGGACCTGTTAGAAAGTTAGCATTCAGTGCTTACCAGGAACCTGCCTTACAACCCCGGCACCAGAATGTGCCTGAAACCACAAAAAATCCAACTCTGCAGAGGCAGAGAAGTGTGCAGGCGCGTAAAGCTGTGCTCGTGACGGGGAGGGAGGCTTTCCTGTAGGGACAGGCTTACCAGCAGCCTGTGGCCTGCTGATAGCTCTTTCATGCATGTGCATTGTTGTGTGCTCTGTGCATTGCACTGGACACTGGGGAGAATCTATGCCGTATGGTGCTTGAGAGCACTTGAGGATCTTTTGACTCAAATTCCTTCTGTCTCAGGTTATCGCTTGATATGGGACACATTTCTGGAGAGAAAAGTTGCTGGTGTTTAGTCTGCAGGCTGAGAGGCACTTGCTCTGTCCCCACTCCTACCCTGAGCCTTGGTCTAGTTTACAGCTCTGATACCCCAGGCTCGGGTATTCTGGGTAACATTTGCATATATCACATGTCTTTGATGGTAGAAAGCGCAATACATGTATATGTATGTAGACAACAAGGACGTACATTTACTTTTTACATGCTGTAGACGAGTCAGTAAAGGGTGATGTATTTATAAGATCGTATCTGGATTTGACATTTATTTTCAGTACTCTTGCTCACTATTTAATGGGCCCTTTCGGTGTGTTGATGTGCATCTTTTTTCAGCTTACACAATACTTTTCCGGTTGACTCTGCTCTGTTCTGGAAATCTTTTGTTATCAGCTGAGATCTCTGTTTCTTACTGTATGTTTTAATTTGTTTCTAGTTTTACTATATTCTACACGAGAATTTTATTGTGTATTCTACAAAGTTATGATTATACTTTGGCCTGTTGTGATTTCCTTTAGTCTTATCAATGTCAGTTATTTCACGTGTTTTAGTTTTTCAAGGATAACTGTATGTGCTGATCCTCTTTGACAGTAACTTTGTAATAATTTCATGTTTTTTGTCTTTACTGTTTAGAGTTTTAAAAACTTATTGATCCCTCCTCCATTAACTATCCATTAGGTTTCTTCCTCTTGATTTGTTACTTCTCACTCTAGGAGTCTTGGATTTCCCCAAAGGTGAGGCGGGGGAGTCCAGTTTCTGCTTTGATTTGCATGTGAAGCTGGTGGATGTTTCCTCGGTGATTAGGAGCTGTCTGTCCCCCCACAGTGAGCACAGATCCACGGTAGTTAAGGACGTGTGCTTGGTTTCAGCACCAGTACGGAGCGGTGGGCGGTGGGCAGTGGGCAGTGGGCAGTGGCAGTGGTAGCACCGGCTTCAGGGCCTGGAGCAGGAGGACCGAGTGGCAGCACAGCACTTGGCAGTTGACCCTTCCTGATTTTTGGTGGTGTTACATATTTCTTTTCATTTTTATATCTCTTGCATATTTCAAATAAGGTTTTGGGATGGACTTGAAAAAATACACATTTTTAGTCCTAAATATTGTACTAGACTCAATAAAACTAACTATAGAGTTATTAGAAACTTACTTCTTTGTTTTTGGTAATTACTAGATATGATCAAAGGTTTTTTAAATCATTTTTTATTTTTCAATTTTTTGGTACTGGGGATCGAAGTTACAACCTCGCATTTGCTAGGCAGGCACTGTGCCGCTGAGCTATATCCCTGGCCCTTAAAAACCATTTTTTAAAATTACAAGTAAAGGGCCTGGAATATAGTCAGTGGCACAGTGCCTGCCTGGCACATGCAAGGTCTTGAGTTCAATTCCTGATACCAAAATAAATAAATAAATAAATAAAATGAAATAAAATTACAGTAAAAGACATATGGCCATGCATTTCCCTCGAAACATCCTTGCTGGCATTGAACATATTTATGCCATTGTTATTGCCAGTTTTTGAAGCAGTTCTGGGAGTTTTCTTTCCTGAGTGTTGTTGCGTAGTGCAGTCACAAATGCCGCTGCTGGTGGGTGGCCTCCCTTGGAAAGGCAGGCTTATAACAATGTGAAGGTACCGTGTGTCCGCACCCGCGGTGTTCACTGGGTCAGGCACCATTCGGCTGCTGGCTCTTCCACAAAGGCAGATTGCCCGCGAAAGGTAAATGTTCAAACCCATTCAGAACATGAAGGCAGCCACAGCAGCACAGCCAGAGGCCTGAGCCAGGACGGCTTCAGGAAGTCCAAGGATGTCGGGATCAGTGCGTTTGAAGCAAGCAAAGTGTGCTGAGGGGCTTCATGGGGATAGGTCTTTTCTGATAAGGAAATTTTTTTTAAAGTACAGTCACCAAATTTTAAAGTTGCACCTAATATAAACTTCAGTTTCTTCTAAGATGAATATGCAGATGTAGAGAAGTGTTGAACTTGATTGTGAGACACACATGTAGTGGTGAAGCACACACACTCTGGGCACTTCAGAGTGTTCTGATGGCGTGGGCATCACGTATGACGTTATACCTGTGTCCCTCAACTTCTTCGTGATGGGTGGAATAACGATACAATTTTTAAATGAGGCTGAGACTTAAGGGAATCAGTATTTGTAAAGTGTCTCTAATTGTACTTGGTCCTTGGCAACTGTTAGAAAAGTGTTTTTTACATGGAAGTGAATGTAGCCAAATATAAAACATGTTCTGTTAATTTATCTCAAGTAATGATTTATCCTCATGAGCTGCAGTTTTCACTGTTTACCTAAATAACCATGTCTGTGTCCCTCTCTCTCTGACTTTGACAGCTTATCGAGAGCCTCATTATTATTACCAGTTCACGGCCCGGTATCACGCAGCCCCCTGCAATAGTGTCTATAATGTTTCTTTCGAGAAGAAACTTCTTCAGATTTTAAGCAAATTGGTTCTTGACCTTTCATGTGAGATTTCCTTACTTAAGTCTCAGTGCCATCGTATCAAAATGCAAAAGGCTGGTTTGCAAAATGAAATGTTCTTTACATTTTCAGGTAAGTATATACAAAATTTAAAAAAAGTTTACAATGCATAACCAATTTTAAAGACATGTTAATTATCAAAAGAATTTTTTGAATATAAATGTTATAAATGTACTTATATATTCTGCTCTGTACTTTGACTTATTAATTAATCCCCCAAATAAAGTCTCACTGAATTGTGCACTTAGCATAAATTTTGGGGCTGAGAATGTAGCTCAGTGGCACAAGCAGCTGCATGGCAAGCGCAAGGTCCTGAGTTTGATTCCCTGTACCAAAAACAAGACAAAACAAAAACGTAGTTTGCTCAATGCAATGTACTAATCCCTGGAGTGGTAATTTACTATGAAATGAAACAGTGCAATTCTCATGATACTCAGTTACAGGGGTCACATTTTTGCAAATATAAGATGGGTTAATATCCTGCTTTTCCTTGTAATGGGGAACGGGGATCCAGTATTCTCTTGGGGACTCTAGGTTTATGAACAGTCTATGTATGAATGCTCTCTTAGGAACACCTACCCACTGCTTTGTAGGATGTGCAGTCCCCATTTTAGCTCCTGTGCAATTGCTCACTGTAATCCTTTTTTCTTTTCCTTGCTTTCTCTTATTTTCCTTGATTTATCTGCTCTCAGTATTTGATTACACTTACCCACTTTACTCACTCCCCTCTCTCTCTCCTTCTCTCTCCCTCCCCCTCTCTCTTTTTTCCTAAGCTTGATATTTTAGAGACACAGCTGAGAAGCACAAAGCTTTAAAGGTAAAGAACAAGAGTTCAACCTCATTTTCAATCTTTTATCTTCCTTACTGCTTTATCTCCTCTTCTCTAGGAAATTTAGAAAAACTTTCACTAGTCCCCGAGACAAATTACCAGCAATAGACTCACTCTTTAGCTCTTCCAGGACCTATTACTAGCATTCATAGGAGAGAGGAAACCTTTGTTCCCTGGTCTGTTTCATGGGAAGACAAGCTCTTGGAAAACTTGTGTGTTTGAATCTGTAAGAGAAAAGTGGTAACATCAGTAGAAATGAGCCGCTGTGAACTTGTCTGCGTTTCCCAGTGGCAGATGCTATCCATAATCTTTTCATGTGCCGTTGGTCGTTCATGCATTTTCTTGGAGAAATATTTGTATCTAAGTCCTTTTTAAACTAGGTTGCATGTCTCCTTTTCCTCAGTTGTTAGAGTTCTTTGTATATAGTCACAGAGCATTAGCTTGCTTTTGGGATCCCTATCAGTTGCATGGCTCTGTGTCTATAGTGCCATGACTTCAGATGCTAGTGGCACATCTTTTTGGCTACAGCAGCTTTCTGATGAGGTTTGGAATCAGGAAGTGAGAGTCCTCTAACTTTACACTTCCTTTTCAGTGTCTTCAGTTAGTTGAGAGTGATTGCATTTCCATATGACTTCTGTTACCTGCTTTTCCATTCCTGCCTTAAAAACCCCTTGGGATTGCAGTAATCTGTGTGTAGGTTTGGATGTTGTTATGGCTTGTGTCTAGATGTCCCCCAAAGTTCATGTGGTCTTAGGTGAGGGTTTTTCAGAGGTGACTGAATCTGGAGTGTGTGATGCTGGGATTGGCTCGTGGTGCAAATGCCAGGGTCAAGGGCACTAGGATGAAGGGGATGAGTGCTGCCTGCCCTGAGCCGCCTGGGTAAGATATAAAGGATAAAAAGAGTCATGGTCGCCCTGTGCTCCTTTGCTACCTTCTGCCTGCCATGGACTGTCTCTACTCTGAAATGCCCCTCTGCATTGCCAGCTTACCTTGGAACCAGCTGATTGTGGACCGAAACTTCCACAAACCGTGAGCAAATAAACCTTCCCTCCTTTAACTTTGGGTGTTTTGTGTCAACAAGGAGAAAAGTAAATCAGACAGATATTATTGCCACATTAACAATATTGTCTTCCAATTCATGACCACAGCATTCTTTTCCATTAATTTAGGACTTCATTACTTTCTTTCAGTGGGATTTTATAGTTTCAGTATAGCAAACCCACTAGCAAATTTATCCCTAAATAAGTTATTCTTTGTGATGTTCTTGTAAGTCAACTATTTTCCTAATTATTTTCCTAATTTCCTTTTCACACTATACTTTCCTTTTCACATTATATTTTATTAGAATTATATCTAAGTATTTCATACTTTTAAAATAGAAAGGCAATATACTTTAATTTCAATTTGTGTTGTTTTATTCATGTCATAGGATTGCAGTTCACTTTGGTTCTTTATTTTTTTATTATATAAATTTAAGGTGTACAGCAGAGACACAGTTCCCAAATGTCCCCTCCCTTTCTAGAGTGAGTACACATATTCTCTGGGTTATATTGTGGGCCGTGGTATAATTTATTTCTTTAAAGTTTTGGTAGACTTTACCATTGAAGCCATCATTTTCAGGTACTATTTGGGAAAGTAGTTACTGGGTTTCTTTAATTCATGCAGAGTGATTCAAATTCTCTTTTTGTGTGATTTTTCATAGATTCTAAGAATTTTTCTATATCATCTAGATCATCACATTTGAGGTGCTTTTCTTAGTATTTTCTTAATATTCTTTTAAGGTCTATAAATCAGAAATAATGTGATTTTTATTTTTTGTAGTGGATTCTCCCCCCCCCCACAGGGATTGATCAGTTAATGCTATTTTAGACAACTAGATTTTGATTTCACATTTTGATTTTCTGTTACTAGTTTTATTGATTTTTCCTCAAAATTTTATATTATTTTTCTGTTTTCTTGATTTGAACATGCTGTTCCTTTTAAAAGTTTCCTAAATGGAAACTTCAGTAGTTGAATTTATATAATTTTTTTCTCTAGTCTGCCTTTTCAAAGATATAAATTTCTCTCTTTTTACTGTACTCCACAAATTTTGATGTTGCATTTGTTTAGTTTGAAATATATAATTTTTATTAAGATTTGATATATTATAAATGAACATGGTATTTAATATCTAAATATTTTTGAGTTTTCTATTTTTCTATCATGGGTTTCTAGTTTAATTCTGTTGTAGTCTGCATACATTTTTCAATTTCTATTCTTTGAAATCTATTTAGGTATTTTATAGCCCCAGATATGGTCTCTCTTGTGAATATTTCATGTGAGCTTGAGAAAGAGATGCAGGTATTCCACTTCTGTTGGAAGAAACAGCGTATCTAAATATTCAACTGGTACTGCTGACTGATGTTGCTTGTCAGGTCTCCTATGGTCTTCATTTTTTGCTTTTTGGATTTTCCAGTTACTAATAGAAGGGTGTTGATGTCTCCCTATACAATAGTGACTAGTGATTCTCCTTCACCAGTTTTTGTCTTAAATATTTATCTTTACACTCTTGTTACTCCATACATATGAACGATACTTATGTATGTGGACAATTGACCTTACTGTCGTAATAAAATGAGTCCACTTATTCCTGATATTTTTACTCTGATTTCTATTTAGCTTTCTTTAGTTTCAGGATAGCATAGTCTGTTTTCTCCAATTGTTTACTTTTAATCTGTCCACTCATTTCTGTGTTAAGTGGATTTTTAATGGACAACCTACATTCTAGTCTCTGTGGTATTTAACAAGAAATCATATGTTCATTTGATTGTAGGTTCCTTGCATGTGACAAATCACTTCTTCCCTCTGCTTTCTAGATTTTCTCATCTCCCATTTTTTTGGAAGTTTGATTATAATATATCTGAGTGTGGAATTCCTTGCATTTCTCTTGGATATATGTGGATTCCATTGATTCTCTCGTATGTGTAGATTTATGTATTTTGTCAAATTTGGGGGATTTTTGATCATTATTTTTAAAATATTCTTTCTTTTTCTCTCCTTTTTTACGCCATTGACTCCTATTTTATGCATATGTTGATATACTTGCTGTCCCATAGGTTGCTCAGGTTTTCCTAAGTTTTTTTTTCCTTTTTATTTCTTCTATGTTGGAATAATTTCAATGATTTATCTTCCAGTTCATTGATTCTTTTTTCTGTCTCTGCAAATCTACTGTTGTAAATCTTAATGAATTCCTCTCAATTGTAATTTTATACTCTAGAATTTTTTATTGGTTTGATTTTTTGTTTTTTTGGGTTTTTTTTTTGTACCAGGAGTTGAACTCAGGACTTCACACTTGCCAGGCAGGTGCTGTACCACTGAGCTATATCCTCAGCACTATTGGTTTGCATTTTATAACTTCTTTCACTTTATAAACATTCTCTATTTGTCAAGACAGCACTCTCTGGGTTATTTGAGTTATTTGTACATGATTTCCTTCAGCTCTCTGGCCATACTGACAGCAGTTGACTCAGAGCTTTGTCTAGCGCGGCCACGTCTGTGCTGTCTCACATGCTCTGTGGGTTCTGAAGAAGGGGACACATTATTAAGGAAATGGACGACTAAATTCCATGGCCAATTATTGCTGTTTTGAAAGATGTTTATGGAAAATGAACTACTTTGAGTCACTGTCTTTGTCTCTTTTCTTGTCCTGGGACAGAATATACAACACCTGCAACTTAAAGAAGCAGAGGACTTTTTTTTTTGGCTCACGTTTTCTAGAGGCTTCTGGCTGACTCCAGGGCAGAAGCAGCGTGGCAAGAAGGGCCTGCCCGAGGAGAGCAGCTCAGCAGCAGGCGGAGAGGGGACCAGCTGTGTAGGGAGAGAACTCTACCAGGTCACATCCCAGTGAGCCCTCCTGACCAGACCCCACCTCCTAGTGGCACATTTAGGTATAGCACCCCATGAGTTGGTCACCTCTCCAGAGCCCCTCTGTGAGTGCCTGAGAACTTGGGGGACATCCAGACACAAACCATGGCAGTTGTGTACTCAGCACAGCGCGTATATTTGAAGAGGCTAAGATGACTACTAGGATATGGCAAGACTTAGGCAAAAAGTAAAATTGTGCATTGCCAGTCATTAAATTATAGATGGCGTTTTTAGATTGACAGATATATGGTTTAGTGACATTCTCACAGCTGTAAAGAATGATAAAATCACATTATTCAGCTTGTTGATTTGCAGAGTGGAAGCCTGAAGAAGAAATTAAACAATATGTTTGTGTTTATTAGTGATAGATCTGGGGCCACAAATAAAATTTCTTTCCGTGTGTTTTGGTGGATGGTGGGAGTAACTAGGGGGGATTCTGAACTTTCTGGTACTAAAACTTATAATTTAGAAAAATTAATTACTGGAAATCTTTGGAGTCAGCTGTTTCTTATTCTCTTTTTGATTTCTCAGTGCACTATAGGAATTTTCTCAGATGATCTTATAAATATATTACTCATTTACACAGTTTTAAACCTGTGGGATTGTTCTGATTTTGTTAACTTAATATATACCAAATACCTATGGCCAGGCACATGGTTCCTGGGCAGTAACTTTTTTTTAAATAAAGACGCATATTCATAGGTGAATAGCCTTGTAATTTCGGTCTTTGTGGCCACTACAGTAGT
Source organism: Dolichotis patagonum (assembly GCA_004027295.1). Lineage (NCBI taxonomy): Eukaryota > Metazoa > Chordata > Mammalia > Rodentia > Caviidae > Dolichotis > Dolichotis patagonum. The sequence continues at coordinate 82,191 of PVJX010000228.1, forward strand.
CCAACTTCATTCCCTTTCCAGTACTGTTAGCATAGGTTTTGTTTTGTATTATTTTTTGCATACTCGGATTGAACTCAGGGCCTTTGACATTTTATTCTTATTGTCTTGCTAAGTCACTAAAATGCCCCAACTGGCCTCAAATCACAAGTTTTGTGATTCCTCCTGTCGCAGCCTCCCAAGTGTTGGGTTTACCACCACACCTGGCACAATGGATTATCTCCCTTCACACTTGGTAGATAGGGGTAGAGAACTGAATTAGTCTGGTGACACACACTATATTATCTGAGCAGAGACAACTGAATAAATGCAACTTACATACACATATGTTATAAAAGTTGAAGTAATTCTGTTGTCAAAATTTTATAAAATTAAAGCAACCAAGCATTATTAAGAAAGTAATTCTTATTTATAGTAAAAGTAACTTTTTTGATTTAGATAAATAAATATTGCACTTAGATTTTTACTGAACAATTATTAGCCATAAAAAAGTTGTTTAATGAAAGAAAAATATTAGACAAAGAATCATGTTAATTCTCAAAAGCCTAGTTAAATTTTGTGGTATAGTATCTGTGCCCATGATAAAATATAATTTATTTTCTCAGTTTCATCTCTAGACACTGAAAAAGGACCCAAGACATGTAAAGACCATGATTGTGAATATTTCATAAGACTATCTAAGGTATGCTATGTATGAAACAGAAAAAAAGTTGAATGAATATCTCAGTGTGTAAGTAAGCATCTTATATATTTATGAACTATGTCACATTCCCACAGTTAGGAATTTGAATAGTAAGAAAAAATCCCAAAATAAATATGAAATAAATATAGTTTATAAAATACTTTCTCATTAAATGTAATTGATTATATGAAGAAGGATTTTTTCATTTATTTGGTCTTACTTGATTTTGCTATTAATTTTTTTCAGAAAAAATTATAGCTGTCACTTTCCCCAGATTTTTTAATTTCCAAAAGATGTTCCCATATTAACTTTACATCATGCAGCTTATTAAATTCAATTGTGAATTACAGTAGCTCTTTTATAGATTGCTTAGGCTTTTTGTGCAAATATTCAAATCATATTCAAAGAAAGACATTGTTACTTCTTTAATGTTGTCATATCTGTTTTTCTTTATCTGATCTTGTTTGAATCAGCAGAATCTATGACATAACACTAAACAGAAGTAGTGTTCCCTGTTCATAGTCTCACAGGCAAAGCCTGCAGTCTCAGTGTGATGTTACTTTTTCTCAAAGTGAGGACGTTCTCTTTTGTTCTTTATTGACTAGGCTATATTATGAATGCCGTTAAATTTCATCTAATACTTTTTTTTCTGATTTTATGGAAAGAACCAGATATCTCATCATGTTTGTTAGTGTTTTATAAAGGATTTTTCTGTTTCTCTTCTTATTGTACTCTTTCTATTCTGCAAGACATGTATCATAGAGCCTGTATCATAGAACCATGTTTTGAAACTGCCACAACAATAACTAGAAAGACATTAACACATCAATCATTTCAGCATTTTCCTTTGAAAACTGTGAAGGTAACTTTGGGTTAACTTACAGTTATGAGCATAATTTCAAGAGATTCCTTGTACATTTTCTCAAATAAATGGTACACTATCACGACTAAGGATTGTTGACTTTGCTATTGTTAAATGCTCTTCTTTAACTGATCCTGATTTACTCGTCTTCATTTTGTTCATCAAGTATACACAGTTTCATCACTTGTGCAGGATCTTGTGTCCACCACTGTAATCAAAACCTACAACAATTCCACAGCCCAGGATGCGGGGTGCCGCCGTCTTTAACCACACCTCCCTCCGGACGCTCTCCCACTGCTTGTCTAATCCCTGGCGTTTACTGTTCTGTTGTTCATCTCTAAGGTGGCATGATGTAAAAACATGGATGTTCATTCAAGGTGGCCCATGTGTCAGTGGTTCGTTCCTTGTGTTAGCATCACCATGATGCATATGTCACAGCGTGTTTAAGCGCTGACCTGGTAGAGACCTGGTTTTTGACTGCTGCAGTTAAAGCTTCTCTAAATTTTGTGTACTGGATTTGATGTACAAGTAACATTGGGATGTTCACTCTGGGTTGTATGATAGTTGTTCTCACATCCCTACAAGCACGGAGTGGTGAGCTGCTTTTCTGCATCTCATTGCCAGCTGCGGGTAGTGTACTCATGCTCTCCTTTCTAATCGTCAGGGGCAACGGCCCATGATGGCTTTATTTGCGTTTTTGTTCATGCTCTTAACCACCTTTTCACATGCTTATTTGCCACTTGTACATGTTTGGTGAAATTTCTGTTAACTGCCTCATTTCCTAGTTTAATTGTTTTTAACTTCTGAGTTCAGAATTCGTATATTCTAGGTCACATTCCTTTTTCCAGTTTTATTCATAAATATTTATTGTTAGACAGTAGCTGTCTTTTCCTCATCTTCACATGGACTTTCACAGAAAGGAGCTTTTTAATTTTTATGAAATCAGGTATACCAATCCCCCTCCCTTTTTAAATTCTTTTGATATGAAACTTAAGAACTGTTTGCATACTCTTATATCCTGAAGATTTGGAACTATTTTTTTGAAGTTATAAATGAGTGCGACTTTGCTGAAGATATTTTATTGTTGCTGCTTTCCTGTGAGTGTCTCATTCCTCCAAAAGTATGTAATGAAAAAACCATGCTTCTTTCATTGCATGGCTTTGGCATCTTTCTTAAAGTATGGTTGAGCACATTTTTGTGGATTTATTTTTGACAGTACTGTGGACTGAGTGTTAGACAAATACCATATTCGGGGTTACTTAATAACATAAATCTGTTGTGTTGTGATCCTGAGTCTGAGAAGTCTGAGATAAAGGTGTCAGTGGATTTGGTTTCATCTGTCTTCATTACTTGAAGATGGCTTTGTAGTCACATGGCCTTTCCCTGAGTGCATATCTCTGTCCTGATCTCTTTATGAGGACAGTGATCAAATTAGGTTTACACTAATGGGCTCATTTTACCTCTGAGAGTCTTATTTTTAAATGCCTGTGTCTATTGTATGTCTGCAAATACAGCCCCTTTCCCAGTTTCTGGGGCTTAGGACATCAACATAGGACTTTGGAGGGAGAATAATTCAGTTTGTTAGAGTCATCAAACAGTAGTGAACAGCTTGGGGAGTTTTGTACTCTTCCTTTATTCCAGTCACAGTGATGTAACACTGAATGCCACTGAAGTGTCACCCACTTTGCTAACCCACTTGGTGAACGTGAGTACGGTGTGCCTTGATGCTATCCCAGAGTCGCGAGCCTTGGCAGGAGACCTGGGTGGCCCCAGAGGCTCTTTGCCTTTCCTCAGCAGAGTGAGAGAGCTTCCCCTACATCATGTGATACAGTAAACAGTAGATTCTTATTTCATAGGAATATGCATCAAGTTGGTGTAGTTATTAAAAAAACACCTTTAACCAAGCGTTTCACTCAAGCTAGCGTTAAATTTTCTCATCTCTCAGTGTATTTCATTATCACAGGCACATACATGTCTTGTTCTAATTTCCTGAAGAAAGATGAACAGTATTTTTCTTGGGAAGGAGAAACACTGTAAAATGATGTTTAATTCCTTTTTACTTTCTGATAGCTTGGAATTTAATTAATAAAATCTGAAATTAGACTATTAAAGATGAAACAGGTTTTTATGTATTTGCATTCTGGGTGCCATCAGCTGTAATATTTACACATACTTTTGCTACTTCCTGCCATTATTTTGCTACTTTAAGTAAAATGTAAAACCTTTACTTCCATTATTTTTACTTACCCTGTCCACTTGAAAAACTATAATTGTCTTAATGTTTCCTCTTTGCACCTTGAGCACCATAGCAGATGGTGCTGGCAGGTTTGCTTCTGATCTGGTGTGGAGAAAATCTACAGTCCAATGATAGTTCATTTTATATGCCACCTTGGCTGACTAAAGGATGCCTAGAGAGCAGAATAAAACCACTTTCTCTGGCTGTGACTGTGAGAACGTTTCTGGAAATGATTGGCATTTGGATTGATGGAATTAACTAAGTTCACAGGGGCTCATCACCCAGTCTGCTGAGAGCTTAGCTAGAAGAAGAGGGCAGGCAGAGGGGGTTCCTTGCATGTGAGTGTGAGCTGCAGTGTTCGTCACCATCTGCCTTGGGATGCTGGCACCTCTGGTCCTTGGATGAGAAGGAATATACCTCCTCTCCTCCAACTCCCCCACTCATTGGGCTTTATACTCTTGGCCTTTCTGATTCTATGGCAAATGTGAGCAGGGGGTGTGGTCTTCATAGGTGTGTCAGCCTATTCCTATAAGGAGTCTCAGCGAATAGTAGGCCAGTTTATGTAAGGGACTTAGGCATTCACAGAGTTCTTATACAGTAATGCCTAATGCAGTGTAAGCGCTGATTAAGGCATTACTCTATTGCCTTGTTGTGGAATAATGGCAAGAGGAAAGTCTGTACATGTTCAATACAAACACATTTTTTTCACAAATATTTTCAGTCTGCAGTTGATTGAACCCACAGGTGTGGAACTGTGTGTGTGTGTGTGTGTGTGTGTGTGTTACTAATCTGGAGAACTCTGGAGAACTCTGGGTAATGCAGTTTTTTGTCATCAGTGATTCTACTGGAACAGAATTCTAAGAATGAGTCTCAGAGGTTGGCTCCGTGTTTTCTAGAATTGACTCCCTAATCTGATTAGATTTAATGATGCTAGTGACCACTGCACTTCAGTGTTAAAGACACTGTTCATGGTGTGACCTATTCAGAGAAATAGGGAGGTGCTGCACTAGAGTCTCCTAATCAACCACTTTGAAGAGCTGGTTGATTTTGTGCATTGTAATTTTGAGCAGTTTTGGAAAAATGAGGAATATAATAACATTGCTTGGTTGCTGCTAATGTTTCTGGACAAAATGGTAAAAGTAACGATGATCACAGAATTCAAATGCCCCACCTCAATCTTCTAGAAAAAGAAGAGCAGGCTAAACCAAAATATCATACAAGGGAGGAAGTTATAAAGATCAGAGCAGAAATTAACACACTGGAGACTAAAAAAAACAATACAAAGAATGAATTGAAGAGTTGGTTCTTTGAAAGATTGAATAGAATTGGCAAACCCTTAGCCAGCCTTATCAAAAAAAAAAGGAAATCCATGCAATTAGGAATGAAAAGGGTAAAATCACAATAGAACCTGCAGAAATCCCAGATGATCATCTACACCTGCTTTGAAAACTTGTATTCTAACAAGATGGAAAATACTAAGAAATGGACAGATTCCTAGATACATATAAATAATCAAAGCTGAATCAAGAAGGTATAAAAATCCTAAATAATCTAATATCAATCAATGAAATCAAAGATGTAATTAAAAACCTATCAACAAAGAAAAACCAGGCCCTGATGGATTCACCGCTGAATTCTACAAGAAATTTAGAGAAGACCTAACACTGTTACTTCTCAAACTCTTCAATAAAATTGAACAGGAAGCAATACTTTCAAATTTATTCCTGGAAGCAAGCGTTATCCTGATACCAAAATCAGAGAAGGACCAACTAAGAAAGAGAATTACACACCAATCGCTCTAATAAACATTGATGGAAAAAATCTTCATTAAGATACTGGCAAACAGATTGCAGCAAATCATCAAGAAGATTGTACACTGTGATTAAGTGGGATTCATCCCAGTGATGTAGGGATGGTTCCACATGTGTAAATCCATAAATACATCATATTAACAGAGCCAAGGACAAAAATCATATGATCATCTCAATAGATGCAGAAAAAGCTTTTGAAAAAGTTCAAAACTCATTCATGATAAAAACCTTACAAAAAATTGGAATAGATGGTCTTTATCTAAATCTGATAAAAAGCCATATATGACAAACCAACGGCCAACGTCATACTAAATGGACAAAAACTAAAAGCTTTCACTCTAAAATCAGGAACAAGACAAGGATGTCCACTGTCTCCACTCTTACTCAACATAATCTTTGAAACTTTAGCTGGAGCAAATAGACAAGATAAAAAAATGAATAAAGATAGGAAAGGAAGAAGTTAAACTATCATTATTTGCTGATGACATGGTACTAAGAACACCCCAAAAACTCCACCAAAGATTTTTAGATTTAATAAACAAATTCAGTAATGTAACTGGTTACAAAGTCAACACTCAAAAGTCAATAGCTTTCCTGTACATGAATAACAAACTCACTGAGAGAGAAATCAGGGAAACAATACCTTTTACAATAGCATCCAAAAAAGTGAAGTATGTAGGAATCACTCTAAAAAAGGATGTAAAAGACTTCTATATTAAAAACTACAGTACTCTGAAAAAGGAGATTGGAAGAGGATATTAAAAAAATACAGATATCCCATGCTCTTGGGTAGGAAGAACCAATATAGTGAAAATGTCAATACTTCCCAAACTGTTGCACAGATTCAGTGCATTCCCAATCAAAATTCCAATAGCATATCTCACAGAATTAGAGAAAACAATCCTAGAATTCATCTGGAACCAGAAGAGACCTAGACTAGCAAAGACAATCCTGGGTAACAAAGACAAGACAGAGGGTATCACAATACCTGACTTGAACTTATAAAGTTACCATGATAAAAATAAAAAACAGTGTGGTACTGGCAAAACAACAACAAAGACAAAACAGGCCCAGAGGTCAATGGAACAGATTAGAAGATGCAGAAATAACTCTAGACACACTAAACCACTTAATATTTGACAGAGGTACCAAACACATTCGCTGGAAGAAAGATAGCTTTTTTAATAAATGCCCCTGGAAAAACTGGCTCTACACATGCCAAAGATTAAAACTGGGCACATATCTTTCACCATGCACTAAGCTAAAATCAGAATGGATCAAAGATCTTAATATTAAAACAGAAACATTAAATATGCTGGAAGCTAGAGTAGGTAAAACTCTTGGTGGTGTAGGCAAAGACTTCATGAACAAAACCTGGACTGCACGGAAACTATCACAAAGAGACCACAGCTGGGATCTCACTATGAAAAAGCTTTTGCACAGTAAGAGAACCCACCAACAGAGTAAAGAGACAACCACATCGTGGGAGAAAATGTTTGCCAGCTGTACGTCAGACAAAGGATCACTATTGAGAATGTATAAAGAATGAAAAAAAAAATCAGTGCTTCCAGATTTTAAAAACCTAATCCAAAAATGGCATCTGAGATGAACACACACTTCTCAGATGGAGAAATACAAACAGAAAATAAATATGTGAAAAGATACTCAACATCACTTGTCACTTGAGAGATGCAAATTAAAACAACACTGAGATTGTACCTCACTCCAGAAAGAATAGCTGTTATCAAGAAGTCAGCCAGTAACAAATGCTGGAGGGGTTGTGGGGAAAAAGGAACTCTTCTCCACTGTGGGTGGGAATGCAGACTGGTGCAACCACTGTGCAAATCAGTGTGGAGATTCCTCAAAGCAGCTAGAGCTAGAGGTCCCGTTTAACCCAGCTATATCCCTTCTGGGTACCTTCCCAAAAGAATTAAAAACATCATACCACAGTGATGTATGTGTACCTGTCATGGTTTATGTCAGTGGCCCCCAAGCCTCATGCAATTATGGGCTTGACCAAATCTAACATGTGTGATGGTTTGTCGTCTAGCACTCGGATTGGTGGTATGAGTGCTACACCTGCCTAGGGTGGAGCCAGCATATGATACATGGGTGGGAAGAAGGTGTCTCTCTCTCTCTTTCCAGTTTGTGCTTTTGCTGTCTGCAGCAGCCATGAACAGCAGCCCCGCCATGCCACCCTGCCTTGGATCCAGTTGTGTATGGACTGAAACTTCCAAGAACTGTAAGAAGTAAACCTTTCCTTTCCTCACTTTGGGCATCAAGTATTTTGTCTCAGCAACAAGTAAGACAGCATGCATCTTGCTAGCAGAACAGTTTGTAGTGGCTAGATCTTGGAAACAACCTAAATACCCATCAACTGAGGAATGGATAAAAAAATGTGGTATTCTTATACAGTGGAGTACTACTCAGCCATAAAGAAGGATAAAGTGGAGACTTTTACAGGTCAATGGATGCAACTTGAGAACATACTCATTAGTGAAATAAGTAGCACACATGTATAAACATTGTTTCACTGTGAAAAGCTGAAAGAAAAAACATGCTTTTGTATATGTATATTAAAAATACGTAAGATAGTTATACTACCAATTTCTCTGAGTTCGCTGAAGAGAAGGATCTGTGCTGGTCCTGTTGGAACAACTGAACGCAGATGTCTTGTGCTCTGGGTGAATGATTTCAGGATGACAATGCACAGTGTATGTACCATTGCTGCCCCCTGATGGACATGTTTTGAAATACTGTTTTCTTTCCTTCTTTTTCTTCTTTTTTCTTTTTATCCTTGAAATAAAATGGATTTGGAAAAAAAATACACCTTGAATATTTTAAAAAAAGAATTCAAATAAAACAGGAGAGCCTTATCTCTCTAGCTGCGGATGACATTGCTGAGCTCAGTTCAGGCCGCCGCCTCTGCCTGGAGTCAGGGAGCAGCTTGGTCTCTGTGCCCCCAGCACGGGTGCTGTTAAGACAAAGGCTGCCTGGGAAGGGTGGGACCCGGTGAGCCGGATAAAGAGGAGAGGAGAGCCTGAGGAGGCGGGACTCACAGAGCCCTTGCGTTCTGGTGCGTCCTCTGTGAAAGTGCTCTCCAGCTGCGGTGCTTGTGGCGCTCCGCTCACAGTGACGCCGCCTTTCCGCTTCTGCCGGAGGAGACTGGCCCACACTGCCTGAGCAAATGAGAACAGCCACTCCTGAAGCACTTTCCATGCAGAGTAACGCCGATTCTCCTCAGGAGCCATTCCTAACGCCCACTTTGCTCCCAGACTTACGGCTGGACTCCAGTCCCCGCAGACTTGTAAGCATGAGGCGTGAAGGGTGACCCTTGACAATATGTGTTGCACTCCAAAAGAACTACTTGAGTCTTCTAATTTATTCAGAAAAAAATGCGGGAAACATGTGGTGATGAGTAATTAAAGGGGGATAATGTTGGGAGAAACAAAGTTTCTAATATATAGCGAATTGGGTCCAGGAAGGGCCCTAACATGTATCTAAAGCATTGTACCATTAACCTTCACCTTGAGCTTCTCCAAGAGTACCCTTTCCCAAGGGTAGCTGCGCGCTGGCGGAAAGGAGGTAGACCAGTAGGAACTGTGGTTACCGCCTCTGGTTCCGGGAGATCCAAACTCGCTGTGGCCTGCCTGTCAGGGTGAGGCAGCGGAGGTGATGGGTGAAGCGGTAGCTCAGGTCCATCTCCGAGTGGGTCCTGGGATCTCTGAACCTATTCCCTGGTTCCTTGCCCAGTTTCAAAACACATTATGGGAATAGCAAACCTAGCAGGGAGCAGAAACCCGACCTTGGTGCCTTGATTATAGATTTGTGATGGGAAAAACCAGGAGAGGCCTGTAAAAATGCTTCTGCCTTCATAATGTTGTAAATCCAAAGCAGCGCCGCCCTCTCAGGAGGGTGCAGAGGTTGATTCCAGCATCACTGACTCAAAAGACAAAGGATTGCTAATTCCTGCCACCTCCCGTCCATCTGCTTCACCTCTGCAGAAGCCAGCGGATGGATCTTGGCCCTGCAGGGATTATCATAAGCTGAACCGGCTGGTGACGGTCACTAACTGCAGCTGCTCTATCACATGTGATTTCTTTGCTTGAGCAAATTAATACATCTCTGGATGCCTGGTCTGCAGCTATTAATTTGGCAGTTCCTTTTCCTTATCCCTGTCCTTATGGCCTCCCAGATGTTTGATGTTAGCTGGCAAAAGCCAGCAATACACCTTTGCTCGTCTAGCTCAGGATGTATCAGCTTGCTAGCTCATGTCAGAGTTCAGTTCCTAAAGGCCTTTCCCGCCCACAGGATATCACAGTGGTTCATTATATTGATGAGATTGTGCTAACTGGACCTACTGAGTGAGAAGTAGCAACTATCCTAGGGCTTTTGAATAGACATTTTGCTTGTCAGAGGGTAGAAAGTAAATCTGACTAAACTTCAGAGGCCTTCTACTTCAGTGAGATTTCCAGGGGTCTTGTAGTATGACACATGCTGTGATGTCTGGTCCTCCTTGTAACCAAAAAGAAGTACAGTGCTTAGTGGGCATGGCGGATTAACCCGAGTGGGAATGCCCAGTTGAGAGGAGTCAGCATGGTTCTGGGTGTGGAAGACCATCTGAAGATTGTTGCTAACATCGTGAAAGGAGAAAGGCGGGGGAGGATTTCATACTGCTGACTTCCCAGGAGGAGCTTTGTTGGCTAGTTTTCCGGACTCACACTCAGCTGTTCCATAGGAGAAGGAGCTCGGGTTCTCCCTGTCACAGCAATGGCTGCTGTTCTCTTTGGGGGAGCTCTGGTCTTCTCATGTGTCTTAAGCTTCATTTCTTGGCTTCAGGCCAGATGCCTCAGCCTCAGACACAGAGCCTTCAGCCTTTTGGTGCAGACTCTCTGGCCTCCAGTGCCAGCCTTGGGGTTTGCAGTGCAGGCCCTTCAGTCTTCCAAATCTTGGATGGCTTGGGCTCCTGACATGAGGCATTGGTGCAGGTTCCAGGCCTTCAGCTAGACTGGGGTGTGGGGAATATCGCTGTGGGACCAGGTCCTCAACTGAATCCTGTGGGTCTAGTAATGGGCAGAGCTCTTGCACTGTTCTGCGTGTGACTTTTTGGGTGACTATTATAATCTTAAATATTTATGTGTCCTGCATAAAATCTGTTCTCTTGAAAAACACTGACCACAACAGTGGGGTTAGTTGGATTTTGGAGGTGACATTTTTCTCATTCGGTTGTATTACTCTGGCCCATTTTTGTACACTTTTCCTGGCAGGAATAATGGCCAGATATGCATTGTATGCTGATGCATAGCATCTATCTGGTCAGTGTGTTTTTCTGGATGACCAGGGACTTAGCAGAAGCATGATTGGAAAACTAATGTCGAAGAAGTGTGAGGAAGAGGCAGGTGAACAGACCTTTTTGAGTGGGCAGTACAAGTGGAGGCATTTGTGTCCTGTGTGAGTGTTTATCATAGGGAGACCACAGCAACATGAATAATGCTGTGCCAGGGTACCTTTTCCTGTGATCACCACCTCCTTCCTTATACATGCCTGTCACTGTCAGTTGGATTCATGAGCAGCATGTCCGTAGTGGCAGTGGCAGATACCACATCTACATTCCCAGTGCTGCATGTCCATGCTGCCAGCTGCAAAGACCTAGACTGAGACCCTTGTACAACCCCATTGCTAAGGGACCAGCCAGCAACCTGCCGTGGACCACTTCTGTCACAGAAGGGGCTGGTCTTTGCATATTACCATTCCTGCATGTAGTGCTTGTGCCAAACTGAGTCTCCGTGGACCTACAGAATGCTTTGTCCACATGGCATTCCACACAGTGCTGCTTCTGATCTGGGGACGCCCCTCACAGCAGATGAAGTGTGGCACTTGGCCCATGCTCATGGAATTACGTGGGTTTACCATGCTTTCCACTGTCCTGGAGCAGAGCTCAGCCGAACAGTAAAGTGGCCTTGTAGGGACTGACTTATGGCACCCACTGGGGCAGTACCAACTGAGTAGGGACCTGTAGCATCTCATTTCTGCCAGGTAGGGTGCAAGTTTTGAGTCCGTTGGGTGATGCTTGCACACAATGAGCTGGTAAGCTCCAGCATGGCCTCTTTCCACCTAGGTGAGCAAAACTGAAGGTCCAGGCATCTGAAGGTTCTCTATGCAGCCTGTGAAATGGCACCCCATTGTCTCCTGGATACAGAGTGGGGGAAATGAAAGTCCTGATTTTGTTTGCTTTCTAGTAGTCCTTCTGTGGTCCCACCCCAGTGTGGGAGCGGGGTGCTGTGCCGCAGGTTGATACAGCTGTTAGTTTCCCTCCTAGTCCGTAGAGAGCTGAGGACTGAGCCCTCACTTCGGTGTTGAATGTTATTGTCTAACAGTTGTCCTCTGTGGACTGCTCCCTGTGTGTTTCCTTAGAGGCTTTTGGTGGTGCTTTGGTTTTGCTCACACTCCTTAGCACATCCCAGTTACCAGCTTTGTTGACTCCATTGTGTGAAACAAAAGCCCAAGAAAACCATGTCTTTCATTGATTATAAGGTCTCTAGCCGAGGGCCTCTTCCCAACTGTCTCAGTTTTCTATTTGCTTCCTATATAATATCCAGCATTCTTAATTCTATCTGGCAGGTGTTATGGTTGATACATTGTGTCAACTTAAGAAGTTTAGACACTTAAGAGACTCAGCAGGGAGCCAGGATCCTTACTTTGTAAATATCCTCAGCCTGTGCAAGAGGAGGGCACAGAAGTGGTGTGAATGTTACACTTGCCCTGGAGGAGGTTGGCCTATTTACAATATAAAGCAATAGAGGCTTGTTCTCCCTCTTTTTTTTTTTTTTTTTTTTTGATCTGTTTTTGCTGGCTGCTGCCCCTGTGCCATGCCACCAGCCCGGAAGCCAGTTGATTAGGGACTGAAACCTCCACAAACAGTGGAGGTTTTGGGTGTCGTTTTGGGTGACAGATGTTTCATTCCAGGAATGAGACAAAAGTAACCAAGACAGAATTTGGTACCAGAGACGTGGGGTCTTTGCTGTGACTATACCTGATCATGTGGTTCAAGAGCCTTTGGGACTGGCTTGTAGGAAGAGGTTGGGAAGATTCAGAGATGTCACCTGAGGGAGGAGAGTTGGAACACCTTAGGCTGTTCTGTATGGGAGATTCTGGTCAGGGCTCAGAAGGCCAGAAGGTTGATAGAATTCCTGCCAGTAAAGACCAGGTTTGGGAGGTTTCTACTGGAAAGGACTGCACTGGGTGCTGGACTCCAGATAATGCATGTCATGGCTTGGCAAAAAGTTTGTCTGTATTCTGCTCTTGTCCAGAAACTTTGCCTGAAACTAAAATTAAGGGTGGTGGACTAATTAATCTGGCAGAAGAAATTTCAAGGCAGTTGAGTGTTGAGGCTGTGGTATGGCTATTTTGGTGGTTTTTAGCCAGATTTATGTTGCAAACCAAGAGTAAAGAGCTCAGTAGGATGACTTAAAGCATTGTCAGTTTGGCCAGAAGGAAGCTCCAATACAGCTGGGGACTGGAAAGATAGAGCTGAGGAAATCTCTATTGCTGAAGAGGAACAGAATAGAAAAGATGGCCTAAAGACATTACAAAAGCAGTGAGTCTTGAACCTTTTGAGTCTCAAACCTGCCAAAGTGAAAGACTTTGCTTTGGGAAGAAAGCCACAGAAGGCCATGTTCCACAATGGCAGCAGCACAGAAACACTGTTCCTCGGAACTGGATTCAGAGTGCACAGCAATCCAGGCACTTGACCCCTACAGACAAGAGAGGAAAGCCTGGCTACTGCTCCAGCTGGCAGCAGACCTCAGCGCCATCCACATGGCACTAGTTTCAGGTGCACACAGAATGCAAGAGTTCTGAGGTTGAAAGGCTTCCACCCCAGTTTCAGAAGGCCTGGGAGACCAGGCAGTGTGTGAAGCTCTGAGTGTGAAGCGGAAGGTGCAGTGGAGACCCCAGCAGTTTAGAAAAACCGGGAGCGTAGATCACCTAAGGAAACCTGTGAGAAGGGAGCAAAGCCAGCACAAGAGAGAAGCTGTGGGAGCTACAGCCACTGTAAATGCCATGGGGGTGGAGTCACTCAAGCCTTTTGGAGCTCAAAACCAGAGTACTTCAGAGGCTGGATGTGGGACTCCAGGACTGAATGCTTTCCCTGCTGAATTTTGGACTTGCTTAGTCCCAATCCTTTGTATCCCCTTTTATAATTTTTGGAATGGAAATGTTTATTTTGTGCCATGGAACGTTGGAAGTGTTTAACTGTGTTTTCATTTGTACAGGAACTTGCAGCTAAGAATTTGCCTTAGATTAGAGGGAATCTGGGACTTGGGCTTTTCAGCAATGCTGAAACTGTTAGGACTGTGGCTAGTCTTGCAGATGGGCTAATGCCTTTTGGGTAAAGGGATGTGCAAGAGTCTTTGGGGGCCAGGGGTGGGATGCTGTGGTTCTAATGTAATATAATGTTGATAGGCTCCATACAGGTTCTTAAGGATTGTTAAACCTGTGTTATAATGTTCAAGTTTTGAAAAGATATGAATAAACATGTCTTGTATCTGGAAACAGGTTTAAAGAAATGTGTCTGGTTGCCAAGTGGACAAGCATAGATTCTTATGGTTGATTCACTGTGTCAATTTGAAAAGTTTAGAAATTTAACTGAGGGACTCAGCAGGGAGCCAGGATCCTTACTTTGTAAATATCCTCAGGCTGTGCCAGAGGAGGTTTGGAGGTGATGTGAGTGCTACACCTGCGGGGGGGGGGGGGAGTAGCCTGCTTAAAATATAAAGGATGAGAAGAGGCTTGTTCTTCCCCCTCTTTTGCTCTTGCTGTTTCGTGTCTTCTGCTGCCTTGAAGTGTTGCCCCTGTGCCCCACCAACCTGCCTTGGAGCCAGCTGGTCATGCACTGAAACCTCTACAAACAGTGAGCTAAATAGACCTTTCCTTTCTTCATTTTGAGTGTCAGGTGTTTTGTCCCAGCAAGGAGAGAAAAGTAACCAAGAATGGAGAAATGGAAAAAAATGTACCAACCCTCTGCATGGTAATGGGGTAGAAGCCAAGGTAAACATTTTTTAAATTTAATAATTTGAAATCAGAACTTTTCATTTTTTGTTTCTCGTGCTTGGTGTGTGTGTGTGTGTGTGTGTGTGTGTGTGTGTGTATGTTTTGTATACTCTGTGTAGAAAATCTTTCCCCACCCCTAGTTTGTAAATATTTTCTGCACTTTAGTTCAGAGTTACGGTTTTACATTCAGTTTGGTCAGTGTTTGTATCTGTTGTAAAGAAGGGTTGAGGTTAGCTGCCCCTTGTGAATTTCCCCTTCTTCCAGTGCATTGATTGGAAGTCCATCCGTTTCTCCTTGACTTGCCCTTCACGGTTACCTTCACGGTCAGGTGAGCATATGTGTCTGTTCCTGCACTGTCCTGGCCCATTCGCCTCTGCACCCGCCTCACCCGGGTTCTGTTCTGCCTTGCTTACTGCAGCTATGTGCCACCTTATTTGGGGGTGTCAGCTCCCCAGTATTATTCTTCAAGGTTGTTTTGCCTGTTTTTGTTAGGTTCCGGTTCTAACTAAATACTGTGCCAAAATCAGGAACTCCAGAAAAAGTGTGCAGGGGTTTAGGTTGGGGATACATGGAGTGTGTTATGCTTGATGAGAACTGAGATTTTAAGTTTATTGTTCCCCTCTGGGCTTTGTTACATTTTTCATTTATTAACTCTTCTTTAAGGGCTGGGGATTTAGCTCCTGCCTGGCAAGCATGTGGTCATGAGTTTGATCCCGGGTACCAAAATAAATAAAGTAAAAAACAAAATTCTTCTTTAGTCTCCCTGAATTACATGTTGGCCTTTCTTTCTTCAGGTTTTGTTTTGCTAAACTTTCTCGAGGTAGTTTTGTTTGTTTGTTATTGTAAATATTTAAAAATTTTATTTTACATTTGGTTGTACACAAAACATATTTACTGTTTATGCACTACAGCTAGGACTGCTCTAAACTCATTTGACAATTTTTGCCTGCTAGTTGGACTGTTAAGACCAACTGCATTTAGCTATCAGTTTGTTTCTTTTGATTTAAATTCAACATCTTGCCAACTTTTTCCTGTACGTCCCATCTGTTTTTGTAATTTTTTTAAACTTTTATCTTTCTTATTTTGATTAATTTCACCTTTTAAAAATGATTGTTTTTTGTAATTTTGGCTTAGTGTTTGCTTTATTATTTGCAAGTCATATTTACTGTTGTGTATGGATTGGTTTTTAACTATTCTGTTACGTATCATTTTCTCTGGTTTGCTGTTCTTCCTGCTATTTTCCTAACTTTTTAAAAATTGATACAAAATTCGATGTTATTTGTATATTGTGTTTTTTTCTTATGGTGGTTTAAATTTTAACATACATAAAGTTTTGGGGGAGGTACCAGGGCTCAAACTCACGACCTAGCACTTGCCAGGCAGGTGCTTATGCTGCTGAGCTAAATCCCCGGCCTTAACATACATAATTGATAAAAGTGTTGAAAGTTAGTTTATTGTATCAACCTAAAAATCGAATACCTTAAGCGCCTTTAGTGTTCATGACCAGCTTTCATTTTTCATGGCTTTTTTCCTCCAGTATGTTAGCTCGGTTGTTTTTATTGCTTTTGTACTTTTTTTTTAAAAAGACTGTTTTAGGGGCCGGAAACTGTATAGATTAACTCACAGTTTTATCTAGTTTTGACATCGTGCATCTCAGCCCTTTGCCTGTCATTTCCTTCTTCCAGAATTTTCCATGCTTCCTGTTCTACAGATAACTGCTCTCTCCAATTCAGGAAAATGTTTAGATGGGGCCCTATATTTATTTTCAGTTTGTCTTTCTGGAGTTTTTAATTGCTCTGTTTTGGATTTCTTGTTTTTTCTATCTCTTTTACACAGATTTTTCTTCTTGTTTATTTCTGTATTCTGAGTAATTTCTCCATCTGTTTGTTGCATTTCATTATTGTAGCTCCAGCTGGCTTAGCTTTTCTGCCCCCGTCATAGTTTTAATTTCCTTTCGTTCACTGTTGGTAGTTCCAGTGGTCACTGTAAGGTGTGCCTCTCACATTGCGGCCTCACTGTGTGCGCCTTCTTGGGGGTTTCCAGAGGGCCTTCATTTCCTTTTGCCTAAGGCTCCAGGGTTTTTGTCAAGCAGAGCCTATCTTAAGCCATTTTTTGGCTTGGAGTTTCCTGTACAGCACAGAAGATGCTATAAAAACGCAAGCCCACGGTAAGCAGACTGTTATGTTGGGGTGTGCGGAGGTTTTGCTTGCCTTTGTGCATTTTTGTTTGTTCCCCAATTTCTCCATCCCATGTCCCACTTCTCACAGAGAGGTGTTTTGGTTTCTCCCCTCTTTGACATATTTTCCCGGTCCACTGTTTTCTCCTAGAGTCTTCACTGGGTTAGACTTTTCTCACGACTTTTCTCCTTAGGCTGTAAAGGAGAAGCACCAGCCTGCTGAGATTGGTACCCGGAGGCAGCACAGCGCCCCTGAGGTGTGCAGCTGTCTCCTCGCCCTTGCCCTCGCCCTCGCCCTCATCTTTGCTTCCTCTTTCCCTCGAGGCTCCTTTCCCGGCCTCTCCCTTCCCCTGTCCCTCCTGCTGTCTTCCTTTCCCTTGTCTCTCGTGGTGGAAGTGTGCCTGCCCAGGCCTGTTCTGTGTTCAGGCACGCTGTCTGTAGCAGGACGATTTCTCTACAATAATACAGTAACCACTCGGCCAGAAGTGGAAATCTTAACTTGTTTTTTAAACCTCATTTTCTATCTGTCCACTCCCCATTTTCTCTGTTTTTTTTCAATGAGGAATATACTATTTCTTAAAAAGAAAATTTAATGTGCTAATTTACATCGAATGGTTTTAAATAGTTCTAAAGGCTTTTTTTGGTTTGTTTTAATGCGAGCATCAGTTGTCGAGCAGCCACTGCTTCTGTGGGTGGGCTGAGTGAAGAGGGGCTGCTGGCTTTCTGCTCTGGGACTTCAGTGGTCCCCACGTGGGCAGTGAAAGTTTTTCTCCCCAAATCCTGGCACTTGTGCTTCTCAGGAGTGGATTCGGGTGTCCATGGCTTTTTCTTTCTTTTCTTTTCTTTTCTTTTCTTTTCTTTTCTTTTCTTTTCTTTTCTTTTCTTTCTTTCTTTCTTTCTTTCTTTCTTTCTTTCTTTCTTTCTTTCTTTCTTTCTTTCTTTCTTTCTTTTGTGGGTGTCATGAATTGAACTCAGGACCTCACATTAACTAGGCAGGTTCTGTGCCACTGAGCCTCCCCCTGGCCTTTGTGCTCTTATCTGAGCCTTTCCTCCTCTCTTCGATTCTGCTTTCCAGTGCTCCTCTATCTGACAGCTCTCGCCGGGCCCCTGCAGGAGGCTGGATGGTCCCTCTCTGTCTGCCTGACAGGAGGAGGACATCTCTGGGGTTGCAGTTCTCATTTCCACAGTTCCCACCGGATGTTCTAGAAGATCTGGGCACCCTGCTGCTCATCGGCTCCCTCAGTATAAGGCCTTCGGTTTCTCTGCGAGCTTCCTGTATGTTTTCAAATCAACCAGGACATGTTAAGCTTCCCCCATTTCCTTCTCTTTGTTAGATTTTTAATAAGAATTCCAGTCTTGCTTGATGACTGTATTCGTTTTCCCCCATAGGTCCCCAAATACAGGTCCTCACTGAAGGTAGCCGAAGGCCTCTGTCTCATACATGTGACAGCTGGTTTATATGAGCTCTGGCTGAGGGGATCAGAGCCCCCTTATATCTGATCCTGGTGTGAAACAGCATCACTGTGTCTCCGGGAACAGCCGTACTTCGAGGTGCTTGTCACCTCCCTGGTTTGCTGGACCACTCAAGAGCAAACGGAAAGCTGTCCAGGAGTGTAAAGATCTCATTATTCATATGTGTAATCTTTTACCTTATTTTGCTCGAGTTCACTGTTCAGAAGACAACATAAAATTCAGCATTTTAAAACTGATGTTATACACTGTTTTAACACATTAGGCGAACAACTGCCTCTGACATCAGTTCACGAAGACAGTTTGGTGTTGGTAATGGCAGTCCACAAATAAAGGGATGCTTATTATTCAAACTGGAAAGAAAGAAAGAAAGAAAGAAAGAAAGAAAGAAAGAAAGAAAGAAAGAAAGAAAAGAAAAGAAAAGAAAAGAAAAGAAAAGAAAGAAAAAGAGAAAGAAAGAAGGAAGGAAGGAAGGAAAGAAAGAAAGAAAGAAAGCAAGCAAGCTGTCCAGTTCATTTTATCCACCGCTAAAATAAAATGCCGTGGCTTTGGTGGAGTTTAAGGCATTTAAAAGAAGCTGGTTAAGGTCTCCCAGCCAAGCGCTTGGAGTTTGCAGGTTGCTCATGGCTGAGATAGTGACGGTTGCTTTTCCAGTCCTGTCCCCACTGACTAAGTGTTGGAGAACATATTCCTTCCATAAATATTTAATCTCTCTAGAAAAGCTTATTTGGGGGGTGGGAAAGCGAATAGTGTGGCTGGGGGGGCTGATGCTTTTCAAGTCAATATGTTATTTCTTCATCAAGGCTACTGGCTTTTGGAGAGTTTTTAGAATTATGGTTGTCCTTACACATCCAGATTGATTAAAGAAAATTTTACTTTTTCATTTGTATACAACTCACTGAGTCCTCACACTGTACCCTGTGGTATGAATTATTAATCCCCCTGTCAACACTTAACATGTTTAGAATAAGAACATTCAGTTAGTGATTCAGAAAATTTCTTGGATGAGATCGATATCCCTTCTCCTAATAGGGAATAGTTATCTGATTTTTATGTCTCCTAGGTTTTCTCAGGTCTAGCTCATTGGTTTTTTTCTTTTTGTTGTTGTTATTTTGAGCATTTTTGCCCAGGATGTTAGGAAGTCGTGGTTATAAATATGTCTTCTGAAACTTGTAATCGTAGTTTCACATTTAAATGTAATTAATTGCACAGCATGTTTGCATCTAATTCTTAAGTACTTTGTGTTTGATCAGGTGAAAATTGACAGATTTACTAGAATTTATCCTAAGTACAGAAGTTCATTGAGACTGTGGAAAGCTATTAATTGAGTAATAGAACAGTAGTTGTGCATTTGAGTGCAATATGTTAAAAACCATTTTCAATGATTTCTCGACTTTTTCCATGGGAGAGAATGTACTTTGCGGTGCATTTGAAGAGCATGGGGGAGCTGGGTGCCCATTGGTCATTCTGGTCCCTGCTGCCGCCGAGACTGGAGTGCAGAAGGCCGTGGCTGGTAGACTTAGGTTTAACTCAGGCTTAACTGTGCTTTGGGCTCAGTGATCGTGGAAGCCTCTAGTACTGTAGGGGCCTCACCACAGTTATTACTACAAGCATAAAGGTTATAGATAAAAATGAAGTCCTGTTTTACAACTTTCACAACACAGAACTAGGGGTTATAATGCTTTTTATGTTTTTCTTTTTTTTAAACCCCATTTTTCTTTCTGAAAGACTAGGGGGTGCCTGAGAGGTTGCGCCTTAGTCCTAAATATGTTTCATTAATTTTAACATATAGATTACATTTAATTTCAAGGGTTTGTCTTTGGGTTTGTCTTGGTTTTGCTTGGATGCCTGTCTTCCTGTTACTCACAAAGCAGAGAGATGGAATGTTGGCTTCTGTAGCCAAAGGATTTCTCTGGGTGGCCTTTGAAGTGGAAATGTGGGCAGTGTGTAGATGAAGTCTTTTTATTTTACATGCATTACCCGTATCCTGTATATGCAAAACAACGTAAGACCTTGAGACTCAACGTTCCTCTCCCTGTGTCTCATCGGTTTGAAAATTACATTCACTTGTGGCTGATATTTTTTCAAATTCTGTTTCTGATTTAGGCTAGACATCTCATAGAGAGGTTTTTTAATCAACAAGTAGAAGCTCTGGGCAGACGCGCGGAGCCCTTGCCTCAGATCTACTACATTGAAGGCACCCTGGAAATGGTGTGGATCAACCGCTGCTTCCCGGGCTACGGGATGAACTTCCTGAAGCACCCGCGCTGCCCCGAGTGCTGCGGTATGTAAGGATGGACGTCGGCCTCGCGCGGAGGCCTTGGCTGTTATCGTGCCTGAGGCACGGCTGGCCCCCTCCTCCTCCCGTTTAAGGACTGCTCCAGATGGCGTGGAGTAGCACGTTTGACGACTCCATAGACCTAAGGACAGGGAACGCTGGAGGGTTAGGGTTCAGGAGCATTAGCTGTCTGGGCGGGGACACAGGTACAGTTCCCAGTCACATAGAGTCCTTTATCCTGAAAACAGCAAGGACACAGCCTTTAGAGTCTGCTACTGAGGATTTACTGTGTATCCTAGGGTAAGTATCTTTGTGACCTTCCCTTTTCGTTTTATTGCTTTTTGGGGGGGTGGGTGGGTACCGGATTTGAGCTCAGGGCCTTGTGCATGCTAGGCAAATACTCTACCACTGAGCTACATCCCAGCCTCTCTGGCTTCCTCTCTCCCTCCCTTTCTCTCTGTCTCTCTAATAGATATTTAGATTCCCTCAGTAGCTATTGTGTTCTCTGGCTGTGGACCCCAGCCCTCAGGTCCTGAGCTCCTTTGACCTTTGCCCCTCTTCACCCTATCACAGAAGAGTTCTGTGGGGTGCTGGGCTTCCTCTGAGTAAACTCAAGCCCTTTGCACCGCTGTTTTCTGGAGCTCAGAAGGACAATTAATTTCTATCTAAAAAAACTTTATGGTACAAATATAACTAAGTCAGCAGCATTTCATTCAGTTATTTCTGATTTTTTTTTTCCCTTCTAAGTTAGGTGAAAATTTTAATAAAGCAGTAAATTTTCTTCTCACTTGCATTAGTTAATTTTTTCTTATCATTTTCTTGTTTTGTTTTTGTTTAAATATATGAAATTTAATAAAATACATTAACAATTATCACAAGAAATACAATAAAAATTTAACAAACGTAGTGCTCCTAATTGGCGATTGTGTGTATCACTCCAGCACACCAAAGAGTGAAGAGAAACCTAGAAATGGCCAGAACCTAGTAAATAGAACCTAGTATTTAGCTATTTTTATGCATTTGTATTTTATTCAGTTCATTAAAAAGGTAAACTAAAATTAGATATTTGCATCTCCATAATTTAGAATTTAGAATTAACCAGCTCTTTCAGGTGAAGTAGTGATACAGAATTTCTGAGGATTACAAAGGATTTTGCCACTTTTTAAACTTATAAACATTTGGGTAGTCACACAATTTTCAGGGTCTAATTTCAGCCTGTAATCACAGCACTCACATTACTATGTGCTGTACTTTCGGGGCATGTTAATTAAGCAGTTATTTCTGTCAACAGACCTCATGAGAATATACAAGAAAATTCATACACAAATCTGAACGGTGTTTTCAGTCTCTGAAATCCTGTTCTTCCACATGGTGGCCGTGCTGAGCCTAGGGACTAGGTGGTTCCTCTGGGAAACACAAAGGGTGCAAACTGCTAAAATGAAAGGAGAAGAAAGTGCTTAAGGAAGCTGGAGTTAGAGGTGGTAGAGGTCAGGGAGACATAGTGTACTCCAGGTGAGGCTTGCCCAGTGTCTGAGGGTGGACCTGGTTGGTTTGAGGGATGCCTGGGGGCAGGCACGTGTGGGCAGGAGCTGGGCGCAGCCTGGGTTGGGGGCTTCTGGGGGTGGGCAGGCCTGGGGAGCCAAAGTCCAGTGGGGACAGCAGTGCGTTGGTGGGGGGGGGTCACTGTGTGGAGGAGAGATGAGGACTATTCGTGTTATGTGTTTTTACGGGCTCGCTGTCATTCCTGGGTGGACTTGCCAACTAGTGGTCTGCTAAATTCCTAATTTCATTTCGTGCCGTCCCTTGACAAATAAGTACTTTGACTTGGAATTGCCTGTCTGCAATTACCAACTCTGCAGGCTGCGTGAGAGGCTGCTCATTAACCAACATGCGAGGTTCAGGCTCCCAGCCCTCATTTTCCCCTCTAATCCAGAAAGCCACTGCTTCACATTTCCAGAGGGGTACACAGGACTCAAACATTTAAGTCGTTGTCCAAATGAGCAGCACGTCAGGATCGCTCCAGTTCGCAGACACATTAGCATGCACAGTGAAGTTAGACCCCATCCGATGGTGTGATCGCAGCTTATACAGGACAGGCGGTGCTGTGAAGATGGCTTATTTGAGAGTGAAGATGTACATGATGCTCAGCAAAAAAGATTGAAACCAGACATATTTATTATGTAAGGGAAATTTGTTTATTGCCTTATGAAACACTGCATTTGTTCCTTTTTTTATGGATACTTTCCTTGCTTCATTTAATTTTTATTTCTAGATGGCAAAGAGTGATTATAAACTAGTGGAGACTTAATACTTATACATCGTGGGGCCATCATGGCCCTCTGTCTTCAGCGCCTCTTTCCTGTTCCAAGAGTAAAGTTTCCGCTTTAATAAAACCTCCCCTCCCCAGCTGCCAGTTCTTGAAAATCGCCATTCAGCATTCTGGTTCCTTAACTTCTACTCTCTCAACATGGTGTGTCGATGAATTATGCAGTATTTCACCTGGTGGCTTTGTGGCATGGGTCAGGTCCCCTCCCTTGAAAGGTTAAATAATCTTCCTTTGTGTATGTACATTTTCCTTTTTCATGAAGTCAGCTCCTCACTGGGCTGCCTCTTTCTCTTGGCCGTTGTGAATAATATGTATGAAACACACCCTTCCAGTTCTTTTGGATATATACTATTAGTGAGGTTGGATTGCCAAAATTAAATCCCTTAGACTTGATGTCTTCAGTGAGAGAAATTAATGTTCTCATAGCTCTGAACGTAGAAGTGTGAGGGCCAGGTTTGACCAGTTCAGTTTTTGTCGAGGGCTGTTTGTGGGCTGCAGACAGCCGCCTCCCAGTCTCCCAGGGCGTTTCTTTGGGAAAGGAGAGAAGGGAAGAGAGTGTGTGGTCTCTCTGGTATTTCCTCTTCTAAGGACACGGGCCTCACCAGGTCAGGGCCCTCCCTCTGCTCTGACCACCTTCACTTCCTTCGGGTTCAGCCCTACTCCGAACACAGCCTCACTGCGGCTTGGGACCGCAGCAGAAAGCCTGATGGAAGACACAGCATTCAGACCCCGGCGCACCCAGGTACAGCGTCTCTCTGGATCTCCGCTACCCTTCTTTCCTGCCTACAGCTCAAGCTGAATTGCCGGCTCCTGCGATACTTCTAACTTCTGCAGGAGCCCTCGTACTGTTTTCTGTAGTAGCTGTGTGGTTAACCAAGCATAAATCTCACAACTTGTCCACGTCCTCACCCGCTCGCCGTACTAGTGGTTTCACATCTGACTCACTGGTGTTTTGGTTTGCGTATTTGTGTATTTTTTGGCCCTTTACCTGTCTTTGGAGGGATGTCTATTCAGATCTTCCATTTATTTAATTGGGCTTGTTTGTGTGGTTGCTGCCGTTTTGTCGGAGTTTTTAGGTGTACTTTAAATGTTAGCCCCTTATCAGATACACTATTTGCAGATGTCTCCTGTTCTGTAGGTTACCTTTCCATTATATTTATGCTGTCCTTTGATGCACAAGAAGTTTTTAATTTTGATGGAATCTAATTCGGTATCACATAAAGAAATCATTGCAAAAGATAGTGTCATAGAGTTTTCTCCACGGCTTTCTTCTAAATATTTTGCAGTTTTAGCTTTAAGTCTTTGATCTATTTTGAGCTCATTTTTGCATATACTGTAACCTAAGAATCCAGCTTTATTCAGTTGCATGTGAATACTGGGTTTTCCCCACATCATAGAAAAAAAATTATTTTCCTCATGTTGTACCTTTTATTATACCCTACTGAAAATCACTTGACCCTATAAGAGGGGTTATAGAGGGGTTATTCTGGTACATTGTTCTATATTTCTGTCTTTATTCCAGCACTTCATAGCCATAGTCTTATGTTTTAAGTCAAGAAATTTGAGACATTTAACTTCTTTTTAGAAATGGTTGGGTTATTTGGTTTCCCTTGAGACTCTAGAAGAATCTCAGGATGTATTTTTCTGTTTCTGAAAAGGAGGTCATGGGCATTTTGATACAGATTACATTAAATTTCTAGATAGCTTTAGACAGAGTTTGTGTTTCAGCAGGGTTAAGTCTTCTAACACATGAGCCTTTCTCAGTTTACTTCAGGGAGTTTTGGTTGTTTCCAGTATATAACTATTCTGTCATCATGGTTCACATCATTCTAAAACATTGTATTTTGTATGTTGTAAATTAATGTTTTTTGAATGTACCCTTAGCGTTATCACTATCAAACAGAAACTAAAAATGTACATCCATGGACCAACGACTTCCCATTCCCCAAGCTCCAGGACTTGGCGCCCGCAGTTCTGTTTTCTGGTTCTGTGAGCAAGTGGAGTCGTGCGTCTTTGGGGTCTGTAATTAACCCGCATCATGTCATGCGAGTGGGCGGACCCACGCAGCAGTGGCAGAGCTTGCTGCGACACTGCGCCCCGCCCCGGCCTCTGTGAATGAGGGCGCGGAGCACGGTGCGCGGGTGTCTTCTGAGAGCCTCCTTTGAGTGCCTCTGAATTGCTATGCCAAAGCGGGTTTGCCTGATCCGCTGGTAATTCTATTTTTAGTTTTTTGAGGAACCTGCACACTTTGTTTTCCGTAGTGGCAACACTATGTTCTAACCGCATTTACAGTTTCCATTTTTTCTGCATTCTCGCGTTTGTTTTTTCCAGCCTAATGGACGAGATGGACGAGGTCTTCAAAGTAGCTGTTCATACCATCACACATAATAAAATAAAAAAAAACAGAGTAAAAGCATTCCAACCAACGAATGAAAACATAAGACTTCAAATTAATATAATGGGAAACCATGATTACCATAAAATCTTATATACTCTTACAATTTCTTACACTAGGGAGACTATACGGTATTTACACATGTGAGTTTGATTTATTTCACTTATGAATATGGTCTCAAGTTTCATCCATTTATTTATAAATATCTCAATGTGATCATTCTTTATAGCTTTATAGCTTTATAGCTTTAATTTGCATTCCAATGGAGTAGTACTCCATTGTATAAAAATACCACATCTTTTTTATCCATTCCTCAGTTGATGGGCACTTAGGTTGTTTCCAAGATCTGGCTATTACAAATTGTGCTGCTATAAACATGGGTGCACATGTATGACTATGGTATGATGTTTTCAGTTCTTCTGGGAATATGCCCAGAAGTGGAATAGCTGGGTCAAATGGGACTTCCAATCCCAGCTTTTTGAGGAATCTCCAGACTGACCTCCATAGTGTTTACACCAGTCTGCACTCCCACCAACAGTGCAGAAGAGTTCCTTTTTCCCTGCAGCCTCTCCAGCATTTGTTGTTGGTAGTTTTTCTTATCCTGGCCATTCATTCTGGAGAGAGATGGAATCTCAGTGTGGTTTTAATTTGCATTCCTCTAATGACTAATGATGATAAACATTTTTTCATGTATTTATTTGCCATTCATATTTCTTCATCTGAGAACTATGTATTCATCTCGGATGCCCGTTTTTCGATTGGGTCTTTGAATCTCAGGGGTCTGATTGTTTAAAATTCTTTATTAGTTCTAGACAGA
Source organism: Dolichotis patagonum (assembly GCA_004027295.1). NCBI lineage: Eukaryota > Metazoa > Chordata > Mammalia > Rodentia > Caviidae > Dolichotis > Dolichotis patagonum. The sequence continues at coordinate 108,292 of PVJX010000228.1, forward strand.
AGTCCTTTGTCTGAGGGACAGTTCACTAAAATTTTTCCCACTTTTTGGGTTTTCTTTTGGCTATGCTGGAGATTTCTTTCGACATGCAAAAACTTTTTAATAAGACGTGATCCCAGTTATTGATCCTGGGAAGTATTTCTCGTGTGGTTTGATTCTTGTTCATGAATTCTCTACCTACCCCTGTGTCTTCAAGATTTTTACCTACTTTGTCTTCTGACAGATTTAGTGTTTCTGTTTTAATATTTAGATCTTTGATCCATTTAGACTTTAGTTTAGTACATGGTGATAGGTATGGGTCTAATTTTAGTTTCGGGCATATGGAGAGACAATTTTTCCAGTGAATGTGTTTGGCTCCTTTATCAAAGATAAGGTGGCTGAATCTGTTTGTAGTTGTAATTGTATCTTCTAATCTATTCCATTGATCTTCAGGTCTGTTTTTATTCCAGTACCATGTTGATTTTATTACAGTAGCTTTGTAGTATAACTTCAAGTCAGGGATTGTGATGCCTCCTCCCTTGCCTTTGTTGCTTAGAATTGCCTTTGCTATTCTAGGTCTCTTCTGGTTCCAGATGAATTTTAGGAGTGATTTTCATAGATCTTTGAGGTATGCTAGGGGTATTTTGATTGGGATTGCATTAAATCTGTATACAATTTTGGGAGAATGGACCTTTTCACGATATTTATTCTTCCTATCCATGAACAAAGGATGTCTTTCCATTTTCTGGAGTCCTCTTCGATTTCTTTTTTCAGGATATTATCATTTTCCCTGAATAGATCTTTTACTTCTTTTGTTAGATTGATTCCTAAGTATTTCATTTTTTTGGATGCCATTGTGAAAGGTGTGGCTTCTCTTATTTCTCTCTCAGTGATTTTGTTGTTAATTTATAGGAATGCTATTGATTTTTGAGTGTTGACTTTCTATCCAGCTACATTACTAAATTTATTTATTATACCTCGGAGTCTTTCAATGGAGTTTTGGGGGTCTTCTATGTAGAGTATCATGTCATCTGCAAATAATGAAAATTTAACTTCCTCTTTTTCTATCCTTACTCCTTTTATTTCTCTCTCATGTCTAATTGCTCTGGCTAGTATTTCTAGCACTATGTTGAACAGGAGTGGTGATAATGAACATCCTTGTCTTGTGCCTGATTTTAGGGTAAAGACTTTCAGGTTTTGGCCATTTAATATGATGCTGGCTGTTGGTTTGTCATAGATGGCCTTTATCATATTGAGGTAAAGACCACCTATTCCAATTCTTTGTAAGGTTATCATGAATAAATGTGGGACCTTATCAAAAGCTTTTTCTGTATCTATAGAAATGATCCTGTGATTCTTATTTTTTGCTCTATTGATATGGTGGGTTACATTTATTCATTTATGTATGTTGAACCATCCCTGCATTCCTGGGATGAATCCCACTTGGTCATGGTGTATAATCTTCTTGATGATTTGCTGCATTCTGTTTGCTAATATTTTATTGAGAATTTGTGCATCTATGTTCATTAGGGAGATTGGCCTGTAGTTCTCTTTTTTAGTTGGGTCTTTCTCAGGTTTGGGTACTAGAGTAATATTTGCTTCCAGGAATGACTTAGGAAGAGTTGCTTCCCTTTCAGTTTCATTGAAGAGTTTGAGGAGCATCAGCATTAACTCTTCTTTGAATTTCTTTAAGAATTCTGCAGTGAATTCATCTGGGCCTGGGCTCTTCTTTGTTAGTAAGGATTTAATTACATTTTCAATTTCATTAATAGAAGTTGGGTTATTCAGCAGTTTTATATCTTCTTGACCCAGCTTTGGTAGTTCATATGATTCTAGGAATCTGTCCATTTCTTCTGCATTATTGAAGCTATGAGAATAAAGGTTTTTGAAATAGGTGTTGATGATCTTCTGTATTTCCACAGAGTCTGTATTAATTTCACCCTTTTCATTCTTATTGCATGAATTTGAGTTTTTTTTCTTTCCTTTTTTAAATAAGGTTGGCTAGGAGCTTATCAATTTTATTTATGCTTTCAAAGAACTAACTCTTTGATTCATTGATTCATTGTATTGTTTTCTTATTCTGTGTTGAATTGATTTCTGCTCTGATCTTTACAATTTCCTCCCTTCTTTTGGCTTTGGACTTGACTTGTTCTTCCTTTTCCAGATGTTTGAGGTGTAGCATCAGGTTGTTTATTTGTGTTTGTTCTGTTTTCCTGATGTGGGAATTCACTGCAATAAATTTTCCTCTGAGGACTGCTTCATTGCATCCCACAGATTCTGGTAAGTTGTATTTGTATTTTTGTTTGCTTTTAGATATTGTTTAATTTCTACTTTAATTTCCTCTGTGACCCAGTGATTGCTCAGTTGTGTATTACTCAATTTCCATGTGTTTGTGGGGCTTTGCAGTTTCTTTCATCATTTATTTCTAGTTTCATGGCACTATGATCTGATAACATGCATGGAATAATTTCAGTTCTTTTGCGTTTACTTAAATATGTTCTGTGGGCTAGTATATGGTCTATTTTAGAGAATGTCCCATGTACTGCTGAGAAGAATGTATATTCTGATGTTGTTGGGTGGAACACTCTGTATATGTGTATCAAGTCCATTTGTTCACAGGTGTGATTCAGTTCTTTTATTTCTTTGCTTATTTTCTGTCTAGTTGATCTGTCCCTTTGTGTCAATGGCATTGTAAGGTCTCCTGCTATAATTGTGTTATTGCTTATTTGATTTTTCATTTCTGTTAATATTTGTTTTGTATAGCTGGGTGCTTCTGAATTTGGTGCCTATATATTTAAGATTGTTATCTCTTTTTCTTGAAGTTTTCCCCTAACTATTATATAGTGACCTTCTTTATCTCTTTGGATCATTCTTGGTTTGAATTTCACATTGTCTGCAAACAGAATAGCTACCCCTGCTTTTTTTGGGGGGGTTCCTGTTGCATGAAGTATTGTTTTCCATACTTTGACTTTCAGTCTATGAGTTTTCTTTTGGGTTAGATGGGTTTCTTGTAGACAGCATATGGTTGGATGTTGTTTCTCAATCCATTCTGCCAGTCTGTTTCTTTTAATTGGTGAATTGAGGCCATTTACATTAATTGTTATAACTGTTATATATTGGTTCATTTTTGACATGTCATCTTTCTGCTGTAGCTTTTTTACCTTTCCACTCTGTTTGTCTGCCTTGCTTAGTAGTTTTTTCCTATGTCTATCTAGAATGTCTTTCGGTATTCTTTGCAGGGTTGGTGATCTTGAAGTTCTTCAGCTGTTCTTTGTTGTGCAAGTACCTTATTTCTCCATCCATTTTGTAGGACAGTTTTGCAGGGTACATCAGTCTGGCTTGGAAGTCATTTTCCTTTATTATCTGAAATACTTCATTCCATGCTCTTCTTGACTTCATTGTTTGTGTTGTGAAGTCTGCTGTGATTCTGATAGGTTTTCCTTTCTAGGTGATCTGTCTTCTCTAACGGTTTTTAATATTCTGTTCTTATGTTGGATTTCTGGGATGGTGATTATTATATGTCTGGGTGTAGTTTTACTTTGGTTATGGCTATTTGGAGTTCTGTATGCTTCACTGATCTGTATGTCAGTTTCCATTCTCATGTTTGGGAAATGTTCAGCTATTGCTTCTGTAAATAGTCTCTTGATATCATTTGTGTTGTCACCTTTTCATTTATACCTATCAATCTTATGTTGTTTTTCTTTACATCATCTTGCAGCTGTTGAATTGTTATTTCCTGATTCCTTGTTATTTTTAAAAGATCTTTCCTTTCCTGTGCATTAGCTACAATCTTGTCTTTGAGGTCTGAAATTCTATCTTCACTTTTGTTGAGGTAGTTTTGCCAACTTCCAATGCAATTTTTTATTTCCTGTATATCTCTTTGAATCTGCTTAATGCATTGTTTGTTTCTTATATTGTTCATTCAGGGTTTCCATCTTTTTGCATTATTCCTCTAATTTTTTAACTGTGTCTTCTTTAGATGTGTTCAGAATTTCTTTCATTACATTTATCATTTCTTCTTTTACCTGGGAGATTATTTCTGATTTCAGTTCTTTTATAGCTTCCTGAAGTTGTTTCTTATGTCAGTTGTTATCATTTCAGGCATTTCAGGTATATGGCTTATATTTTCTTCTGTGTACATGGCTCCTAGGCATGCTTGGGATAGGCTCGAGGTTTGAGATTGCATTTTGGTCTTTCGTTTTGTTATTTTCCTATATTTCCAGGTTTCGAGGGCTGTTCCAAAGCTTCCCCCGGGTGTGCTGGAAATCACCTCATGTGCCCTCAGCTCTGGAGACTGAATGGAGGTCCCTGGGTGTGGCCCAGTCAGGCCCACGGGGGCCTCCTGTGCATCATTTGGTTGTCTATGATGCTGGGTGGGGTCCTAACTGCTGTGAGCAATGGTCCAAAGCTTTCCCGGCATGGGAGCCCACTGAAACTCACCCTCAGCTCCGGGGGACTAAATGGAAATCAGCTGGGTGTGGCACGGTCAGGCCTTCAAGGGCCTTCTGTGCATCCTCCCGGGTCTAGGATGCTGGGCGGGGTCCTAATGGCTGGGAGCCATGGTCCAGAACTCTCCAGCAAGTGTGCTGGAAATTACTTTGTGTGCCCTCACTCCCCTTTATTTAAGTTTTGAATGTAGGTGCTTCTATGCCATTATCAGTTGTATTTATGACAGTCAGTTTATGGTGTTATGTAACAGTGGCATGCAGGTGTCACTTCTGCACTTGTGTGGAGTTCACATTTTTAGTGTCTGCTCATTTATCATGTGTCAAGAAGTAGCAAAGTATGACTTGAGAGAATGGGAACTATGATTATAAATACTTTTGAGCAAATGCTTTGTATTTCATCACCAGAATTCTACCATGTACATTACTAGTTCAAAGATTCTTTTTATTACTAAAGTAAAATAAATCTATTTAACTTTATTTAACCAGTGTTTTTCCCCATCTACAGCATTGCATCCCAAAAAAACATCCACTACAATTTGAAGAACTCTGTGGAATCTAGTATGAGAAATATCTTCCAATGAGTAAACAGTTATAATAGTTCCAAGTTTGGAAACTTACATGTTAAAAATAAGAGCTTAGACAGCATTAACACACATTATCGAATCACATGTACAACCAATTTCCAGAACCTTTTTTATCTTGCAAAACATATATATGGTACTGCAGAAAGAATTTTATTTGGTAAAGGTCATGCCTCCAATGTAGCACTGTCATATCCTAGGATCCGTAGGCAACTGCACTTAGCAGGGCAAAGAGGAGCAGGCTTCCTATGGCCTCAGTGACGCCCGTGCTGCCCTTCGAGGGAGGTGGACGAGGTGGGTGGAGCCTGGTGGAAGCATCTGTCAAGTGCTTGTGATGGACATGGTGGGTGCTTTTTTGTAGAAATCACCCAATTTTAGTCCCCACAGTAATACTAAGGAGTTGGATATTGTTTTACCTTTTTAACAAATCAAGAAAATTACAGACTCCTTGTTTACCTAGGGTTCCAAAGTTAACCAATGACATAATATTTTAACTTGTTTTCTTTCCACGTTTCTTTACTTAGCCATGCAAAGGAATCTGTGGTAATACATTTGTGATACCCATTATCCTCGGGGTGATCAAACTCAGTTAATTTAGTAATTCTCCCAGCACTGTATATTTAACACATGGACTTGAATTTAGATGGGAAATAAGATGCAGTCCCTCTGTTAATTTGGGGCCGTCCTTATACATCTAAGACACAGTCACGGCCACCTGAAAAGCACATTGCATTGCACTTCTGATAATGGTCTCCTGCTTCTCTGCTAGCCAGCACTGAAGCTCAGCACTGAGGGACCGGGGCAGTGATGTCTAGGTCATCATCTAAGTGACAGTTAAGACAAAGCAGTGCACCTGTGCGGGGAGTGCAGCGCTCACACTCACACCAGAGACGGCGGGATTGCCGGTGTCTGGGGAGTGGGCTGGGGTGCTGTGCAGGGGCACACACTGCAGTTCTGCAGGATGAAATGTCCTGCAGATTGGAAGTACATGTGAGTGCGCGTCTCGCAGCTCTTAACAAGGACCAGCACAGTGAATCATACACACTTTAAAAATGAAGAGAAGAATGTTCTTTGGCATTCTGTCCTTCTCCCTGTGAGGCTGTTACGTGAAAGTCTGGAAATGTGACTCACTAATTGATTCTTCCTTCACAGTGATCTGCAGTCCTGGCTCTTACAATCCCCGCGATGGAATTCACTGCCTTCAGTGCAACAGCAGCCTGGTGTTCGGAGCGAAAACGTGCCCGTAGGCCATCACCTGGAGCTCTTTGGTGGTTTATTCAATACAAAAGTATATTTTTGAAATACTAAAATATAATAAATCACTATTATGCCAAAATTAAATAATCATATTTTACCAAAAACTGTGTCATTTTAATTACATACTGTATGTCCAAATACTTTATAGGGTTGAACATCTAGTCATCTTTATCCATTACTGCTAGAACTATAAATGACTATAAAATTGGTGTTTTAAAAATAGTTTTCAAATACAACATATCGTGTTGGCCCAGAAGATTTTTCAGAATTCTTCAAAAATATCTCATTTTATCTTCAATGTATAGTCACTAGGTTCAGGCCACCATATCTTTTAGAATAGCTTTTATTTCAGCTGATTTCATGTCTTTGATTTAGTTTTATAGGAGTTTTAGTTATTTTAGTTTGACCTTTTACAGAGCCAGTTCTTAAAAGCCCAGGGTCTTGTTATTGCAATCATTAGCTTCTTTAGTAAAGAACTAGTTCCAGTCACACTGTGGGTTTTTGATGTAGTTCAATGTGGCTATCTTAAATTTTCAATGTAAAGGCTCTTAAATTATCTTTGTGACATTTTAGAATAGTCATTGTATATCACTAAATTAACATTTAATCGTTCTCAGTAGAGAGACTAAGCAGTTTATTTCCCTGGTAAGCCTTTAGGAAGGGGATTCAAACAGTCATCACAGCTTTCATTTCATTTCTTCATTGGTAGAATGAGTAGAATGTGACAGACACTACTGCTACCAGCACTAATATTAGCTTCTTTCATATTGGGATGCTATATTTGAAATAAATATTACCAAAAGTGTAAATATTTAAATGCCAGGAAAGAACATGAGTGGCTTGCAGAGTGAACAGTTCTCCATTTCCTGGTTGCGGTCTGATTTATATTTGCCTCATGTTTGCACCCCAGGTAGTCAGTGCTCTGCCACACGAAGTTCCTTTCCTCGGAGGACATAATTGTTTATAAATGGCAAACAGAACACAGGTTGGTTCTAGGAACAGCCACGCTACACGTGAACAGAAAAAGGGCCCCTAATATTTGGGACCCATTAACGTTTATAAAATAGCCAAGTTAATAAGGAAGGCTCATGTGTATCCTGTGGACAGATGCCACTCAGCTCCGGATTCTCACCCAGATGCAGACAGAGGAGCATCACAGCTGTGTTTTATGAGCCCTGGTGCTGTGCTTTTTAAGGCCCTTGGGGTTGTGGCACCATGCTGTGATTGTTTTCACCTGGTTCACAGAGGGTTCTCCAATGCCTTCCTTCCAGAGCGGCAGGCGGAGGGAGCATCACACTGGGTTGCTGTACCTCTCTGGTCACCAGTATGTGCTCTGTAAGCAGCCAGTCCTCCGTCTTGGCGTCCCCGAGGAGCAGGGCAACATCCCGGCTCCACACTCCTGAAGTGCATAAATAGGACCAGTGATGAATGCCCTCCGCCCTCCTGCCCGCTTAATGTTGGCTCTCCTTTCTCCTGTTAGTTAAAAGGTCTTAGTGGTTTAACTTAGGGTGTTTTGCGGAGGCATGAACGGCATCAGGTCAGCAGTCACCTGGCAAAGGAGAGACCGAGTTGCGATGGAAACGGCTAAGGCTGGTGGTCAGGGTCCATCCTGAAGACACAGGGTGATCTGGGTAAGAGTGGGTGGAGGGGAGGGGAGGGTTTAGTGCCAATTCAGGGTTCTCAGTTTGCATAGGCAGACTCAGGGTGAACCTCACCGTTACCAGCGGGCAAAGCAAGATAGGATCGAGGAGGCTCCAGCAAAGAGAATGGCTGGTAGAGACTGCAGCGGAAGACAGAGTGGGAGAAGATGGGAGGTGGTGACCACGCACGCCCCTTCTCCTTTCCCGACTGGAAGTGGTCTTCGTTCTCCTCCATCGCTTAAGCACGTTTATTTTAGGTGATTGTGTATTTGTCCCCCACACTCATTTATATTAGGATAGTCTCAGTTTCATGGCCCTTTTCATGGGACACAGGTACTTAATAATTTTAACTAATTAAGGCCCTATAAGTAAAAATATTTCAATAACTAAGGCAAAAGGTGCCTCTGTTGGAATGCCAGATAGGGCATGCAACACTTGAAAGTTGTTTAAAGTGGTAACAGTACAATGATGAAAATTATAAATGTTATAAACTAATTTCAAATAGTTTGCATCAAAATAATAGTTTACATTTATATGATGCCTTAACTTGCACAAAATATTTCTAAATGATATGATCATGCATTTTCTGCCAAAGTCTGAAATTATATGGGCAAATTCCCATTTTCATTTATTTAAGTTTTTCTCATAAACATGTAATACATATTCATTTGACAGTATTTAAAAAAACCTTAACAGGTTTGGTCCAGTAATCTCACTAATTGGAAACTTTCTTAAAGAAGTAAACAGAGACCAGCTGAAATAGCATGTCCGATGGAATTACTGTTTGCCACATTATATAAAATTATGAAAGGGAATTATCCTAATGGACCTACAAGAGAGAAATGATTGAATAAATTATGCTGTTTCCATATGGTGGAATGTTATTAATCCATTAAGATCCCATTTTCAAATTAAATGACTCAATTAGGATTTATCTGAAATATTTATCTGTGTTGATTAAACTTTTAGAACAAATGCACCAAAATCTTAACAATGATTGTCTTCTGTGTGAGGATTTTCTGTGAATTTCACAGTGTCTCCTGTTCTTCAAATTGTCTTCAATGAAATAAATAATTTTCAAAATCTCAGGAGCAGTAACTTAGCAAAGCAAAGCAGCAGCGATTGAAGAACAACACCCCTCTCCAGAATCAACTCACCTTCCCTCTCCTTAGCAAAGCTCCAGGCGTGCTGGTGTGGCTGGTGCATCCCCAGCCAGGCTTTTTCTGGCCACCACCACGTTGCAGCCACGAGGAGACCCTGTGGGAAGAGCCGCCTGCACGGAGAGCACAGGCTGCCCATGTCAAGAGTACCTAGTCACATCACTGCCCTTCCTGCGTGTGAGCCCCACCCTGCCCTGGACGTACCAGGCCTGTGAGGTAGAAAGGGAAACAGCAAAGGTCGAGCAAGGTTTCTGTTAGCTGGAGCTGAAGGCACCCCAATCAATACGGGACCCATTAGGGGAAATCTGTGTAAGATAGTGGGAACAGAAGGGAGTTAGTTACTGCACCATTTCGTAATCCAGACACCAATGAAGGCTAACAGTGGGCCCCGTCCTCCTTTGGTCTGAACTTTTCATTTCTGCTTTGTGTTCCATGTAGAGCCACAGTGTGGGTACGTGTGTTGCTGTACTGATTTACTCACTTCGTTAACAGAACTTTAATGCTGAACTATTTCATGAATTCCAGAAAAGTACTGTAATAGCAGCAGAGCATTTCTAGTTGCTGGACATGTCTGTTGCCTCGAGAGTTTCACTGCTGTCGGTAGCAATAACGGCTAAATCTTCTTCCTGAAAATTCTGTGGTATTTTAAAGTCCTCTTTACCCTCAGTGTCTCTCTCACGGGCTGTCACTGGACAGGCTTGGATTGTCAGAGGTGTAAACACCCCTTGACTTACGAGGGCTCTGTGTCCCGACAAGCCAGTCACAGGTTGAGGACAGCAGACGCTGAACGTGCAACTGGCCTTCCTAACTTACCTATTAAACTAACCGCTGAGTGGGCAGGTGCTGCCAGGGCAGTCCTCAGTTTTCCTTTAGTGGCGATCGGGAGGCACGGGGACCTGGGCACGTGTGGCGGACCTGGTGTGCCCGTGACCCTCCTGCAGCTGCCTGGCAGCTCTGCAAAGCACACGTATCTGGCATGTTTTCCTGACATGTCTGAGCTGCTGCACATGTGACACCCCTGCCACTTTCTTTGCATCAGGCGGAAGTTCGTCCTCTCCTCCCTCTCTGCGCCTTCCAGTTTGATCAGCTAAGCTTCTTGGCCTCAGTGCTGAGCTCTCGAAAGCCCTCTTCAGGAACCCCCGCCTTGCTGTTTGCCAGGCACCGACATTTGTCCCTGCTTCATGGGCAGCAGAGTGCTGTGGGGGCTGCATGTATTCACACAGGACTTCCAGCGTGTCTTCCCCTGCTGGGGTCCTGCCGCTGGGCCTTGGATTGCCACCCGAGCAGCCGGTGCAGACGCTGGCAGGACCCGCAGCCTCCTAACAGACTTGGGAGCTGCTGTCCCGCTGCAGCGCACTGGTTAGCTGACCTAACCATCACGGTAGGCCGAGCTCGCTGACAGCTGTGACCGCCCCGCAGCGCTGAGGTCAGGAGGTGGGGCGTTCCGTGGATCCACAGTCCCTGAAACGGTCGTCGAGCAAGACTGCTGCCATCCGCGCCTTGCCAGGCGGCCGAAATGAATGAGGCGCACGGTGCTCGGTGACATTCTCGGGCCTCCAGCGCTGACTGGTGGAGTAGGGGGCATTAGCCGGACCCCACCATTGCGCACCCACAGCAGTGAAGTACTATGTTAGATTGCTTTGGATCCTGGAATGTACTGATGTCCACTCCAGCGTGTCCCCCCGGAGCGAGCTCATTTCCTCAGCAACATTCTTCCGGCCAGTCCTCATGGCAGGTGTCCTCGGGTGCACAGTGTTGGCTGCCACCGCCCCACGGCTGCCTCCACCTTCCCCAGCGCCTGGCAGTGCCTGGGTGTGCGTTTGTGTGTGTGGTGTCAGCGCCCACTCAGAGCTCCATGAAGGGGGTTTGCCTTGGTTCTTTTTACTCTTTGGAGACAGGGTCTTGTCACGTCGCTCAGGCTGGCCTCCAGCTTGTGGCGATCCTCCTGCCCTGGCCACTGAGTGCTGGGATTACAGACAGTGGCCACTGGGCCTATCAGGCCTCCTTCGTCTGAGGCTGCGGGGGATCTGGGACCCCTGGGAAGCAGAAATGAAACTGCAGGATGCTGTGGGCTTTTCCTCAGGCCCCAGAGTCCTGCCCGAGACACCTGCTGCTTGCTCTCCACCTTTCACAGTTACCGTGCTGTGTCCATGTCTTTGGCAGTCTGCGGAGGAGCTGGGAGGAGTGGGCGCTACTCTTGGCAGAACAAGGCATCTCCTATCTTGTAATTGTTTTTCTTCACTCTTGTCTCTCTTTTTTTTTTCTTTCTTGCTTCCTCTCTCTCTCTCTCTGCCTCTTTCTCTTTCCTTATTTCCACCCCCCCCCCATACTGGGAATTGAGCCCGGAGGCTTTGTACAGAGCTACATACCTATTTCACTTATTTACTTACTGACTGACTGACTTTTACAGATTTATATTTTGAGACAGGGTCTGTCTCAGTCACTCAGTTGCCCAGGTTTGGCTGGAATCTGCAATCTTCTTGCCTCAGCCTCCCAGAGTGCTGGGATTATGTGCACTCCCAGGTTCAGCTTTGATGCTGCCTTAGCACCTGTGAAGTCTCTCAAAATGGCCCTTTCTCTGTTCCCGGCACTGGCTCTCCATGCCTTCTCCTTTTTGTCCTTGGCTGGGCTTGGTCCTTGGTCGGGTCCAGGATCTCTCGTCACACCTTCTTCCACTCGTATTGGGAACTGTTTCTTAATTTGCAGTGCATGTTGACTTCAGTGTCTTACAGCTTGGACTGATTTATAGTGGGATTGTCGTCAGGTTCATAATCTGGATGCTGTCAGTTCTTCATAATGGAGCTGTCTTTGTGGCTCAGGGTAACGTCATCATCTAGAAGTTTCCCTGTGTGCTTAGGAAGTACACACAGCCCGCCATCTTTTCATGGAGCATTAGAACTGCTCATGTCCACTGGGCCAGCTTTGCTATTATGTCCTTCTGGGCTTTCTGCTCTTTCTGGTCATCTTACCTTCTGTTCACTCTGTTCATTGTAACTTATGTAACTTGTCCCGTAAGTTACAGTATGCATACAAAAGCCGTCGGAATACCTAGTATTTACTTGTGTTTAACGGTTCTATGTAGGTATTAGTAGGGCTCACTAGAGGAACAGAGTCCGTGTAGGTGTACGTGTACCCACAGGTGTGACGGGCTAAGCAGGCTTGCAGAACTGGAGTGGAAAGCTCCCAGTCAGCTTGGAGTTCTCGGTCCACTTTGATTCTAAACTCTCTTCTCCGCTCACCATTTCAAATAGGAAATATGTTCAGGCAAAATGCTTAGAATGCCAGGTTAAATTATATTTGGGCATTGCTGAGCTCTTAGTCTAATAACTGAGTTTTTGAGTTCTCCAAAGACTTCGAAAAGAAATGTGCATTCCATCCATGTTTTCTAGTTACCTCGGGCGGGAGGATTATTCTAAATTACCTAATCCTCTAATTCACATATGTGAAGTTCTTAAGCTTTGAAAAGAAAGCTTCGGGTTTTATTTTTTAAAAAGTCTGTCTCCAAGTCACAGCAGAGTGTGGTCCTACAAATTAATCTGAATTTAAGATATTTACTATTAGTCCATATTTTCAGATACGTGGTTTAATAAGAATTATGTTTACTTTTGAAATGGAAAAGTTAAAATGTATTATTACCGTCAAAACCATGAGACATGATTATATTATGGATATTCCATCACAGTAAAGCCCTATGCATCTTTCATTTAAATGTGAGCAAAAGTTATGTATTTGAGTCAGCCTCGGGATTACATTTAGAGATATTCAAAATATGCGAAGCATTTGAATATTTTAATGACATGTTTTATTGATCTTGTTTAAAGTACTTTAAAAGGCTAAAATATTTCAAAAGTCTCTTAAATGTCACTTTACCTGAAGTGCAAAACCCAGTTTAATAAATATTTTATTTTATAAATCAGTTCAACACACATATCCATCCAATGACACACACAAATTGGGTCAGATTATATAAATTCAACTCCACACAAAATTAAGGAATCGCAAAAACATTTTTCTGGTACAAATAACATGTAAGTGGGATAAAAACTAAGATATTGTGTAACTCATATGTTTTAAACATGAAAATAGCAGATTATAAAAGAGAGACCCAACGCTGACTTTTATTTAGAATCTTTAAACTGCTGAAATCTCAGGCTTCTCACAGGTCCAGGGTGTTTGGTAATAAACACTTTTTACAGAGCTTGTGCTTTATCAACAAGAAGTGCCCTATTCTGTGTCTTGGAATATTCACTCCTTTGATGCTGGTGCTCCTGTCCGGCATGGCTGGCAGCAGTGCTGGCCACAGAGGCAGCTGACCTGCAGTGGACAAAACCCAGCAGTGACGGGCCCTGGGCAGGAGCCTGGCCCCCAGGGCCAGGGACTGGACTGCCACGTCACAGTAGGCCAAGGGGGCTGCAGACCCCTGTGAGACACTCGTGCCGTGCACGCTGCAAGGATGTTCTGCCCTGTTTCTGGAGACTGTAACGCTTAGAGGTGGAGTTAGGCCAAGGCTGGGGTGGGGACCAAGCAACATCCTGAGGCTTTGAGCTGGTCGTCTCTCCTGAGACCCACAGCAGGCCCCTGGCCAGCAGGTCTTGCCCCCCATTCTGAGAGCCAGGAGCCTTTCTCCCCTCTGAGTCACCTTCCTGTCTTCCTTTGTCCCTATCCTGAGTTCCCTCTGGTACGTTCAATGCACAGCGCAGAGCAGTCTCCACGAGGCAGACACACAGCAGTGGTGATTGGCAGTGTACCTACTGACATTCACGGTGGCAGGGGACGGCCACGTCACCCGAGCAGCTGATACGGACGTGCACACTTACTGGAAAACTCACCAGTGAACTTATAAATACATATTCTTGTTCTCAGTATGTGGAAAACTCTCTGTAATGCGTAAGTGTGACAGAGGCAGCTTTTTAGTATCTTTCCCTGCAATAGTCTGTTCAAAACAGAAGGGGCCAACTAAGGTTTGAGATCCATGTGGTACCTGTGAAGCATCACACGTATCTCGGAAATGATGCCATTCAGAATGATCTGCTTCCCAAACTTTCACATACTCATTCCATGGAATAAGTGAAAATTTTGATGTCATTTAAATTATAGACAATAAGCAGCAAATGTGTATGTGCATCTGCAGAGGCTTATGGCTCTGATTCTGTGCAGACAGCTGGTGAAGGTTCCTGTTTTACATGGAACACTCGGGAGGGAAAGTGGACAGAGAACTCCCTGCGTCCCACGCACCCTTCGCTGACGTCAAACCTGCCCTGATGGCCGAGGAGAAGGAGTTTCCAGGCAACGATCGTTGCCTTTTTGGACAAAATCCTGTCGAGGTTTACCTCTGCCTTTTGGAGCTCGGTTAATTCAGAGGGGAACAGTTTAGCCATTTGTATACAACCGAGAAAGAAGAGCTTCCAAGCAGAAAGTCTGGATAATTTTGGGGCATGAATCTAAAGGAAATTTCTCTCACTCAGAGACTACCTTTGTTTTATTAATTCCCCCTTTTCTGTGAGAAAAGACTATGTAGTGAAATGGGGGAGTCACTGTCATACTTCTCCATAAGGCTTCTGGAACGCCTCTTTAAACTCCTATTACTCTAAATTTCAGCATTTCCGTGTCCATAATTAATTATTCGCTTTACTTACTATCTTGGTTATTATGTTAAATTCGTTCTTCTTTCAAGTGTATTTGACTAAAACTAATTATGTATTCTTTAAAGATATTTAGTTTCTGAGCTTAGAAGAGCCATTTTAAGTTTCACTTGAGGGTTATTTTTATATATAGAAATTTGAGTATCAATCGGTCACAGTCTACAACCTACAAAAAGACACACGAGGAATAATGTTTTTGGATCAGTCAGCTTTTTGTGATGATGCCTATTTTTAAATGGGGATGTTTTCTCTGTGAGAAAAGGACAGAGGACAGCTGGGCAGGCCTGGTCACTCCTTAGAAGGGACCAGTGCTGCTGCTGTTTTGATTGGGGATAATGTTTTGTTTTTATTTGGAGAAATAATGAAATACACTTTGAAATCACAGACTTACATAGTTACAGACTATGTAAGGTGGGCAGATTATCTTCATAATTAAACTATACTGATTTAGTTAACCTGAAGTTTGTGAGGATTAAATGAAAATCTTACATGTGGCATGTACTAAGTAGGCACTTACTTTTAAGTTATTGGTACCAGGTAACACCGACTCTGTAATTTTATCGCAGCTACTATCAGAAGGTAGCAACTTTTTTGTTTAAAATTGTAACTGATATAAGTTAATGACTTTCATGTGAAAGTTCAAAAGAGCATACAACACCAGCACTCTTTTTACAGGTGTAAGGACTTCCGCACGTTGGCTATATATGCTGAGAGCTCAGGGGTCCAGAGACTGTCCACAGTCTGCTGGGCCTAAGGTACATTTGACATAGGACGCACTCAGCCAGTGTCTGTAAGGTGAAGTAGAAGACTGCACAGGGTTAACACCTTCGTCCCTAGGAGAAGTGCTGAATGGAGGCGGAGTTACCCATTCCAGCCTAACTGCGCCTCCTGAGACGGGATTCCCTGGGCACTGGGACAGATAGACACAGCTCAGTCCTCCCCTGGACTTGGCCAGGAACCCTGCCACCTGCTGATTACCCCAGGATACCTAGCACTGGTAAGAGGAAGAAATCAGACGGGAGAATTAAACACCTGTCAGTCATGCATGGTAGTTTACTTTAAATAGCTCCAGGAATCTAACATGGGTCATAGTATTTGCTCATTTTATTTCAGCACAAAGATCATATAAAGCACTGCTGATGTCTGAGAACTGTTTTAACAAGAGACCTAGGTATAGTTTGATTAAGAATCAAAATATGCTTGGAAGTTTAAAGTATTTTTAAACTTCGGGAGAAGCTCCTTTTTCCTTTGACAAACACTGAGATTGCCTTTATTGAATCACAGAGCGGGCTGCTCTTCGCCCTCTCCACTGGAGCAGGCTGTGCGGGCGTTATGAAGTCCCTGTCTGATTCCCTGGCTGGCACTCAGCAGCTTTGAGTTGGTACCCTTCCTTCAAGGCTGATTCTTGAGGCGCTTCCTGAATTTCCCTGAACCTGCCTTTACCTTTCTGTGAAAAAGTGAACAGTGTCACCCACTGTTTGGGGGAGTCACGAGGTTAAACAGAGTAAGTGACTGAGCCTAGCATCGTTCTTGGCTAATGATATATATTCACTGATTGCCTGAGTGTGTTTTTAAAAACATGAAACAAACAGGCTGGGGATTTAGCTCAGCGGCATAAGCACCTGCCTTGCAAGTGCGCTGTTGTGAGTTCCATCCCTGGTACCGATAAAAACAACAAAGACACAAACTACTCATTTATGTATAGCACATTCATAGTCTCACTGAAAGACATTACTTAGTGGATATTTTGTCACCTTTGCCCATTTTGAGAATTACATGCTTAGGAAATAACTCATCTCTGGATTCAAGTAGAAATAAAATAGAATTTGAGTTTTAATGTAAATATAGTAAACAGAATGAGAAAAATGAAAATTCTCTTAAATGTATCTGGATACAGTTCTGCCTAGGATTTAAATTCCAGGACTTTAAAAAAGTAGGAAATATTAAACCTTAATTTTTGAGTAAAGTAGTATTACATATTAAATAAAACTGAGTAGTACTTTTGCTCCCTGAGAGCTAGTAGGGGGAATATTTATGATTCTTTTAGTCTTCGGGCTGCATCAGAACGCACTAAATGCCATCTGCTCTGTTCTTAGCTTTTGCTGTGCATCTGCCCAGTGGGTCCGCCGTGGGCTTTCTGCACTTCTCCGACTGTAATAGGAGTGAGGTGGCGTACATTTCTTGGGTCCTGAATTCTCTATGGGCTGACCATTTGGACCTGAAACTTTCATGTTACTGACATTTTAAGTCAATGCTCTCATCTTGTTGGTGTGAATAATCAGTAGGATTTATTCCCTTAAAAC
The DNA here is from genome assembly GCA_004027295.1 of Dolichotis patagonum. Classification (NCBI taxonomy): domain Eukaryota; kingdom Metazoa; phylum Chordata; class Mammalia; order Rodentia; family Caviidae; genus Dolichotis; species Dolichotis patagonum. The sequence goes on from PVJX010000228.1 coordinate 125,299, forward strand.
TTAGGCATTTGGACTTAGTTTCTTTCTACGTCGTGTGTGTGTACGTGTCTGCTGAAACTAAAGCAATAGGTACTTTGCAAAATTCAGAATGAAACCAAACACTGTGACGATGTCACTTATGAATACTTTTCCAGCAATGCTACTGTACTTTTGCCAGAATACAGAGCTCACTGGTTTATCAATTCTCTAGATACCTCTTAAGGTGTTAATTATGGTATACAGAAAGATTAAAATGTGAAGAAATACCTGAAATCATAAAGTCTAAGATTAGAAATTTTCATTCCAGAAGTTGGAAGCAAGCAATAAATACTGAACTGTAAACCTGACTTCCTTTATCATTCGTACGTGCCAGTCTCTCCACTGGAAGACGTTCTCTTCAGCATCAGAACATTTCCACTAAAAGCTTTGGTCTTTTCCCCTTGCATTAGAAACGCCCAACAGCTACCATAGCTCATCTGAAGCTATTGTGACCCTGTGGTATCGGTCTGTGGCTGTGCTCTGGACACTTGAGCTTTGCAAGGTAAACCAGAAACCAGAAAAAGGGCAGGCAAGTGAGAGTGAGGGCTGCGAGCTGCTCCTCCTTTTGTACATTGGTCTTCAGGATAGGAAGTGCCTCTGAATTCACAGACTGCATGCGACTCCTGGCAGAGGACTGGGTCCTATTTAGTAATATTGCTAACCAGCCTCGTGTTGAAGAGATCAGTTGATCATGCTGAAGAGCTCGGATGTAACACCGTATGACTGGGATCCTCAAAGAATTCCGCTGAGAGCGAGCCTAAGATCTGTGTTTAGGAGACTAAAATAGTGGCCTTTTCATAAGAAGCTGGAGTAAGTAGGCCATTTCATCTCCAGCTGCAATAAGACACTGAGTTTTGGAGATGGCACTTGGAATGTGAGGAGAATGTGCTGGAAAACTGCATTTGTTCCAGAATCAGTGATTGCTTTTTCCAAATCCAGTTCTTTAGGAAGGTTACTGACTACGTTAGCCATCCCCAGATAGAACTAGAAGAGAAGAGCCTAGGTGTTTAGGTCCAGTGAGTTACAATTACGTCGCCGAGAGGGGCAGACATTCTGACCAGTGTTTATCTGCATGTCTGAAGTTACCCAGCACCCAGGAGGGTCCTCTGGGTATCTCTAGGTTACTTTTCATGTTCTGTGTTGAAGAAAAAAAACAGATTCCCATTTTTAAAAGTACACTTGATCTCTTGCCTACTGAACAAACTTGGTAAGTTATTATTTGTTAATTCATGCTGCAGGCCTCTAATTGTTTTCTGAATATGTGTAGGTTAAAACAATGGATGTGGTTTCCAAAAATTCTTGTTAGAAACAGTGTATGTCCTGTCCCTTTCAAATAAGGCATCCATAAAATCTTTTCATTTCACTGCTTAAAATTGAAACAAGAAGTAGAAAACATCTACATTTTGAAATTTTTAAGCCTTGTCAAACATGTGCCAATGCAGTATACATTTAGGTCAGGGAAGTGGAGAGTTACTTAGACTCCAGCCACCATGATGCACACTTTAAAATGTCTGCGCTCATCTCTTTGCACGCTGTATTAGCAAAGCAGATGATATAAATACTGAAAGAATGGCAGTCACATTGTGAAGTATAAGTTGGCCTCAAAGCACAACAACTCCTTGGACTCAGGGGTCCCGTGCCCGGGCTGCAGCGAAGCCTACAGGAATGAGACACACATTTTTGAAATTACCTGAGACTTCTGTGAAATGGAGGTGAGACTGCTGAAATGTCCACCCAGTGAAGAGACATCCTAGGTGTGAGAGAATGGGCGTAAGTGGAAAACTTCTTAAACAGATGGTTAGATCATTTCTAGAAAAATTCTATGGCTTACCAAAATGACTATTTGCCGATGTAAATATAGGTTGGAAGTTCTGAAATCATGTAATATTGTGAGCACAATTTCTTTTTTGAAAAAATACATGGCTAAATCACTTAACAACTGCTAGGGAATTACACAGCCTATTCACATTTTAAAAATCTATGGCTTTCCAAAATCTTCTGAACTGGAATGGTGAAGCTTCTTTGCACCATGTTGATGCCATGAAATGTTGGAGTCACATAACTTGGACTCATTCTGTCCTCTTTTTTTTTATGCAGTAACTGAGGGTGTTGTGCTTACTGAGCAGAGCAATTTCTCAAAGAGGATCTGAGATCAGAAGGGAGGAAAATAAAAAGTCTGCTTAAGAAAGCTATGTGGACGTGGCAGTCTGGATTATCTAGAGGAAGAGCAGCTTCTGCCCAGCCACCATGCAAACGGTTTCCTCCTGAGTAAGTGTGTGCAGTTCTGCATGTTCCACCATGTGGGGCTCCTGCACTGTTCCTGTGTGCAGAGAGGCCGGGGTGGGGCTGGGGAGGTTGAAATAGGGACAGGAAGTGAGTGAAGCTTGTGCAGTGGCAGCCACTGGGCTCCAGCTCCTGGGAGTGGGCTGGGGAGAAGCATGGGTGTCAGCAACTCAGACAGAGCAAAAATCAGTCCATTTCCCCAGATGCTGCCTTGTTCACTCTCCACGCAGCAAAATACCAGCCTCAGGTCCCGCAGCACTGAAGGTCTGTGCCCCTGAGTGATGTCACAGTTCACTGTCCTTTGCTTGGGGTTGTATCACCAAGGGAAATGGGAAGATGGGCCACAAAAACTGAGTTCAGATTGACCAGTGCTGGGAGAGAGTGGAGGCCACTTGTGCACGTTAGGAGAGAGCTCGATGGCCCAGCTCGCCGAGGGCGGGGGGCCTGTGTTGGTAAGATGGAAGTTTCTATCACCTTGCCCCAAGAGAACCTGTATTCTACTAACCGAGCCACAGTTAAACTCTAGTACCAAACCTTAGTTTTGGGATGCTGACCACACCTGAGAAAAATGAGTTAATCCCCCTGAGTATTTTAATGAAATCTATACACGTTAGTCTACTAGGCCCGACATAATTCTTCATAAGCAAAATAAAAATTTGACGTGTGCCTCTGTAAATGCCCTGATGATTTTAAGTTGTGGCTTTACATTTATTAATGTCCACAATGGTTCAATTTCTTAACAGTGGCAGAGGTATCAATATTTTTTAATACTGTATTAGTCAGCATTTAATGATTGAATTTTTTAATATAATGAGGTTTTTTTTGGTACAATGGGCACGCTTTTGTAGGGAGTCTTTCTTATTTTTATTTCACGGCTCTGAATTTTGGCTGCTAATAAAAATATACTGTAATGTCTTATTTCTGTTATACCAGAGACCAAAGGTGCTTTATAGTACTTCTTACTTAGTAAGTGGTTAACTCAAACTTTGGGAATAAGTTTGAAATAAATTCTGGAGGGTAAAAAGCACTTCAAATAGTTATTATAATTGTGCTTTCTCTCCTCACATCTGTTAACACCTTGACTACCTCTTTCACTATCTCTTTATTGATGTGACCCATAAAAGTGAAACTAGTCTCAAATACACATTTACAGTGGCCTCTTTTATTCCCTGTCCAAGTGAAGAGAAAAGAAGCTGGGGTGGATTATGCATGACTACAGGAAAGCGATAGAATGCACTTGGTCTTCAGCTTGGTTTGCTGCAGCTGGACAGAAGAACCGCTGGGTCATTCTGCTGCCCACAGCGATGGAGACGGGGCTATCTTCCGGGGTACCTTAGGGAGGACAGATGCTTCGCCCCGGTGAGTAACTTGACCACGCTGAACCGAGTGCTGTGAAGCCTGGACCGTAGTTAAGACTTGCAGTGTAAACGTGTTTGGGCATTCAGTTTTCCTCAATATTCCTCCAGAGAAACGAATGACTTTCTTCCTGTTTTGTGGCGTGCTTCAGGTTGATGAACAATAATGCAAATTTCCCAGCCCACCTATTCGTCAGTTTAGGGAATGGAAATCATGCTTGGAAGAGAAGGCACATGAATGAAATGGAATATATGATGTGTGCGTGTTTATGTCCCACCACACAGGAGCTCTGTGAACTGAGAAAGTCCATGCTAGTGAACCGGTGCAGATGCCACTGGGATAATGGCGTGAACTGAGAAGAGCATTGCAAAGAAGGAAATTATTTACGGGAATTAGACTGCACCCTCCGAGGACAGGCGCATGAGAGAAATGTTGGTAAGCAAACAGAACTGGGGGAGGGCTTGGGAGCAATCAGTCCCGTCTGCCATTCTCACACTGGTGCAGTACCCTGCGTGACAGGGTCCCCAGGGATGGGTCAGAAATGACAAATATATGCAGATACACAGGGAGGACGGGTGACAACACAGCATTTTAATCTGTATCTATAGAAAACATTTATATAAGCTCTAATAGAGGGATTATAGAAATACATTTATTATATAATAGTGTACTTACTGTGAAAATAGCACATTTATTTAGAGAGGGATTTTTATGCCCAGAGTCCTGGTGAATGTTTTGAAACACAGCCGCTGCCTTCTCTCGCAGCGATCATGACCAAGAAAAGAAAAAGTACCAACCGTCCTCGCCATTCCTTATCAAAACTCCTCCTCTGGGGGAATACCTCCCGCAGTCAGCCAGCGCGCGCCACCAGTACAGTGTCCGGAGCACCAGCGCCAGCGCGCCTACATCTGCCGGCACTCGTGCCTGGTGCACATGGCCTGCCGCTCGATCCGCCAGGTGCCCTCCTCGTAGGTGCAGTGGCAGATGGTGCACTCGTCGGTCTTCACTTCTCTGCCGGCCGGGATCACAGCCGTTTCTGCAAAGCAGTTCGGACCTGAGACGCAGAAGGACGCGTGTTACTCTAGGTGTGCGCATAAAGATGTAACGCACATAACGAGGTAATGGGCAACGCAGTTTATGTCTTAGTCACTCTTCTGAGGACAGGAGAAAAAGTCATCACTCCAGTGATACAAAGTACTACCTCCTTTTTTTTCCCCTGAAATGAAACCAATGTTAGTTAAAATGTTTGTAAGCAACAGCGGGATGATTTTTGTTAACGGACTGTTCCATATTGGGACCTTATGCAGAGGCCAAATCTACTACGTTTATTGGATTTGATTCACACTAAGAGGGCCAGGGATATAGCTCAGCAACACAGCGCCTGCGTGGCGACTGGGAAGTGCTGAGTTCCATTCCTGGTGCCAAACAAAACAAAGTCATACTAAGAAACTGTAGGAAAAGTGTGATCAGGCCTTCAGAGAGCCAGTCTTAGCAGAGGGAGCGCACACCCGGGGTTCCTCCCATCCCTCCTGGAACAGGCTCTCAGGTTAGACATCACGGCCCGCGGGCTCTCGAAATTTCAGGGGCTGCTCCCACCCCCAAACTCCCGACTCCCTAGGCTTGGGATGGGGCCCAAGAATCCGCTTAGATAGATTTCCAGGGGACAGGGGACGAGACTGCTGCTGGCTTTGGGACCACGCTGTCAGGCATATGGTATTAGCACACTCCAGGAGTTGAGAATCTCTGTAATTCTCACCCAAACGGCATCAACTATAAACTTTTCAGCCAACGAAAGCATCACATCTGCACTTCATTCTACACATGGTCAATGACAGAAAATCGTCACCGAGATTCCCCACATGAGTTGAAAGGTTCTTTTCTTGAAAAGGTTACTGGTTTTATGTTAGGGCTCATAAGCTACAACTGCTTTGCCTCCAAAACTCTCTAGAAATCACACTCCATGAATGGCTGCAGCCCACAAAGGTCTCAGCTTTGAATGTGGACAGTTTGCCAGATTTCTCATTCTCCATGTTTTTTTTTAACTTCTGAAGTCTCTGAGAATGTGCTCAGAGCCAAAATATGTTAAGTGTAATGTATGAAGTCATCAAAGGGACGAAGAAAGATTCACCAGCCGATATCTTTAAAAACAAGCCATCGAAGCCCTGCATTAAGGACGGCCCCCCGAGTACTGTGCTTCGGTGCACAGGGACACACGTGGCCCCTTCTCCCTCTCTCCACTCTGTTTCTTCCTGGCTCCTTTTCAAACATGGCCTTAAGTTCTACTCTTGACCTCTTTTGATCCCCCTCAGGGACCCCAGCACATTCACAGTAAGTCATCTGGGAACCACTCTCCTATCACATGTCAATCTCCTTACCTCTCCCGTGCCCTCATCCTGTATTTCCAGAGGGCAGGTGTCTGCACTGACCTGAATGAGCATGCCTAGCTCTCAGGTCTCTTCCATCTGATATCTGGTAAGTTTTATTTACCTTAAAGTCACATACCCGTAATCCCAGCACTGAGGAGGCTGAGGCAAGAAGGTCCCAATTTCAAGGTCAGCCTTGGCTACACAGTAAGTTCAACGCTAGCCTAGACTGGTGTGATGGAAAAATAGGTGGTTTAGATAAAAAAAAAAAGTACAGTCAGAGATTCATGGCCGTTAGTCGGTTTCCCTCAAAATAATCCCTTTGCTTTGAGCACACTGATCCCGTCCCGTCCTTCCTGCTACTTTCTGAAGGGCTCTGGCGTCCTTTCCTGAGTGTCTAGTTGTGCTATTATGGCTGCCTCAGTGTCCTGAATAGAGTCAAACTATTTCTCTCTCATGGTCATTTTAATTTTGGGAGGAGCCACGAGTCAGCCAGTGCTAGAGCTGGTGAATCAGGCGGAGGAGGACACAGTGCTGTGTTTCTACGAGCTGCCTTTCCATGTGGCAGCGCTGGGCAGCGGCATTCAATCAGAGAACTGGCAGCGCTGCTCCAGAAAGTGGCACAAAGGATGAGTGCTGGAAGAAAAGGAGAGTATTTCAGCCTGTATTAATGTCCACGTATCTTTCACTGCAATGAATATTTTAAAATGGAAACACCACTGCATGTTTTGACTACTCCTGGTACATAGTGAAACCCTATCTCATGTAACCAAGAACAACACAAATCAAAAAGACATTCATCCATCAGCTCTGGTAACTTGTAATGCTTTAAAGTCAAGACCCCTGCCCACCCATTTTCCGGAACATATGACACCCCAGCATTCCCTGAGTGCAGCCCTCACCTGGCCATCTCCCCCTATTGACCACTGTCTTCCAAACAAGTCTGGATTGAGTATCTGGAACTGTTCCTTAAGAGTTATGTAACCACCATGGACTAAATTATTAAATCTCTTGCTTTGATAGCTTCACTGCAGGATGGTAGCAGCAATATGCCAAAGAATCTTGTAAGATAATGCCCTTCTGTCCTTACTTAGTTATTCTAAAAATGCTAGCAAATAGCCTTGCCTGAATTAACCTTTCCATGCCAGTTTTAGTAGTTGCTTCTATGGGTTTACACGGTTATTAGTTTATACTTCAATAGGCCCACCAGAATTTTGACACTTATTTTTTCATGTCTGGCAACCCACTGCAGTCTTTATTCTTTCTGATGTTCAAAGTAATCGAAATCTGACCAGTGGGAAGCTGGAACTGCTACGGCAAACATAAACTCTAAAATGACACCCAGGATTTGGAGGCAGATTAATGTTGACAGGCATTGATTGGGATCATTCCCAGAATATGAGGCTCTGATTGCTGGAGGTCTAGTATTAGGGACCTGGTGAGTCCCAATTGTGTTAAAGTATGGTGAGAAAAATAAACAACAGAGACAAGTTTAGTAATACATGAATGGCTGGGAAGTCAATGCTTCCCAATGGGTCCTCCCCCTCACACCCCTAAAGAGCCACTATTTATTGGGTGTATACGGTGGCAGGCAAGGCTAGCAAAAGAGTCCAATTTGGCAGAAGACTTCAGATTTATTACTCAATGGGCAAGTATAATTCTGGGATGCCTCAAGTATCTTATGCTAAGAAGGATCTTGTCCAGGAGTGTAATCCTAGGATGACTCAAGAGGATGTAGATGATTTTATCCTAAACTGAGTCAGTGGGGAATCTCAGATGGGTGGTACCGATAACCCCAAACCTCCACTTTATCCCTTAGGGAAGTATACAAAATTAGCCATTATGAATTTATGGTCCCCAACAGTCTAGGGCTTATATGAGACAAGCAAGCAGGCTGTACAAAGGCAGAGTACTTGCCTGTCTTTGATTGGCCCTTATAATATGCATCGTAGTGACTAGCTATGCATCGCAGTGACCAGAGAGGGGTATTTTAGCAGTTTCACAGCCAAGACACTTTTTTTGCAGTTTCAAAGCCTCATTTTTTATTTTCTTGGGGAACCTAGAAGGAGCTGGAAGGGACAGAGAAACAGGCTGTCCTGGAGAGAAGGTGAAGGAAACTTGGCCAAGAGCCTCCCTGAAAATAGTGAGAAAGTTCCCAAACCCTTGTGGCAGTTGACTAACAGTCCAAAGAGTGTATGGACTGAGAACGACAGAATGCAAAGTGACATGGCTGCATTGTGATGGCATGGAGATCTTGCCCACAGTGATTAGTGGTCTGTCAGGCTAATGTGTGACTTGATACTCATTTGTGCTTCTTGTGACATCTGACAGCAATGACAGTTGCAGTGAGGGGCTCTGTGGCTAACTGAAGGCAATAGGCTAGCTGGAACCAGATCAACTGGCTGGAAGCAGATGAGTCAGGAGCAGGAAGTGAAGTGATAGGTGTTGGCAGCAACTGCAGCAGCCAACAAGGGTGCCAATGCAGAATTCTCAGGAAGAATGGGCCTTTTTTTCTTTTCTTTTTGCTTTGTGATGCAAGGAGTAGTTTGGTTTCTCTTTTAACTCCATAAAAGCCTTGTTTCCTACAGCCAGGGACTATGCATTTTAATAATTAATTCCCATCTCTTACTTCCTAGTATGTGTTCTGTACCCTTGAACAATGGTGCAACAGACAAAGAGTGGGTGTCCCTCAGAGAGAAACCATTGAGATGCCTAACTGGCAGTGCCCCTCATGGAAAATTAGGCATGACTTAGCTAAAGAGGGTGTAAGGCCTGCATTATGCCGTTATGCCTGCATTATAACCACTGTTGAGGGCCCAATCAGCCACCAGGACAAGTGCTTCCCAGTCTTGGTACACAGATAGAGCAGCCTATTACTTACGCTGTCTGTTCCATTCACTCACATACTCATTCAGCAAGCACACCAAGCTTAAACATTCTAACCCCCATCCCTTGAGGGTAGTCCTGATTAACAAGAGTTGATCAGATCCCTTCCCCTGCTTGAGCTGAGCAGGGCTGACAGACAAACTGGGGTGCCCCAAGTGGTCTTAACAGAATCAGGCAGACAGACAGACTGCATCCTCTGCCCCTTGGGGTCTGATGCAAACTGCTGGAGCAGGGAGCCAGGAAGCCTTCTCCAGACCTCCAAGGGGACTCAAGAAATCTCAAGGGTGTGTCTTCCCACTGGGACCTGGAAAGATCCTTGCTTCATCTGGGAAGGCCTGACTGTGACCAAAGAGGTCATCACAAATGGTCTTCCTGGCTGATGCACCAGGTGTTATGGCAAACAGAAACACCAAAAAGACACCTAGGATTTGAAGTATTTATGGGTACTGATCGGGCTTATTCCAAGAATATCAGGCCCTGATCTCTGGTGGTCTAGGGTTTATATGGGACAAGCAAGCAGGAAGTACAGAGGCAGAGTACTTAGATATTTTTGACTGGTTCTTACAACATGCATCACAGTGACCAGCTGTTTCTAAAAGTCAGGCACAACCAGAACTGCAACAGGAACTATTACCTGGGCAACTAAGAAACTGAAGTATACTGGCTGGAGGCCATTTCTGTTACAGAACTTCACACTGGCTCTGATACACTTCCTGCACACTCCGTTGGACACAAAAAGCTGCTTCCCCTTCTGAAGCAATAGGCCGGGTGAGCTCACCCTTCCTGCATCTCAAAGGGCCCTGACTTCTCTGGGTAGAGAACAGATTCAGACCCATGCCTTGGCTACTGCACATGTGTCCCATCTTGCTGTCCTCCACAGGGAGGGCTAAGAAGAGCAACATAAGGTCATATGTCTTCCTAGACTATATGTATCTTTTCTCTTACAAAGAAAAACTAAGTTTATCACTTGTACTTATTTGATTTGTCTAAATTTTACTTCTTATATTTTAATTCTCTCTGTGTGTATCTCTGTTTTTTGTTGTTGTTTGTTTTATTTTGTTTTTAGAGCATGCCCAGACTGGTGTCAAATTACTGAATTTAAATGACCTTTCTGTGTCAGCCTCTGGAACTATAGCACTGGGACTCTTCCTTCCTTCCTCCCTTTTTTCCTTCCTTCCGTCCCTCGTTTCTTCCTTCCTTCCTTCCTTCCTTCCTTCCTTCCTTCCTTCCTTTCCTTCCTTCTCCTTCCTTCCTTCCTTCCTTTTCCTTCCTTCCTTCCCTTCCTTCCTTCCTTCCTTCCTTCCTTCCTTCCTTCTCCCTCTAATATTGAGGATTAAGCTAGGGCCCTCATACTCAACTACATTCCCAGCCATTTTTTTCTTATTTTAAATTTTAAGATAGGGTCTCATGAATCGCTAAGTTGCCCACACTGGGCGTGAACTTTCAATCACGCTGCTTCAGCCTCCCAACATGCTGTAATTACAGGCTAAAACGCTGTCTGAAGCAGACTCCTAGGAGGCCTCATAAAGTACAAAGCAGCCAAAAGGTTTTGGTCGGCAGCTCTTGTGTCTGATATAGTCATGAGGGCCAGCTAGAGGGAAACGAAGGGTAAAAGTCATGAACACAGGCACCTAACTTTTTTTTATCCTACAGTACTTTCACTGTACAATTTAGTCATAGAGCAGAACTTGCTTGCTTGTATGTAAGTGTACAGGAAAGAGTACTGAGTATCAACAAATGATTTACTTTGCAGACCTAAGGCCAATAACCTGAGCATCTATTAGGAGGATAAGAGTATGCAATATAGCAAATATGGGGGATTTCCTTCTGTCTTGTTTTTGAAATGTATTCTATTTTCTTCTGTTTATTTTGAATTTAATTTGCTCTTCTTTTTGTAGTTTCCTAAACTGCAAGCATACATGTTTTTTTATTTTGGATATGTTTTTCAAATATACACATTTAATTCCATAAATTTCCTGTATTTTTCCTGCATCCTATAAGGTTTGTTAATTAATTTCATTTTAATTTAGTTTAAAATATTGTTTAATTTCTCTTGAGATTAAGTTTGGGATTCGTGTATTCTTTACAAGTGTATGATCTGCTTTTTAAGCATGGTGGTCTTTTCCTATCTTGATGTTATTGCCATCTAATTTAATCCCACTGTGGTCTGACAGAAGCCACTGTATGGTTTTTATTCTCTTAAATTTGCTAATGTGCATCTCATGGCCCAGAACTACTGTGGTCACAGAATGCTCTGGATCATCTCGAGAAAATTCTGCTGTTGCCAGATGACGTGGTCCCCAGATCCTAATTACATCCAGCTGGTGACCAGAGTAAGTGGCCTGTGTCCCTCACGATGTCTGTCGCCAAATAAGCCCATTTCTGAATGGGGGTGTTGAAGTGTTTGTGTCTGATAATGGCTTCATTTATTTCTTTATGTGGTTCTATTAGAGTTTGTTGCATATTTCTTGGGTGATTCATTTGTAGGCAAAGATGTGTTGAAGACTGTTCACATTTTTCTTGCAGAATTGGCTCCTTTATTATTATTATTTCTTTTAAGGTACCGGGGATTGAACTCATGACCTTGCACTTGCGAGGCAGACGCTTATGCCACTGAGCTAAATCCCCAGCCCCTCCTTTATTATTACATAAAACCTCTGCTCTCTCTAGTGTATCATTTAATTCCCCTGCCATTTCTGCAAATGTAAATTGCAAGCTGAGGGGCCACCACCAAAAAAAATCAAAAAAAGAAAGATAACAGATATGCTAAGAAAATAGAAAAATGGAACAATAAAGTGTTCAATTAAAACCATGAAATGAGAAAAAGAGTAGAAGACAAAAACAGCATCAAGGGGAGCAAACAGAAAGTAAGCGAAGATCATAGCAATACAATTACATTGACAATTGCTTATTAAATATCAATAATTTAAGCAGACCAACAATGGAAATTTTCAAAGTGGGTCATAAACGGCACATAACTCCTTGTTATGTTAGAAATCCATGTTAGAGATAAAGCCATATAGACTAAAAGTAATGGATGGAGAAAGTTGTACCATGCAGACACTAATCGAAAGAAGCATAAGCTATATTAATTTCAGACAAAGCAAACTTCTAGAAAGCTTGGGGAAATATCACTCACAATTACCAAACAGACTAAAATACAAATTATTTAAAAGAATAATGATGAATGAAAATCAACTCTGTCAATTTTCACCATTCAATGACACCTGGACTCCTATTCATTGAACTTTAGCGAGATGACAGAGACAACCGTTTTTAGTCTCAGGTATACGTTAAGTTTCTTGTTGCTATGCTACATGCTAAACAGCATTTCGGTCACCGTGTGCCGCTGGGACCCCTGAGCAAGGCAGCTCCGTCTGCCCCAGTGGACTAGCTGGAATCCTGCTGACCCCCACATCCATCGGTAGGTAGAAACCTAATCAACAGGGTGATAGCAGGATGAGGTGGCATCTTTCAGATGTGATGGAATTCAAGAGAGGTTGTATCTTGAGGAGCATGTGTGAGTGGCTGGCATTGTTCTTACAAGCAGATTCCACAGGAAGGAGCCTTTGGCCTCCTGCTGTCTGCCTCCAAGTCTGGTTCCTACTTTGAGGAGATTCCGTCATAGGATTGGCTTCTCCAGACATGGAACCTGCCAGAGCCTTGATCTTGGGCGTCTCAGCTTCCGCAGTTGAGAGGAAATGTCTCTGGTGGGTATAAACTACTCAGCCCGTGGCATTTTGTTATCGCAGCACAAACACACTAGGACCTCAATCTCAGCACAGTCCAAAGGCTGCTAGGAAGTTAACATGGGCCCACACTCAGATGGACCCACACGAGAAGGAGCCCCTTTCTCCTCCTAAGATTCTCCACAGCTGGATGTGTGGTGCATACTTGCCATGCCAGCACTCGGGAAGGCTGAAACAGCAGGATCACAAGTTTGAGCCTTGTGTGGGCAACTTAGCAAGACCCTGTCTTGCCAAGTAAAACATGAACAGGGCTGAGGAGATAGCTCGGTGTGAAAGTCCTGGGTTCAGTTCCCAGTACTGAAAAAAACACGCTTACCTTAGCTGTGCTAAGCTGAAGGTAAATGAGGCTGAGGGTTACAAACTCCAAACTGAGCCGCCCCTGCTGGGCCGCCTGGACTGGCCGGCCTCCCCTCAGATCCATTGAGGCACGCTGCGGCTCAGGGCAGGTGCGACTCACGTACACTGCTGGAATTCCCTCACCAGTCGCCGCCTCGACTACAGCACCGCAGCTGTGCTCACACGTGGGCCGCAGGATGTTTTAGATTCAAAGCCGCAGAAGACAGAAAGCTAATGAAAACTGACACAAACAAGGGTCTGCACGCATAGCTCCTAGTCTGCCCCAGGACTGCACCCTAAAGCATGCCCGGCACCCCAGAATGGCAAAGCACCGGAGAAGAAGGCTACCCAATCCAGCAGCCCAGACAGCCCTACCACTCATTACGGCAGCAAACTTTATCTTAGGAAACAGATTATTGGGGTTTCTTCCCTTGGGGCCATAAAACTGGAATGAAAATAAAAGCCAAGTATACTGAACTTCGTTCACATCCCTAACCTCTTTTCAAACAGCTGCTCTCCCTCTACCCTACTGTGAATCAGCGTCTTCTGCACCTCAGTTTCCAAATATGAAATTTCCCAGCCATGACTCACAAAGAGAAGGTTAGCGTCGATTGCATTTCCATTTTGCTTTCACATACCTGATATGTTTCAGATTTCACAGGACATTAGTCTCCAAGGAGAGGAGAGAGCAGTTGCCTAGTACGCACTGTCATTTCACTCCGGGGTGAAATGCAGCAGCTGAGAGCGTGTCCTGTGCGCGCGCATGCCGAGTGTGCCCATGCTCACTGCTTTTCTGATAAGTGTTGAGCACAACCTTGTTTTTATTCAGAACAATTAAAATGAGGAAAATAGCAAATAACAACAAAACAAGCGTGAAAATGAGATGCATTTAGTTTCTGCAGAGGAAATAATCTACATCAAGACAAAAAATGTCAGGGGTGTGTGGCAGTATAGAGCATACCGAGACCCCAGCACTCTGGAGGCTGGAACACTGCGAGTTTGAGCCCAGACTTAGCACCTTAATGATTTAATGAGACCAAGTTCTAAAAAAGTTAAAAAGGGCTGGAGATGCTGCTTAATGCCAAGGTGTGGATTTCACCCCCGGCAACACCCCCCGGAGGGGAACTGCCCTGCCCCGAGAACAGCCTCTTTGGGAGGTGGTGGGCTTCACAGGAGTGTCTCTGTGTTTCTACTTCTTTCCATTGCTCTGGAAACATGCCCTGACCCAGATTCCTGGAGCTGGGGCCTAACCCCTCAGTCACCCTATTCCATTCTCTTCAAATCGTCATTTCTCACGTACCATATCCACCAAAACCCAAGAAATAAAATGCATCCTCGTTCTGAACTGAAGGTTTAAAGCATTCACATACTTTTAAGTTCCCAGAAAAGGCAAATGATTACGTTCTATTCAAAGGAAGAAAGGAAGGAAAATATTTTTTTACAAGTTCTTATTTCAATATGACAAAACATATCCTGTTTACAAAAAAAGCCCCCACTGTCAAGTAAATTGGGACCAAGCTTCAGCAAGCAACCAAGGCAAAGGTGCTTTCCTAAGGATCTTTTCAGAGCCTTAATTATGCCAGTATTGACCGAGAGCCTCTGAACCAGGGCTGGAATACGCAGCATTTTCTGAATTGACCATCAAAGTTCTGCTTCACAGATTGTTACTAATAACGATGAATATTTGTATTTTGCAGAGGAGTGTTTGCAAAATAAACCAACAAAATACGAGTAAAGAAAGCACTGCCTGAGCTCCATGTACAAGATACACAGATCCGAAATGCTCAACCTGCTCCCCCACCAGCTCATTCTCTGCGTACCCAGCCCAGGTGACAGCACCCACCGCCGAAATGCCAAGGCATGCATGAAACAGCCACAGGAACTGAGGACAGGAAGTTCCAGGCCCTGGGAGGGACCCTCTCAGCCCTATGCTGAGCAGGCTTCCCACACGGTGGAATTACATTGCCTATTTCTACACTCCCAACAAGGCGACTCTCAATACAAGAATATCTGTGCTTTGTCCTGTACTCAGCACCGTGTTTATGAGATCCATTCACATGTTGCACACAGTTGTGTTAACGTCATCGTCAGTGTTTAATGAGTCCCCCTTCTATCAGAATACAACCATTTATTATTTTTGATAGATACTTTTAACTATGGATAGTTACGCCCCATCTATGAATAGTAGAAAGCTAGAGTAGTTCAGTAGTAGCTTTTCTATGGACCTCTCATGGTACGAGGCAATCTGCAGAGACATTTGTAGACATGTTCGTGGTGTACACCAACACACATTTCCCAGGAAGGTGCTAACTGATTCACAGGGACTTGTAGCTGTAAATGAAACCAATAAACATTTTCCCAAAGTGTTTGCACTGATACTGACATCAAGAATCAGTATGTGAGAATTCCAGTTGACACACATCCTTCCTTTTGGTATGCTAGTTGTTCTTATTCTATTTTTCCCATAAAGGCAGTGCAATAATAACATGCAATGATGGTTTTAATTTGCCCATCTCTGATGAATAACGGTTTGGATGTTCTTTTTAAATACATGTCTTTTGTTGTTATCTTCCAGTGAGTTTGCCAGGCCTTTGTTAATCATTTGTAAAAACCTCAGTTACTCTAGCTGAGTTCTGGGTCTCATGCATGATTACAGGTAAAACTTTATACTTGTGGAATTTTTAACTTATTTTTAGGCTTTTTTCTTTAGATTTTTCTTTTTCAAATTCAGCTTTACTTAGTTAAAGCATAGCTACTAGGTACAAATGTATTTAACAGATTTGTTCCAATTCAGTTGAGCCTTTTCTCATTTTTCTCTACTAATATCAGTATTTCTTGCCTTAAAATCTACTTTGTAATATCAACTCATTGGTTAGAGTTTATATAGTTCCCCGCCTTATATTCAACATTTTCCAGCCCTGTAGTTATAGTCTCTCAAAAGCAGTACAGAGATTTTCTACACTATTTGAAAATCTCTCTTTTAACCAGACTATTTAATACTTTTTATTTAACCTAGTGCTACACACATTCACCTTAGCTATATGGCTTTATTACTTATTTTCTATGGGCCCAGCTGGTTTGGTTCCTTTTTTCTTCTTTGTTACCTTTTTATGGTCTTTTTATTATTCCATTTCTCACTCTATTTGGTTGTTATTCTCCTACTGCCTGAACTACTCGTTCAGTAATTTTTGTAGTGCAGGTCAGCTGGAAACAAACACTCAGTTTTTATTTTGTCTTGGGAGAGACCATAAATCTTTTTTGCCTTCATTGGTGAAATCTAATTTCAACAGTCGTGGAGTGCCAGGTGGCAATTTTTTTGTTAATATTCAATGCTGTCGTTCCACTTCCCAAATATCAAGCATTTCCTTAAAGAGTTAGTTGTGTGGTCAACACTTTGTCCTTTTGAAGATACAATGCCTCTCTTTTCTGTTTGCTTTTAACATTTTCATTTGTACCTTTGGACTTCAGTAGTTTCATTACTATTTGTCCTGGGTGGTTTTCTCTGAATTTGTTCCACTTGAAGCTTATTGAACTTCTTAATTTTAGGACTTGATATCCCTTCCTAGTATTCTTTCCCCTGTTTTCTTTCAGATTTATTTGTGTCTCATGCTTGTTTTTCAATACTTCTGGGACCTAAATTATACATGCATCAGAGTTTTCTCTTTCATAAACAAATCTGTTATATTCTTTTTTCTCTCCATTTTACTTGGATATTTTATATTGATATGCCTTCAGTATCATAATCCTCTATTCTGTGCTGCCTAATCTTTTTATTAAAGCTTTCTATTGAATTCTTAATTTCAGTTACTACATTTTCAGTTCTCAAAATTTTTTTGAAATATTTCAGTTCTCAGTGAAAATCCTCACCTCCTATTTTCTTGAGATTGTTAATCTGTGGTTACATTTAGAACTCTGCAGTGACATTTTGACATATGATAAGCTCTGAATAGGTTTCTTATTTTATTTTGTTTTCTGTTGGTTTTCTGGTCATTAGGCTTTATTTCTTTGCTTGGCAACATTTCCTTACTTTACACACAAAATTGTAAAAGTTCTGAATGATGAGATTTGGTAAGCAGAGATAATATGTTGAGAACAACTTATTTGGGGGGGTACTGGGAATCGATCTCAGGACCTTGCACCTGCCAGGCTGACATTTATCACCCTGAGGTATATCCTTGGCCCAAGAGAACGACTTAAATTTCATGAGGACTGCTCTTTTCCACTGTCCCCTCACTGTTAGAGTGGGGCCCTTGTGAAGTGTTGAGGTGACAGCTTCTGATGTTTTCTAGGGCTCTCCCTAGAAGGGCCTGGAACTGTTTCTCTCCTTAGCACTATGACACTGGTGACACCTCTGCTAAGATCTTCAGTTGCTGTCTTGGTTACTTTTCTCTCACTGCTGAGACAAAATACCTGATGCCCAAAATTAGAGAAGGAAAGGTTTATTTAGCTCAAGTCTGTGGAGGGTTCGGTCCATAATCTGCTGAGTCCAAGGCAGGGTGGCTCCTGGCAAAGGGCAACAGTTCATGACAACAGAAGACAGCAAAAGCAGCAAGAGCATGAAGGGAGGCGCACAGAGAGAGGACTCTGTCCCTTACATTGTACGTAGGCCACCTACCCTAGGGTGGGTGTAGTACTCACACCCATAATTCCAGTACTGGACCATGAATCCATCACAGATTCTAGAAGTCTGCCTCTGTGACTGAATGAGGTGTTGGGGTACATATAAACACAAACCATAACAGTCACCAACTGCTACTTTCTGCTGAATTTCTGTTGTCCCGATCTTCACACATGCAGGTCAGAAGGCTGAAAATTTCCTGGGAGAAGTATTCCAAGGGGAATTTTTGACCTCCTTCCTTTGTGGTTCCCTGTGTCTGCAACTCTAGCCTCTCGGGTCCAGGTGTCCTGGAAGCCCTAGTGACAAGTGCCATCTTCTCATCTCAATGAGGGTGCTGCCCACTGGCCTTCTTTCAGCTGGACATCCATCTCTGTGTGTTGACAATGTCCCCAGGGGGAAAAAATGCAGAGGTGAACAAGGATGGGGCTTAGGTCAGTATCTCATTTTCTGAGAGGTAGACTTTCAACTCCTTCCTTTTCTAATGCCTTAGGATATTGTGAAATTCATCTTTGGTGCTTGCCCCTATTTCCTGACATACAATTCCTAAAATTATTGCAATCTTCAAAATGATAAAGAGCCTTTTGGTATCTGACAGATGGGATGGGTCACCAAAAAGACCAAGGCAAGATCAGAAGGTTGGGACTTTCCTCTAGGGACAATCTCTCCCAACCACAGTATCCTGTGTAGGAACAAGACCAGAAGTTAAGGCTGAGCACCCATGGCCAACAGTGTGATCCGTGATACCTCTGTAACACAGCCTCCATTTAGAAATGACCGCATTCAGAGAACCTGGGGATAGCTGAGCACCTGGAGGTGCCTGTAAGAGATCTTTTGGTCATGTAACTTAGGAATAGGCAGCTAGCAGGAGACACAACCTAAGCAGGAGTTGAGGTGGTCAGGTTGCTGCCAGGAACAAAAATAAGAATGGACAGTTTGACTGAAACTGACTTGGACAGCGGTTCCTCAGCTGGAATAAGATACAATCCCCTCCCAATCTATAGAGCTGAGTTTCAAGGAGCTTAAAAACACAGAATGACTGTTTCCTGTTTTTAAGTTGGTTTCCTGTAAACTCTAAATGCTGAGTAACTGGTTTAGGGAGCCTGGTCCCAACTGGCATTTACAACCCAGGGAACCTCCTTCCTAAGTGGCTACTGCACCACTGGGCGATTTCTAAGCTCCACTTACCCATACAAGATTCTGGAGAACAAGCCCCATGGCACCCCCATTTCTGGGACCCCTTCTGACTACTGGGAGCATTTTTCTCTTTCTATACTTTCCAAAAACACTCTACTAACTTCCTCCTTTTGTCCACAATTTCATTCTTTGATTTTGCAAGACAAGAGTCTCAGTTTCACATCTTTGTATGGAACCAGCTGTTTCACCTGGAGGGCGGACTGCCCAGAGAGGTGGGGGTTTTGTGTTCCTTCCTATGCAACTCGCCTTAGGCAGCTCTCAACCTGTATCCTCTGTGATAGTCTCCCTACTAACACAGGAAACATTTTCTTGAGTTCTGTGTGCCACCCGGCTTAATCAAGCCTGAGGTAGGGCGTCGTAAGAACTTTCTCCACAGCTGGTCAGTCAGAAGCCCAAGTAAAAGTGTTACTGCACAGGGTCCAAGAAGGTTCCCAAAGCAAAGATGGGGAACCTTGACTCATCCTACCTGCAGGACAGGTTGTATGTTTGCTGGCTGCCACCACAATAAAAGAATCTTCAGGCTATGCCAGTCAAAGGCATGAAGGGATTTATTAGGCATAAGTTTAAAGCACACAGTCTAAAAAATAGAGTGTGGACCCTTAATAGAGAAACACTTATGGTCTCCAGCTTGGTATATTTATAGGGATTTTGTGATATAAATCTGTAGAATCTGTGAATCTACAGAAAGTGGATTCAATTTGCAGATGACCAGTGACAGCTCTTTGTGCTGAGGAAGTCTGGTGGACCATTCACAGGTGACACCCATCCCAGCTAGACAGCTTGTCCACCCACAGGGAGAGGCTCATTCTACAGGTGCAGAGGGGTGAAGAAGCCCCATTTATAGGTAAGAAGGCACAGACAAAGCTTACTGTGTCTCTAAGAACCTTAGGAATTGTTGACGGATGTGTGTAGTTTTCATTTAAGGTAGAATTTTAAAACTACAAGTTCCCTTACCTTCTTTTTACCTATTTTAGTTCTCCTTTCCTGCCTCAAAACCACCTGGGGCTTGTGACCAGCACCTGAAAAACAGCAGCCTTGCAGGGACCAGGCTCTCACCCAGTGGGATCTGACACCATCTCCAGGTGGCCAGCATCAGAACAAGATGGCACTGGAGCACGTGAGCTGTGTCCACTGTAGAATCAATCACTTGCTGGCTGGTGAGAGAAATCCCATACCTTGGCGAGGTCACAAAAATCAGTATTGATTTTTGTGTTATGGGAGCAGAGGAAAAGCGTTTGTTTTTCCTATATACAATATTGCTTCCAATCAGCTTTTTGCTTTTCGTTTTCATAATGTTGTTTATTCTACACAGCCCTTAGCACTGTTCTCAGTGGGAGGGTTATTCTCACAGTCTCTCCTGCATCATGGCAAAGAACAAGATGTGGAATTATACTTTCATCGTTACAGTGTAGTTGATGATCAACATTCAAATGAGAAGGAAGAGATCCAATGCAGACCTGGGAAATCTGAAGTTCACACCCAGAAAGTGATGAGGTGTTAGGACTGTACAGTCTCAGAGGCACACCCACCCAGTGTTAGGGACGCACTAGTCTGCACAAAGCCAAACAGTATGGGATGTGATTTAGCAGTCTTAGCTGCACGTTCTTTCCCAAGCTAACTAGAAAATCCTGGATTGTGTCCCTACAGGTTCTGTCATTAGCAAATTAAATACAATGTTGCATGCATTCTTTGTGCCCTTATGCAGATATAATCCATATTATAATGGAATTTTAAAGGCTCTAGCAAATATACCTGACCTATAATTATTAGCATTAGTACCTCACCATGTACCTGTGCTTTTTATTCAATTAGCCTTTGCTAAGATCTCAAGGTTCTGTTTTCTCTCCCCTGAGACATGTTAGTTGTCCAGATACGTGGACTCTGTCTTCGTCTGATCCCTGTGAATCCCCCTTTTCCTGGACGTTGCTGTCACCTTCTGACCCCTCCTCATCCTCCCATCTACTCTCCCGTACTACAAAGTCCAACAAAGTCCTGTATGTGTGTGTAACACACTGGGGCTGTCAGTCTGCTTAACTTGTACTTTCTAATTTTGTTAGACCCAGCTCTCTTTAGTATGATGACATTTCATCAAATCTAACCTTCAAAATAGCTTAATTAGCAAAATAAAAAAACTTCCAGGAAAATAGCAACTCCAGAAAATGTCCTTTCCAAACCTCATTATTATATTTAATAGACTGACATTATCAGTATAAAGTGGATGTAGAATGACTCAGATAGGAAGGAACAGTCATACATAAAGCACCCAACAGAAACAGAGCCACACTTCCCATCTGTGTCTAGTGTCACTTAACCTTGATATTCAGACAACCATACAGCCTGTCGATACATCCTACGTGCTCCCATTCCACTCTGCCCGTTCAGTGGGTCATTCCCAACGTTATCCAAGTATTCACCCACCCATCAATCTATGCATCATTCACCCATCCATCACCTATTCATCCATCCATCCACCCACCCATCACCCATTCATTCATCTATCCATCCACCCATCCATCCACCACCCATTCATTCATTCATTCATTCATCCACCCATCCATCCCTCACCCATCCATCCACCCATCCAGCCATCACCCATCCATCCACCCATCCACCCACTCATCCTTCCCCCCATCTCCCAACCCACCCCTCCATCTAGGGTGCACTTCTGAGCCATTCTCTGGTCAGAGAGCATTCTGAGACTTAAGGGTGCTGGAAGCTTCGGGGAAGCCTGTGATGATCTCACATACTGACACCCACCCTTGCAACCACATTTAAAGTTAGTCTCAAGTGATATCAACATCTTATCAAGTCATTTTGGTAACAAGCAAATGGAGACAGCATAAAGCAGCCAGTTACAAGTCTTTCAAAGGATGCTGATGTCCTCAGGTCAAAACTGGTGCTGATGAACTATTAAGACCTCTCCCAAAGCCACTTAGGAGTAAGTGTATGTCAGCACTAGACCAAAAATTGAGTTTCTAGTCACAACTCGTGAGACTAGGGGGAAAATCCAAGGCCCCATCATGAAGTATCCCTGAAATTAAAATGTCCAGGGCCGGGGAGGTAGCTCAGCAGCACAGCACCTGCCTGGCAAGTGTGAGGCCCTGAGTTTGATTCCTGGTACAAAAAAAAAATCTGAATCCTTGTTGATAAAGGGTTTTGTAATGAAATTTTAAGATGTCAAAGCCATCAGACATCAGAGACATCAGAAAGGAACTGGAATGATGTGAAATAAGTTTCCCTCAAAAAGTACTTAAAATTCTCCAAGAATAAAGGTAAAGACAAAAGGAAAAAGAATAAAAGATATCACTTGTGAAAAGATCTATAAAGTAAGAAGTCTTACCAGACAGGATCAACATTTGTACTATATATTTTCCTATTTACTGAGACCTAAATGTTTTTCATTACAAAAAAAATAAGCACTGAAAAGTGGCTACCAAGAAACAAAAAATGAAAATCCAGAATGTCTATGAATAGATCACTTTTAAGTAATACATCATTTCTTGTAGAACCTTATATCATAATATGATGTTTACCAGATAATTTAAGCTATGGGTAGGAACATTATAATGATAAAGTAAAAAAAAAAATGACAAAATGGCATTTAAACTTTAATATGCCAAAGAGCATACCAATGAAACATTTAAACAAAATTTTAAAATAGTCACATCATTTTTAATTACCTCTATCAGTATAAGGCAATTATTAGACAATGGTTCAGGAAGTATAAGAAGCTTACTTTGCACTGTGGAGGGCAGGCTAATGTGGTGAATTCTGCATGTCCGAATAGGAAATATAATTATGTCTGAATTGAATATTCAAGGATTTTACTAAAAATGGTGCAAAGCCACAAATAATGTCAGTGGAAGAGTGATGAGAATAGAGTAGCTTGCCGGACCCTTTATTTTTCTCGGCCCTGGGGTAAGGGAGAATCATACAACAGTGCAGCACAGACGGCTTCCGGTCTCTACTCCAGTGTGGGCTGCAGACGCCGTCCAGCTCTGACAGAAGTACCCAACGTGGGTCTCCCCACACCCCAGACTCCGGCCTGCACTGCTGACCTGCCTCTCCACTCAGATGCCCAAACTTAGGAAATGAAAAGCAGAACTCCGGACTTCTCTGGACTTTTTGGTTGCAAGGAGGGGAAGTGCCTTCACTCACTCTGGCGAGGGACAGCCTGGTGTCAGCTGGCTTTCTGTTCCTGTGACCAAATGCCTGAGATCACCAGGGTTAAGGAGGAAAGATTTATTTCAGCTCATGGTTTTAGAGGTTTCTGTGCTGCCGGGTTGGCCCTGTTGCTGTTGGGCCTGTGGTAAGGAAGCTCAACAAGGCAGGGAGCACGGGAAGGGGCAAGTTGATTACTTCCTGGTGGCCGGGAAGGGGCAGGGGAGACAGAGGCAGAGGCAGAGGCAGAGGCAGAGGCAGAGGCAGAGGCAGAGTCCCAGCACCCCCTTCGTGGGCATGCTCCCTAGTGACCCCCAGGAGTCTCCACTTCTTAAAGGCTCCTCTGCTTCCAAATAGCATCAGTGGGGACTACGCCTTTGCCACGTGGGCTTAGGAGGGACACTGAGAGCCAAACCGGGCACCGCAGGCTCCTGTCTCTGCATCTGCTACCCTCGAGGACAGTGTGTGTCCGCTGGTTACCCCTGCAGGCACCGCCCCACCTGCCCCTCTCCACCTCCACTGGTGCCTGCCTGGTTCCAGGAGTCCAAGCCCCTGAAAGAACCCACTAATGAATTGGCCACTAGCTCACATTTCCTGTTAGTCCCTAGGGACAACACCGCTCAAGCTGGTTAACTGCTCCTGAGTGACACTTCTAACTGGTCTAGATAAACTTCCAGAAGAAATGAGGAAGTGTTACCTTTCCTATTAAAAAAAATGCCGTGCTTTGCTCTT
This sequence comes from Dolichotis patagonum, assembly GCA_004027295.1. Lineage (NCBI taxonomy): Eukaryota > Metazoa > Chordata > Mammalia > Rodentia > Caviidae > Dolichotis > Dolichotis patagonum. The sequence goes on from PVJX010000228.1 coordinate 148,995, forward strand.
AATGTCAGATTGAGCTGAAACAGACATTCTTTGTCATTTAAAAATTATTGGAAATATTTTAAATATTCCAAATATTTCTGGGATATTAGCTTTTCAGACTGTCTTTTGATAAAGCTCTTTTACCATCTTTTATCAAGCAGCAGAATGTTCCCATGATTTTATTTTCAGAGCTAATTTTTTAAAGTTATAGTTTAGAATTAATCTCGTCTTATGAAACTTATCGAGAAACTTCTTCCCTTTTGATGTGCTGATATTAACTATATATATATATGTATATATATATATATATATAGTGCATGTCTCAAAAGCTTGCAAAGTCTCTATTAAAACTTTTCTGAAACTAAATTATTTAAGGAATGCTTCAATTTTTATGAGCTTTTTAGAAGATTCCATTTCTGTACTCCTTTTGAGTAAACCCAGAAAACAGTCCACTTAATTGATTTTAATGTTTCATAGGTAAAAAGTTACAATTGTACGAAACTTCTGTAACATTAAATTTATCTCTCCAACCATTATATCCTCTTTAAAATATAAAATACAATTTTATAAATTGATGCCTTTGATAATTTTATTTGACTGATCAACTGCCATAATTTTATTGGTTTGGCTGAGGAAACTGGCGTAGAAGTTTATCAATTGGTTCTGTATCATTTCTATTTTCTGACTTATTTTTTTCTATTTGTTTTTACTAGCTACTTTTACTTTGTTTTACTAGCTGAATTTTCTGTTTTTTAAATTTTATTTGTTTTTCTCTCCAGTGTAGTCATATACTCTTTTCCTCCCCCTTTTTCCAAAGTGAAAATATTTAAGCAATGAAGTCTGACCAGTTTGTGCTGGAACCTCACAGGCTCCGGAAGAGCCTGGTCCAGGGGTCCCACTTCCCCAGCTGGCGCCCACTCCCTGTTGCCGTCCTGCCTGCAAGCTGTCTTTGCTTCTGTTCTGTGAAGGTGGACAGGGGCTTCTCAGCCTGCAGCCTGGACCTCCCTCCCTCCCAAGTCTTGGAGACGGCCCAGCACTGCGGCTCCCGAGGCCGATCCACTAGGCTCTTCTTCCTCTTGGAGCTGGGCTCAGCTTCTTCCTGTGACGTCTCTGGCTCCTTTCTCCGGGGAGCTGGGTCCTGACGTGGTTGTTCACTCACCCTCAGTGCCCAAACCCTGCAAGGCAACAGCACCCCAAGGCCTGCTACACTACCTTTCCTCTCTGCCGTCTTAGACAGCAGCGGGCAAACCCAAGGCCCACGTGGCTTCTACTGCAGCCATCTGTATCCCCACTGGTGTGTGTCTGTGAACTGGGTCCTTTCCCCAAATCTCTACTGATGATTTGTGAGCCATTTCAACTTCAATGAGAAACTTACGATGTCTTTTTTAGGATGTGCCATTGTAGAAATGTAAGATTTCATGTTAAGACACTGGAACCAATGCCAAAGCTAATCTCTTAAATGTCCTGCTCACATTCACACTGTAATTTTGAAACACTGACAAATATGATTTTAATTTTCTCATGATCTTCCCTTTTCCTAATCTTCCTGGGTTATTCTAACTCAAATTCTGTAGCTTTTCAATGCTAATTTTGGGAAAATGATCATGTTTTTTATAAAATTCTCTCTACATCTTAGTAAAATCATTAATGATAGAGGCCATGTTTCCTCCATAGAGGAAATTACAATTATTGTTAATGATAACACACAGGGCAGCTTGCTAACAAGTGTCCATCCACCATGCTAGTCTGCTCTCCCACAGCAAGGCCTGGGGAGCAACGCTGCTCTGTGCTGTGGTTTATATCTAGAATATCCCCCAAGACATCCCATGGGGTTGGAAGATGATGGATCATAGGACGCTGTGCTCATCAGCGGGTTCATGGATGTGTTAACGGCTGACTGTGCTGTAGGAGGTGGGCCTGGCTGGAGGTGGTTGCTGGGGTATGCCCTGGAAGGGTGAGTCCTTGTATTTTTTTTGCCTGGCTGTCATGGTTGAGTACCTCCTCTGCCCTACTGTTCCTGCCTTGGAGCCAGTCAATCAAGCACTGAAACCGTGAGCCAAAATCAGCCTCTCCTCCTGTATGTTGCAGGTGCCGGATATTATGTCCCAGCCAAGGGAAAGTGACTAAGACACTCTCAGAAGGTCTCTCTCTGAATGTGTTTCCCCAGTCAGGGTAGTCACCTATGTTTCCTTCCTTCCTCTCTCCTCAAGGTCATGGCTGCCTCTGACAGCTCTCCGAGCCTTCCTCCTCATTTCCACTCAATGTTTCTCCACTTGTGAAACTGCCTTGCAGCCCTGTCTCTGAGGACACACACAGCTGGACTCTTAATCCAGGTGACAAAGGGGCAGAGGATACTGATAGGGTTTTAGCCACATAAATCTGTCACATCCTCATGGCAGTGATTCAACATGGCGGGCAGACCATAGAAAGTCACCTTATCCATTTGCTTCCTCAGGTGCTACAAGCCCAAATCAGGCTTTCTGTCTTTCCTTCCCACGAGCACAAGGGATTCTCCTGAACACCCTAACATGTAGCAGTAATCCATCACTGTCAGCTAACCAGACCCCTCCTCAGAAAGGGAATCTTTATAAGTGACCCCCATCCTTCATCTACCTCAGTGAGTGTGTCTCTCCCGTGCCTACATTAAAGGTCTTGCTGTTCTTTGTCTTTATCCTCATTATTTCTGTGTCTTTAGATTGAGTCCCCAAAATACTCAATCAGATACCATACTGACAACTGGGAAAGATGCTGAAGAGAGGCTCTGAGGCTCTGAGTGGGATTTTTGCTGTGCAGAGTTCAAGCTACAAGAAAATTCAAACACACAAACAAAAAGAGACGACATTTATAAATTGCTGTAATTTTCTTTTAGGAGTAGAGAATCAGATTCCTTTTAGTAAAATTGTTTTGTTGTGTCTCTTGTGTGGCATTAGAGAGTTATACATTAGTGGAAATTGAGAATAAGCCACAATGCTATTCATTCTTTCTCTTTTCTCCTGTCTCCTCTCTCTCTCTCCTTTTCTGTGTTTCTCCCTGCCCTTCATAACCTAAAATTATGGGATATATACAGAAAAATAGTAGAAGAAAAGACAAAAACATGAAGACATTGGATGGCTTATAGGTATGAAATACTGGCACATTTTCCTCTTTTTGTAATTTGTTTCTTCTTACCTTAAAATATGTACCAATATTATTGGTGGAGGTGGGCTTAGCAGAGCAAAGAGAAATAAATACATAGGAATATTTCCTTTTACTCCTAACTGCAAACTTTGGACAATGTCCATGTAAGGAAAGACAGTGTTAATCCACTTCTTTTTGTTTTCTGTTAAATTAATTAAAAACAGAGCAAATATTGATCATGTCACCCGTCTGTTCTGCAGATTTGCTGCACATTTAAATCTATTCTTAAATATTTATACACAGTCATTTTCTGTTTTAAATAATTTCTGAAATAGAAAGAAGTTTGTGTGCCACTGTTAAGCAAGCAGATGGCACTTGGATGTTTATCTAAAAGCTCTTTCGCATTTTCTCTCAGGCTTATACAATGATATGAAAATATAATTTATTTCCGAGACAAGTTTAAACACAGAAAAAGAGCATTTTGCTCAATTAACTGGAATCCGAACATACCACATAAAAGAGATTTTTGTATTTGCTCATTCTTTATAAATGAATCTGTAAATTGAACTTTGGGAATATACCTGTTTAATAGTACAAAAGTAAATGAGCGAGTCTAGCAGTAAAGATTATTATTATTACATGAAAAATCAGTGTTTCAAAAGGAGAGATTGTCCTTTAAATCTCTATCTCTAGTCACTCTCTAGGAATCTAACTGAATCAAACAAAGACCATTACAGGAGATGGGGGTGGCATTTGAAAAGCTCAGCGATGCACTTAGTAGAACGCTGCGGAGGCAGGTGGGTCCTGGTGTGGTCAGCACGCGTTTGCCGTACCTGGCGATCACACACATCGCAGGGAGCTGGCACAAGCACCTCACCCATGTCCACCCTTTGTACTTACTCTTGCTCGCCCCTCCCTAAAATCCGCTCAAGGAAATTCAGTGAGAGCTGTTCTTCTAAATGATGTGACCTCAAAATCAGTTTAGATCAACAGCTAGACAATGATGCCCTCATCTTCACCGCTTTCTTTAAACTTGAAAAGTGTAGGACCTGAAATTTGAGAAGAGAGACGCAGGGCAGCAGGTAACAGGGAGCCCAGTGACCAGGCACCCTGGGCTGCTGAGCTGTGTCTCGATACCAGGAAACCAAGTAACTTCCTGAGGTGTGAAAACAAGGCATGAGAAGTGTCCACTCACCACAGCGACAGCACTTAAAACTCCATGAATGAAATTCACAGAGATGGCGGAGAGCCGGCCTCAAGCAGCAACTGTTAGAAGAATTAACATAAGAACTGAAGAACAGCACAGAGTATACACCAGGAGGAGCAGATTTTATCATGGAAACTGTAGTTCAGGACTTCATTTGCAGTCTGGGGCTGGGACAAAAGTGGCTGTGAATTCCAGCAGCGTGGGTCAGGACCAGGAACTGCCAAACTCGCTTTATTCCCAGAAGTAAAATGGAAGTGGACAGACTCGGGGAGGAACACTCATCCTAACCAGGTGAGTCCAGGTGACGGTCTAAGCAGCCTGTGTGCCCAGAGAAGCCCTCCTTGGGAAACACATCAAGAAGTCTCGCATTATTCCTACCCACTTTTGCAGAACAATATCCAAGAAATAACAAATAATCGATACATCGGATCAGCTAGAGTAAGAGAATAAAACAGTCGCTTCACATGTTAGAAAAAGTTGATACAGAATTTATATTTGCTCAATATAGTCAGGAAGGTAGAGAACACAATCAAGAATTTATTTAATTTTTTTTTTCATTTAAAGATTCAGATGGAGAATTGGAGACTAAAGAATCAAGTGGAAATTTCCCCAGCGGAAACACAACAATCAACACTAAGAAGATGACAGATGCAAATGAGACAAAGAAAGTTCCACCTGGAGACAGAGTGCATGACTCAAAGGATTCAGAGGAAATGATCCAGTGACCAAAGAAAACACAGAGGGTAGGAGCCCGGCACGGCGGTGCCTGCCTGTAACTCCAGCTCCCCAGAAGCTGAGCCAGGAGGACAACGGGGTCAAGCCGTCTGGTCAACTTAGCCGGTCTGGTTAACCTGCGTCAAATGAAAGGAGCTGGGAATGTAGGTCAGTGTTGAAGGCTCTGGCTTCAACCCCAGTGCTGTAAAACAACAAACAAACAAACAAACAAATGCCAAAGAAGACACTGAACCCAACAATACCAGAACATAGAAATATAGAAATCTTAGTGTCCGGTCCAGTGTCCGTGGGCACCCTTCCTGCCTGCTCCTGGGGCGTGCCGTGCTCCAATTCTGCCTGAGACAACCGGACGGTCAAGTGGGGGGTGCTGCCCCCGACACTGTCCAGAGGAATAAATGTGACTCAGAGTGTCTGAAGCTTGAAGACCTGCCGAGAGAAACTGGGCAAGGCCACAAGAGTGTGCCTGCATCCAAAGGCCCACAGTGATAAATTTAGACTTCGTGCTTCAAGTCCTGTTGGCAGGTTGTGTCATCTCCTTGAGATGTGAAGGCTGAGCAAATAAAGCGACTCTACAACTGTAATTAAGAGGATCGTTTCCAAGCTAATTATGCCGTATTTATTCATACCAAATAAAACTGCGTTGACAGGTAGTGATTGAATCCAGACACAGGCTGTCAGCAAAGAGGGGAGGAAGTAAGTTCTTAAAATAGGATAAAATACCAAGCAAAGATGGGAGACGGCTGATGTCCAGGGGAGTCCTGTCTGTGCCTCCCACTTGGGTGCTCCCCCAAGTATTTCATCGAAGTGCTAAATCGGATGTGAATCTTGTGGAGAGCACACCCCCGAATACCACCTGAGAATCACACTGAAAGTTTGTGGTCTTAAAACAGATCTTATGTAAAGCTGATTATTTTCCGAACCATAAGATAAATGCTATTTTTGCATTTTATAGATGGGGGAACTGAGGCTTCCTGGTATTAAGGAATGTACTCAAATTGGACAGCCAGAAAGTGGTCAGCAGAAAAAGCAAAATCAGGGTTTTGTCTGTGGCAGACCTGGAGCTTGAACCGGGCCCTTTGCACTGAGCTGTATCTCCAATCTTTTTGTTTTTCAGTTTAAGACCTGTTCCCACCTAGTCATTAAGTTTCCCTGGGTCAGGGGAAAGTGCTAGAATCACAGGTGTGTGCCCTCAGGCCCAGCTAAACTCAGGCCCTTTAACTGAAAGGTTTATGCATTGAGCCAACTGCAGCTGCTACCCACAAGAGAAATTTGCCAGTATGTTCAAACTACCTTGGACAATACATTGCCATTTCTTTCTATCTGAACATGAATAATTCAATCTGTGACTCCTCTCTCTCTCTCTCTCTCTCTCTCTCAATATTTCTTTCCCTCCCTTTCTTTCCTTTTTTTTTAGACAGGGTTTCACTGCATAGTTCAGGCTTGAATTTGTGGCAATACTCCTGCCTCAGCTTCCTCAGTGCTGGAATTATAGGGATGCACTACCATGCCTGGCCCAACCTGTGATTTTTAAAAGTACTGATCTCTTCTACTTTCCTTGGTAGCTGAGGAATTTTTCTATTTAAATTCTGCACCCCAACAGGACTCTTCCCTTAAGATAAGTTTCTAGACAACAACCCCCAGGCCACAACAAATCTTGAGCACTTATTTTTTTACCTGATACTGTCAAATGACTTTCCATAAGTATTGCAGATTTGCATTCATGATACAGGATGTGTGTCAGCAAAATACAACATGAATTTCTCCTCTGTATCCCTTCAGTGACTATTGAGCATCCATAGCCAACAGAAGCCAAGGACACAGTGGTAAGAAACCAGTCCTGAGAGCATTCCACAGGGATCCTGAGGTCACCTGGGAGACAGATTCTCAGAGGAATCACAACATCAATACGAACAGGAAATAGCTACTTTGGGGGTACCTACATTGTTTAAGGAATTAAATGCATATCAAATGCGGTAAATCTCATAAGATCCCATCAAGTTCTATTACAAATTGAGCATTTCTAATCTGAAGATCTGAGATACAAAAATACTCCTCAAAAAAAACTCAAAAAAAGGTTTTTTTAACACTGGGATTGAACCCAGGGCCTTTACATTGGGCTACATTCCCAGCCTTTTTTATTTTGAGGGAGGGTCTTACCAAGTCACCCAGGCTGGACTGAAAGTTGTAACACTCCTACCTCGGTCTCCCACAGTGCTGGGATTACAGACCTGTGCTATCACATGCAGCTTCTAACTTTTTGAGCTCTAACATAATGCCAGGAGCAGAAAATTCCATGCCACTAAAGTTTGTTCCATGCACAAAATTACTAAAATGGTTGTGCATAATTATCATTGGGTAATTTGTATAATTTGTATACAGAATATAAGCAAATTTCTAGTTTAGACTTGGGTCCCCTGCCCAAAATAGTTCATTACATGAATGCACACATTCCAGAATCTGAAAACATGAAATCCAGAACACTTGTCCTCCTGGGCATTTCAGGTAGGGAACATATGACCTGCACTTGGTCTCACTGCTCAGGGAACAGCACGAGGGGCAGAGCTAACACAGCTAATAAGGAAAGGGGGGGGGCAGGGCACTGTGGTCATTAATTACAATATGTCAGTTTGACTTAAGAACTGCCCGCTGTAGCAGATTAGCAAGCACTGTGTCCGCAGATGACTGACACACTGGTCCGCCAACTGAGGGGAAGACCCACCCAGGATGTGGGAGGCACCAACCAATAGGCTTGTAGCCTTGAAGGAATAAAAAGGAAAGAGGAAGGAAGTCTTCCTTTTTGGAGGAGCTCCCATCATTGTTTCTGGACATCTGTCTCCAATTTCTTTGGCCTTCAGCACAGACTCTTCAGCCTTTCCCATGCGCGCTCTGGCTTTCTGACACAAACTCACACTGGCAGCTACATGCAGCTGCCATGTCTTTGACCTTTGACTCCTACAGCCTCCTCGGGCGCCAGTGCATGTCGGCCATTTTGGATTCTTCAGCTTGTGATCCTGCAGGTGGCTTCTGAGCCTGCTTCTGATCACACTTAGTAAACCCTTTGTAAAGTACATGTACTTTATATTGGTTCTGTTTCTCTACGGAAACCTAACACAGCGCCCTCTGCCTCCTGTCATTGATGGAATGCTCTCGTGCAGGGAAGGTCAGTCCACAGTTGTGACCTCAGCTCGGGTCTCTAGCTCAGCACAAGCTCTCACACTGGGAATGGACTCAGATCCTGATGGTCTTGCTGTTTTCCCATTATTCATTTGCAAACTCTTTTTCACAGAAACAATATCACTAACAGTTCTCAGTCATGTCTCCAAGCTTATCGTTCCCCATTGGAAACCATTGTACAATGATACAACTATTTCAACTACATCTCACAGCAATCTAAAACTAAATCTTTGTGGAAAATTACAATTCACGAAATTCAGTTCCCTCCAATAGAAAGGGACAAGGGGCAGTTCTGATGTTTTGTGTCCCTACTTTCCACTCTGCATTATGAAAGGGGGACCACAGTCTTCACTGGAAGCAGGAGAGGTGTGGACCAGCGAGATGGGAGAATCACTGCGTCCCTCACCTGAGTGTTTGTAAGGCTTACTTGTTTTTGCAGTGAATGTACACGTTCTAAGAAAGAAAAAAGAATCACACAGATAACCCTCCATGTTGACGTGAACACAAAGCGGCGTGCAGTGTGAATGCACCACAGCTAATTTATGCGCACTCTGCCCGACTGCCACCATTTAGGCTGCTTTCTTTTGTTTTCATTTGTTTGACTGTTGCCTTTTTTTTTGTCATAAAAAACGCTACTTTAACATGTATACAGATACAAGTCTCCTTGTACAAAATCCACAAAGGCTTATCTCTTTTCATCTACCCGGAGGCAAAAATTTATGATTACTGCAATTTGTCTATCTGCACAATTATGATTTAAAAACAGACTATCAAACGTTTCTCCAAAGCAGCTCTTTCAGTTCACGCTCAAAACCAGCTGTGTACATCACTGCTCCCGAACCCAGCCCCCTCACCATCCCCTACACCCTGTCCAGTTGGCATCCCCTAGACCCCATCTCTTCACTGTCCCCTACACCCTGTCCCATCACCATCCTCTAACCCCCCCGTAGCGATTGTATGGGGCAGAGGTTCACACTGTCCCTGGTCTTGGGTTGGAGTCCTGACCCCGAGACGGTGGTAGTTACTGGGCAGTGGGGTCTGGGGAGAAGTGACCGGGTGAGAAGTGTGGAGCCCTGGAGGGGTCCCTGCAGGCAGGAAAGAGCCCAATGGGCTCTCTCTCAGGTCCCCACAGGCCTGGAGTCCTCTCCAGCCCTCGTGCTGGTGCTGCTTCACCTTGGGCTCCAGTCCTCAGAACTCTGAGCTGTAAATCACGGCTGTCTGTAACACACCCATTCCTGGATTTTATCACAGCAATCCAGACAGACCGGCAAGTCACTTCCTTCCCTCCCTCCCTCTTTCCTTCCTTCTTTGAAAGTCCTGGGTAGGCTTGGCTTTCTCCACGTTGTTTTCCATTCCTGCAAACAACTGGCACTGCACATACACTAATTCCTGTCATCACGACTTCTGGGTCTGTTCCCTTTTCTTCCTCAGATATTGTGTCTTACTGAGTTACAGTCATGTTTATGTGGAGACCACATTCTTCTTCACAGTCTTCACTATGCCTTCTTGTAATGTGACATGGTCATTTCTCCTCTGAGCTTTGTATTTTCCTGTTTGCATTTTAATGAACTATTCACTTCCCATAAACCACAGATTCTCAAACATTCGATTATTTATATTCGACATTTATAGTTTTAAACCACCTAGGATTTAATTTCTTATACTGCAATGCAGAGCTCTAACTTAATTTGTTTCCATATGGAAACCCAATTTTCTCAGTAGGATTTATTCACTAATACCCATGAGGGCTCGGCTTGTATGCTAACAACAGATTTAGCTTGAGCTTTCTTTCCTCTCAGTCAGGAGGCAACAGCTCAGGACTGGTGCAGCATTATGTGCCTGGCAGAGGTCCTGTGTCCTTCTGTGTCCTCGATGCTGGGCTTCTAGCTCAGAGCCCCTCATGCCCCAAGTTGGCTGCTGAGGTGCCAGACCACACATCACATTTCCAGAAGGGAAGCCCATGCCGACTGAGTCTTCCCATTGTAAGACTTGGTATGTGCACTGAGTTGCTTTTTTCTTTTTTAAATTGGAGCACTGTGGACATGTGTGGTAAAGTCCTGTATCATCATTACTACTGCAAATGGTGTCAGTTTTTGAGAGAACATAAGCAGATTTTATTTATGACAATTCAAGCTTCTTTGCCTAATTGGTAGAATATACTTTTAAGTGCACCGTGAGAAATGGTTTCTTCAGACTTTATTTTCGTGGTCTCTGTATTTTGCATTTGTCTCCCACCCGCTTTTCTGTCATATCTTGTCATGAGGTACAACTTCAGCATCAAACTTTCCTAGTTCTTTTAAATTTAAAAATGTCTTTACATTTACAAGTGTCGATCAAAGATTGTGTGTGCTTAGATAAAGCGTGTTACAGGAAAGGGCACAGTGCCACCCACCCTCATCACAGTGCTCCTCCTTGCTTTGAACACACCCATCCCATACGCCTGCCACTTTCTCAGGCAGTCTGGGAAGCCTCCTTCAGGGAGTGATCAAAAATATGGTGAGTGCCCGGTCATCCAAAGGCCAGGCAGACTCAAAAAGCCCACCAGTGTTTCCTCCCCCGCTTATTCAGCAGATGGGGCCCTGTGCGACGTCCGGTTCTTCCCCAAAGTACAATGACCACGAAAGGGAAACGTTCTGAACCTCTCAGGACATGGAGGCAGCCAGGACAGCACAACTAAAGGCCCTCAGAAAGAGCTCCCGAGCCGCTGCAGGAAGAGGCGAGGACGGGGGACGAGTGTGCTTGAAGAGAGGGGGACAGGGACAAGGACGGGGACTCACAGCAATGAGTCTTTTATTGCAATAGAAATTTTATTTGAACAGTTGCTATACTTTGTGATCACAGTTCGCTCTCAAATGAGAATACAGAACTTTAGGACCTTTAAGAGCTTTTGTGACTGTTCCAGTTGAGGATCAAGTTGCTGTTACTGTGACTGCTGGTGTTTCACGGGAAGTGGCTTTTCCTCTGGACATTTCCAGGAGTTCTTCCTGCAGTGTCACCACCAGGCAGCTGGATGTGACTCATCTCTCCTAGTGTAGCTCCTCACCCCCTAACTGGATACTTTGCAAACACTTTAAACCCAGACCTTCCCTTGTTTGATTTCTCAGATATCGTCAGTCACTGTCCCCTCCCAGCCACTTTGCCCTCCGCAGCCCCCGCCATCCACTAATTCACTCTTTAATTGTGAGTAATCACATGCAGTTGGAGTTCCAGTGCCTATGTATTTTTCAGTTGTGGGAATCTTACTTCTTTCATACCTCAGCTGCCTGGTTTTGTTTGATAATCTACTTTTAACTGAATATATCTGAGTTGAGCATTGTGTCACGTGACTGCAGTCCCAGTACTTGGGAGGCTGAGGCAGAAGGATCACTGTTAGAGGCCAGCCTGGGCTACAGAGCAAGACCCTGTCTCAAGAAAAGAATATATATATATATATATATATATATATATATATATATACACACACACACACATCATATATATATTCCATTTGTTTTAGCTTTATTAGTTTTGCTATTTCTATTTGTCATTTTGTGATTTTGGCTTTCCTTATTTCTCCCTCCCTCTCTTCTCTCTCATAAGCATATATGCACATGTTGGCATATACCTGGGTGTATCACTTTCCATAAATTTGATTATAAAATACATGCCATTTTCCAAGAACAGTGTATTTTTAAAGAAACTATAATTGATCTTATGTTTTTGGTTTACTGGGCCCAAATTCCCCACCCCAGCACTTGCACAGATGGCTAGTGTCACCGGTATTATCTTCCAAACATTCCAGTCTCAAGTCACAAGAAAACAAGCCAACAAAAGCTCAGAGAGTTTACTTGGCTTTCTTCAATACCTAGGAAAAATGAGGCACCATGTCAACTTTTCTGCCATTGATTCTTCTACTGAAAAACACACCACGGAAATCCCAGCAAGCCAACTCATCTCCTGCAAACTCCTTCCTTTTAATCACTGCAGACAGGCCCCAGAATGCACAGAGCATATTTTGTTCAGCCACTGTATGATTAGTGAGCATTTGCCATAATTCTACACTTTCTTATTACAAAAAATGCTATAATAAAGAAGAAATCCATGGACTACACCTTCATGTGTGGGGTTTTCATTGCCTTATGGGTCCAGCAATCAGACAGGGCTTGGAAGGCAGTGAGAGTTCAATTTTAGGTAACCCTGCCCAGTCACTTCTGCAGAGGACTGGAGAAGTCTCATTAAGGTACCAACAATAGATGTTATCATTCACTCTTATTACTCAAAGTTTGCCATCAGCTGGTCTTTTCCTTTACTGCATCACATATTTTTAAAATGCTATTCTGAAGTCCCTTATGAAATGCTCCAGGATCTCCAAATGCTTAGTTTAACCTCCAGTTTGTCAGTTCTGTGGAATATTTTCATGGCTTTGTACTTTTTGGTATGTTTCACAATTTTTATTATCAGCTCGCTGGATAAAGGAGCCATCTTCTGGAAGAGTCCCATGTATATTCTGGGTCTGTTTCGTGAGCTGGTTTGCCTGAGCTCTCTGGAGTTCGTCTGTTAATTAATGTTTTCACAGTGTCTTGAGTTGGAGTGGATGAGTCAGCGTTTCTCTCACTGGACACGCCTCACTCACAGATGAGGGAAGAGAGGCTTAATTTGCTTGGCTTCAGCCCACAGTCAGCGGCTCCATGGCAGACACGTGGTGGCAGGACTGGGTGTCGGACAAACCTGCTTAATTCATTACAGCAGGAAGCAGAGCAAAGGCTGGTGCCACAGAGGAGGGGCCAGGGAAAAGGAAGTGTACCCAAGGTCACAGCTCCCAGACCCGCTCGGACACCTGCAGGCAGGCGCAGACCCTCCTAATCTGCTGTTTCGCAGTAGAGTGCAGGTGACATACCAGGATCAATGGCAACATGCAGGTGACCCCACCAAGGTCACTTTGCAGTGCAGTGCATGCCTCCACTCCTCTCGGCGGGTCACTCTTTACTAGTCGTGCGTAATGCTTGCTTTGGACCTTATCTGGATGTCTCCTCAATCTTCAGGCACCCAAATGCGGGTCTTTGGGATGGTGACTGCATCGTGGGGGTGCTAGAGCTGACTGGTGTTAGGCAGTGGGTGGAGGGATCCCTCGGGTGTGGTCTACCTCGTGCCCCAGCTCCCTGTCCTGCCCTTTCTGCTTCCCTTCTCCCCAGTATGAGCACAGCGTTCCACCTCACCTGTCTGCCATGCTGCTCTGCTTGGGAGTCAGCTGACTGTGGTCTGAGATGGGAGTGAAAATAAACCTCCCCTTCCTCAGCTTCTGGGTGTCTGGTACCATGCCTCAGCCATGAGAGAAGTGACAAGATGGTGATGTCACTGCTCCCCAACTCTCCTCCCAGGGGACCGTCTTAGAGGCTTTCTGCAGCCTCAGCTGCCTGCTCTGGTGTGAAAAGCCTCCTGTGCCATCCCTGGGCTCAGGCGTGCAGGCCGCCACCATTCTCACGGGGCCCCCTTCTGCACCTTCAGCTTCCTGAGGAAATGTAAATCTTGCAGGCTGGTGAATGTGTATATCACCTTGGTCACGACCCAGAAACATTTTTCACCCCAGAAAGGTTCCTCATGCCCTCTCCCAATCAACATTACTATTCTGTCTTGTTTCAACACAGATTCATTTTTTGCTCATGAACATCAAAGAAACAGAGTAACACATGCTCTTTTGTACATGGCTTCTTTACTGCCGTTATATTTGAGAGTCAGCTATGTTTCGTACACAAAAAGTAGTTCACTCCTTTCGACATGTGAGTTTTCATCTGCTGTGTGCACGTGTGTCACAACGTGTGACTCCACTCTCCTCTTGATGGGAACTAGGGCAGATTTCTGTTTGGGGCCATTATAAATAAAACATATACACACGTTTTAAAGCATGTTTTAGGAGACCTTGGCACTCATTTCTCTGCTCTATGCAGCTAAGGGAGATTCCGTCTTAGCACCTCAAGCTGGAGAACTCCTGTTGCTTTGTAATTTTAGGTATTCTGTCAACAACTTATCATCTTGAAACTATTTTCTCACTCCTTTGATTCAAACATATCAAAATTGGAACTTAATCTTTTTAACAGAATTAATAAGAAGCTATGTGAACTTCAGAAACATTGTGACACAGAGACCACAGTACTACTTTGATAGTACATGAGGCCATTTTTCCCTGTCTCCAATTGGGTCATTCTGTGATGGGCCTTGATTGATGAAAATCATTTATCTGTCCGGAAAAGTCCTCCCCTCCTCCTGCTAGCCAAGTGAGCACAGCCTTTCACACCTTCTCAGTCTTATTCCCCTACCATTCTGTCCTGGGTGCCAGAGAATTCCTTCTTTCATGCCCTTTGCCAACGCTTACACTCTTGGAATTATGGGCAATGCAGACCTCTTGTCCCACACTAGGAGGCGCTATGTCTTATGCTCCTGGGAGGTGTAAGTACATAGTTGGTGTTCCATGAATATTTAATGGAGAAAGTGAAAGTTTAAGTGTTTCCTCATTTACAAGGATTGCAAAAACTCCTTGCAATTCACAAAGATAAATGACTGACACATTCTTAATCCATACCTCATTTTTATGGAAATGATCTTCTGGATAGCCATACAGAGATCTGAGACAAGAAACCTCCTTCCTGCACAACAGCTCTGTAAAATGCCCACATGAAAGTTTAGAAAACTTGAACATGGCATAGCCCCATACGACAGTCTGCTTCTATGTGATTCAGATGTTTTATGAAATATAAACATAATCCCCAAGTAAACGTGGTAGCTCTGAATTACAGGAGCTTCTCAGAAATGCTTAAGAAGTGTTGCCATCCAAGGACGTGGTCAAGCAAATGAATCACCCATCGATAAATACCTATAAAATTAGTCCAGTCAAACAGGACCAAACCAGCTCTAGGCCTCTGCTTTCAAACGAACAGTGTAGGCCTCCTGTCTGGCAAACCTAGTCTTTCTCTAAGTACCATCAATGTTACCTGAAGAAACAAGAGCACATTATCATAGAGAGACTGAATTACTCAGTCTAATCTTGCTCACCTGCAATGTCATGTTGGTTCACTAGACTCTGAAAGGCTTCTGCCCTAATATAAATTACGGGACATCATGGCGGTGGTCTAACATGGCGGAAGGCCTAGGCAAAAACAACACTTACCCTGAACCACTTCCTCCTCCTTCCCCTTCAGCCCTGAATACAGCGTCCTCTTACCTTTCCCGTTGTCAGCTGCAAAGGGAATTCTAATCAGCTCCTCACACATCATCAGTGCCCACCCTAAGCACAGCTTCCAGGCAGAGGTCCCTATACCTGGCTGAGGAGGAAAGTGCAACCCCCATGAGTTGTGTGCTCCTCTCTGTGTCCTCAGTAAAGGCGTTCTTTTCCTTTCTTTTTGCTTCTCTGTTGCACCAGAAAGCCCTAAAAGGAGCCATGCTGTTGAAGAGTGGGGAAACACTCCCAGCCCTTCGAGTTCCTGGCTGGCTGACAGGTGGACCTCGGCATCAGAATCCTCCTGTTTCTTCAGCCCAGAGCCTCACAGGTGCCACAAAAACTCAAGTGTCAGGCGGTCTGTGTGTCCCTCAAGCACAGCATGGATCATGGTATCCTCATCAGCCTTTACTTACCTGTCTTTGTTTTGAAACATGAGCAGGCATAGGGCAAGTGCATAGGGCACCATGCACCATGCACACTAGTGCATAGGGCAAAGTCTGGTCAGTACAATGATTGTTCCCTGGAGTCTTCCTTAAACCGGGGTGCCCAGTACCACAGCTCCTTGACCTTTTTTCTGTTACTGATGCTGCTTCTTGACTCAAGATGGGACTGTGTCCCCGTCAACCCTAGTAAGCTGCAAATAATCCAAGTCAAAAATGCCTTCCTTGCACCTCACCTATGGGGTGGCTTGGCTTAGCCCAGCCGTCCAAAGTCTAATCACAGCACTTGGAAATGGGAAGTGTGAGTTGTACTGAAGACACAGAGCCTTGGCATGGCCATCCTAGCAGGAGGAACCTGGAAGTGGAAGCACCGTGGGTTATGACCCCCTCATCTTTGACCTTCTCATTCTGCTCCCGTGCTTGCTGACAGCAGATTCAGGCACTGAATCAACGAGGAGACCACTTTTCTGTGATTCTCACCACTCTTTTCTTTTCCAAGAAACTTTGTGAGAAGTCACGAAGTATACTTTCAGAGCTGTTTTGGCCAGTATCATTTCCCTGTGGAACTGTTATGGAGTAGCAAAGTTTCAGTCTCTTCACAAGCAGCTGGCAGAAACAGGAAGGTTCTGCTCGCAGGCTATTCCACGCACGTTCTACCCCTGGGAGCATGTTTGCAAGACTCTAGGCAGGGATGGTGTGACCTCAACATCTCCACTGCGAGGTGCAAGTGTCACCACTCAAGTCTGGACTGTCCCTGGCCTCATTCAGTGTCCCCTAGGAGTCTCTGTCTGGCAAGCACAGGGCGCAGATGGGTGTCTTGGGTTTCCTGTCCCCGGGGAGAAGATGGCTTGGCCTGGCTGCTGCTGTTTACTGGGGCCTCCGCAGCTGAGTTCTTGCCTCAGGCTCTCTGGGTTGAAAGGAAGTGAACACAGATCCCAGCCCACGAAAACAAGGTCCTGCATGTCATCATGTTTGTCAGCTTTTCATCCGTGGGATGAAACACCTGACACAAACAGCTTAAAGGAGAGGGATTTGGGCTCACGGTTTCAGGGTTCAGTCCGTGGTCCAGGGGCTGCTGCCCTCTTAGGTCTGGAGCCAGGTAGAAGTACCATGGTGGAAGGCTTTGAGGAGGAAAGCTGCTTGCCTCATGGCAACCAGGAAGTGGTGGGAGAGGGAGAGAAAAGACCAGATACAGTCCCCATAGCTACACCCCCAGGGGTCTGTCTGCAGCTTCCACTAGATCGCAGGTCCCAGGCACACCGTCAAAATTACTATCTTGTCAATGAACGGTGCCATGGATGGAGCTAGAGCCCAAGCGCCAGCAACCAAGCCTGCAACACAATTTGTCTTTTTATGGAACATTTCAGAGGATGTTTTAGAGAAGCAGCCATAATGGATACTGGTATTACACACAGAGTTCCAGCCTTCCTAGGCTGAGTATGCTCATCATACTCATACTCATACATCATACTCATACATCATCATACTCAGAAGTGCTGTGCATGGGTCCTCGCCTCCCAACAAATGAGGACACAATGGCTCAGCATGGCCTGACCACCGAGACCCTGGGACAGACCTCAGAAGCGACCATGCCTTTGGGATGCGCCTGTGCATCTCCTCCATCCATCAATGACCGGAGACTGTTTTCCACCTTCTGAACTAGGTGCTGCTCCTGAGCCATGTTTTGAACATGCACCATCAGCAATGGACACAGGCAGAGCCTGGCCCGTAACTGGCAGACACTACGGTTTTCTCTGCACCCTGCAGCCCCGCAGCCCCACAGCCCTGAGCCTGCCGGAGACGCCAAGCTGGAGAAGCACCGGGAAATAGCTGTTCCAGGCAGGAAAGGGGGCAGCTGCTGTTAGCCTGTGGGAAGAACAGCTAGCACAACTGACATCAGAGTGAACTAACAGGAAAACAAGTGAAGTAAATAAATAAAGTACCAGCGAAGTCTTGATTCTGGCTGAGTGCCAAATGGTTCTTCCAGCTGTGCCTCATGCATTACTGGCAAGGGAGCAGGAAGGAAAGCAACGCCTCAGCGTAGAAGCAGAACTCAGAGAAACAGTGGAGAAGCCAGGAACTGCTGGGCAGGAGAAAATGAATTCATGGCTCCAATCTCTCTGACAAAAGGCTTTCACAGGAAAACATGGCCTCGGGGGAAAAATAAGAGCAGGGCATGGACACTTAATTTGAGCATCGTGTGTTTCCTGTCAGAGTCCTGTTGCCACTCCATCCTCTGTGTGAGAGGCTGGGTGAGGTGGGACCCTAAGACACTGATTCGGGTTAGGGTTGGCGGCACGCACCTGTCTTCCCAGCACTCTATGAATCGGAGACAGGAGGATGGAAAGTTTGAACCCAGCCTGGACACACAGTGAGTTAGTGAGATCCTGTCTTAGAAAAATGTTGGGAATACAGCTCAAAGACCCAGGACGCAATCCTCAGGACGCTGAGGCAATGATGTGATTTAATGGACAGGACATTGCTTATGTGGAGACAGGTCTGCTGTAAAATCCAGTTTAGAGAGGTCTGTCCTCTACTCCCTGTTACCTTGCAATGCCTGGGGCCCCCCCAGGACTCTACCAGCAAGAAGGTGCCATTAGGAGCATCCTCTTGACTTCTATCTAGGACCATGGGCAAAGCAAACCTTTTTTCTTTAGAACTTATCCTCTCTGTGGTACTCTGCTATGACCACCAGAAAACAGACCATGCCAGTCTGTAAGATCTGTTAATAAGACTGGAGGAATAAGGTGGTGCCTAGTTGCATGTGGTCTCTCAAGTGGACGCCAGAGCTTCTATGGGCTGCATCTCAAACACATGTGACACTGCCCTCCTGGACAGGCACTGGGTCTTAGATGAGAATTCTGGGGTATTGGGTGTGGGGGGATATATCCCATGTAAGAGGTGGATGCATCCTTGGTTCTGCAGAGTGGGTGCTGTAGTCAGGGGTGTGAGGAGAACAATTAGAATCAGGACACAGAATCTATAATATTATTTTATGATGGTCACCCAGAGCTAACCACAAGAAAGTGCAGGAAATGTGTCCACAACACTAAAGACCCAGAATATTCAGTGAAGGGCCTGGATCCCACAGCAATGTCTTGCATGAGTCCATGTGAAAACCTAGAGCCCATGACAATGCCTCCCACGAGTCCAATTAGAGGTCTAGAGCCCACGAGAAGGACTCACACCAGTCTGTTTTAAGGATCTGTGCTGGGAAGACCCAAAGGTCAGCGGTGGAAGCTAGAAAGTCTATGCCAGCAGGGTGAAGGAGCTGTGCTGGTAGGTTGAGGGTTCTACACTGGAGCTGAGAAGTCATGCTCAAAATAAGGACCAGGGCTGTCCTGAAAAGCACCACAGCCATCCTCAGTGACACGGAGGTCCCGAGCTCCTCCAACTATAAGCACAGTCGAGTACATACCAGAAAGCCAGCATGACAAGTTTCTCCTGGAGACTAAACAGCACGCATCTTCCCCTCAGGAGCCAGCAAGCGATGCTCGATGTAAGGACCGGAGCTCCCCTAAAGTGAACCACGGCCACCCTCACCAACAAGGTCCCGAGTTCCTCTGATGATAATGGCCGAATTCATATTGGGCAAGTTAGCCATGAACCAGCTCCTTCAGGAGAACAAACGGCTTGAAACAGCAAAACTTAGAACCCACAACGTCCTGCTCTTCTTCTCCATGCCTTATTTATGCTGGCAGCTTTCCTCAGGTGGAACATCTATGCTCAGCACCATGCTGATTTAATGCAGCTGGTGTAGGGCTGACCACCAGTTTTTACTCTATATCAGCGGGTTGGGCAGGACTGTGCTTGAGGCACCTCATGGGGCTCTGCACCCCCTTGTACGACACTCCTGGGGGGTCTACAATGGTTTGATTTGACATGTGATTTGACAGTGGTTTGATCTGACATGTGACTTGCTTTGACCAATGGGATAAGAGCAAGTGGATTCCCGCCAAGCAGGCTCTGGAGGACACTGCATGCGGATTCGTCCTCTCTTGATGCAGTTTGCAGCCCAGAGCTCATGCTTGAAGGATTATGAGAGGCTGTTGGGGGACAAGGCATCACATGGCAAGAGGAGGCCCTCAGCACAGCCGCCCCGCACCCAGAATCACAGCCCAAGTGAAGTAACCGTTACCCGAAGCCATGCGTCTCGCTGTGGCTGCTCTGCGGCCGCAGTAACTGGCGTGGTGCCGTGACAGAACCGGTCCTTCAGCTGAGAAAACCGAGTGTGAGGATTTTAAACAACTCATCAGGGGCCGCAGAGTGGATGAGAGCACCCACGATTTGATCCAGGCAACCTGATTCCATAGCCACGTCACTCATCGCACCCATGAGAATCATTCCCCTTTCTCTAACTCATGGGCCACACTAAAAACAACCCCTCTGGCTGCAGGTTCTCTTCTTATCCAACCCACATGCAAAATCAATCACATTTCCACACAACATACTACAGTGAGAAAACAGGACAGAAGATAGACTAAAACTGCTTACAAAAATGGGACTTTAAGAATAAATACAGAAGGATGTCAGCAAAGTAAAAGAGGTCACAGCCTGAGCCTTCTGTTCTCTGCCCAGAAATGGCGCAGACCACACGGGACCTGTCAGAACCGACTTCGTCAGAAGTGTGGACAGCAGGCAAAGGGCCCCAGCAGCGCTGCGGATGCCGGATCAAACAGAAGGCAGCATCCAGGAGGCAGGAAAGCGCTGGCCAGGCTCAGCCCCACCGGCTGGGCCCCGCCTCCTAGCTCCCTAGCGCTGGAATCTCTGGGCTCCAAGGTCAGTAGGAAGCCCGCAGCCTCAGCAAATGGCTGGGCCCTCTGCTGCAAACCGTCTGGGGCCACCCGGGAGCCACGTGAGGCGCTGGTCTCTGCCCCGTGAACTCAGAGCCTGGTAGTGCGACACATATGGGACACTGCCCATAACCATGGCAAGACGGAGGAACAGCCCTCAGACACTTGGGCAAGAGCTGCTGGGTGCAGAGGCGGGGCTCACGCAGCTGCGCACCCGCAGTGAGGGAGAAGAGGCCAAGGCCAGGCCCGAGAGCTGCTCTGGAGTGTTCCGGAGGTCACTCGAAAGCATGGGGAACCTCAGACCACGCATGTGCCCGAGGCAAGGTGCAGTCAGGAGCAAACAGGGGGAAGCCGAGTCTGCATCTCAGGGGATCCCTGGGCTCCGAGGCAGCCTGGGAAGAGTGGCTGAGGCCTCAGGGTGGTCAGGGAGGGAGGGCTCCTCCCCTTCACGTCCTCTCCTCCTCCTTCCCGCTCTCCTCTCACTGCCTTACCTTCTCTGTCCTCCCCATCAAGGAACCATCACTGACACCCTAGTTCAGGGACAGACCTTCTCGTGACACTGATGGCACCAAGCTCACTCTGGAAAATTAGTTGAGAAAAGTCACTCAACAAACCATCCATCACAGCCTTTGGCAGCAGTAACAAAACCCTGAAAGACTGCAGAAGGTGGGAAATCTGATTCCCAATTTTGCTGTATGATAATAAATCAAATATACATTTTTAAAAAGCCAGTGAAAACACAACATACAGAACTTACAGGAAAGTAGTGCTGAGGGGGAACCTATGGCTGTAAACACATAAAAAAGAAAAAGTCTCAAATTGATAATTTATTCTTCAAAGGACTCGTAAGAAGGAAGCACACTAAACCCAAAGCCAGCAGGAGGAAATAAATAAAAATTAGGGCTACACTAGATAATACAGAAAATAGAAAATAAAAAGAAAAAGTTGGCGAAATCCGAAGTTGGTGCTCTGCAAAATTACCAAGATGGATAAGCACTGAGCTAGGATGACGCTGAAAAAGTAAAGACACAAACTGCTAAAATCAGCAGCAGAAGTGGAACTTAAAAGGACTGCACAGCGTTACAATGAAAAACTATATTCTGACAGATGAGACAGGCTGGCTGAAAGGGACGGACTCCCAGAGACATACCTACCGCCCACACCGCCTCAGAAAGGAAAAGAAAGAGAAAGACCTCAGAAACCCTATGATAAGTAAACAGACTGAATCATTAATCAGAAACTTCCTAACAGAAAAGTTCAGGACCTGAAATCCCCACTACAGCTGTTCTCAAACCTTTACATAATAATTATCACAGACCCCCGTCTCCAGCTCATCCATAAAACAGAAGAGAGGAGAGTACTTCGTATCCCAGTGGAGAGGCCAGCCGTACCCCAGTACCAGAGGCTTACAGAGACACCCCAAGAACGCTACAGGAAAATACCGCAAGATACAAAGCTTCTGCAGCAGGACAGGAGCAAATGGGATCCGACGGCATATTAGAGGGATCCTCCACCATGATGAAAGGGACTTGCCCCTGGAATGAATTCTAATACAACAAGAAAAAATAGCATGAAAGGGAACAGAAAAGGAACTAAGCTGTGTTACCTACACGCACCAGCTCCACCATGCATGTAACTGTGTCCTGCAAACATACAGTAATAAAAATTAAAGTCTGAAAGAAAAAAACAAAAGCAATGTGTGCAACGCATCACATTGAACAGAACAAAGGGAAAACATCACGGTGTTCCTGCCCCATGTGAAGAGGCATCGCCGACCTTTGTCCCCTTGGCCACCCACTCCTCGCTGCCCCTGTCCTTCCGTCCTGGGCTGGCAGGCTCCTGAGCACGGGGAGACAGATGCCCTGTGCTGTCTTTCAGGGCAGAGAGCTGTGCTCACTGGCTGCTCGCCGCCTGCCACTGCCAGGCCCAGAGACCGTCCTGCAGAAGCGCCACAGAGCAGCGACCCAGCTGCAGAGCCTCACTCTCCAGCGCCCGGCTGGTCTCCTCCACTTGTCTCTCCCCGCCTGGCTGCTGCGGACCTGGCTCTTCTCTCCGACTGGCCAAGCCCTCCACCACCTGCTCGACTCTGCTGTGTGTACAAGCTGCAATCAAAAACTAATGATCAATTCATAAACACTAAGGGGAATGATCAATTCATAAAAAAACATATTCCAGTAAAACATGCACTGTCACGATTCTTGCTCAAAACCTTACCCCTGCCTTGAACCACACTGGTCCCTCTTTCTTTCTTTCTTTCTTTCTTTCTTTCTTTCTTTCTTTCTTTCTTTCTTTCTTTTCTTTCTTTCTGGGTATCTGGAATTGAACTCAAGACGTCATGCTTGCCAGGCAGGCACTGTGCCACTGAGCTACGTCCCTGGCCCCCCATTTTTGACACTTTCTGAAGCAGTTCTGAGAGCCCTGATTTGTGCATTTAGTTGTGCCACTGTGGCTTCCTCAATATCCTGACTCAATTCAAAGCGTTTGTCTGTCACGGTCATTTGAACTCTGAGGGTAGAGCCGGAAGTCACATGGTGCCAGGTCCAGTGAAGGGGGTGGTGAGCACACAGCACCGTGTTTCCTGAGCTGCCTCTCTGCTGGGTGGCGCTCGGCAGCAGCACTCAACATATTTCATGGCGCCCCAGAAAGACCTTCCGGAAAGAGGACTCCAGAGCTGCTGCAGAGTGTGTTAAACACAATGGGATGAGTGTGTTCTAAGCGAGGGGCAGGATTCCGAGACAGACTGACAGCAATGTGTCTTTCCCTGTAACAAACGTCTCTTTTTAGGGTCTGTAAGCCCCCCATTTATTGTTGCTATGCTCCAAACTCTGCTGAGGTAGTATATGCTTCACTGGCTCTCCTTTCAGTCCCTGTTTGGGGTGCACAGTGCTCCCACTCTGTGTGGGGAGCTGGCACATGCACACAACACATCTGAATGATTTTAGGTCCCCTTCCTCTCTACCGTCATTTGCAAATGGGAAGGGAACCAGGGTGCGTAAAAAAATGTTAATACATGGCGCTTACATGCGCCATCTGTTCTGATCACACCTCATGCTTGACAGCCACCCTTCTCCTGCTCCCCCTCACCCAGACACGCTGAGCAGCCCCTAGCACGATCTGCACCCAGTCAGCAGCTGCATGGTGTCAAGTTGAGTCTAACCTCTCCCCAGTGATGAGAAAGACCACTAAGCATGACCAAGAGAGAAAATACACTCTCAGGAAACTGTAACAAAAGCTGGCCCACCAGCCAGTATAGTCCAGTTTGTTGGTTGCCCAGGCAACAGTTCCTGTTCTGGTTCCCGTCGGTCCTACCACTTGGAATGGCTGGTCACTGTGACGCACAGCTGGTCACTATGATGCACAATGTATAAAGCAATCCCCAGCTGACAAGCCATTCTGCCTCTGTACTCCCTGCCTGCTCATCCCATATCAGCCCCAGACCACCGGAGACCAGGGCCTGATATTCTGGGAATGATCCTGATCAGTGCCCATACATGTGAATAAATCTGCCTCCAAATCCTGGGTTTCGTTTCAGTGTTTCTTTCCACCATAGCAAAACTATAACCCAATGTTTCCCTCAACCACCAACTGAGAAACACATCCAATTTCAGAGATGACATCTAAGGCACAAAGAGTGTCTCGGGGGAGGCCACTAAAAATACAGTTAAAGCTTAATTATTAAGAACCTAAAATAGCTGGGTGTGGTGGTGGCACACACCTGTAAACCCAGCACCCTGGGAGGAAGAGGCAGGGGGGGCACCAGGTCAAGCCCAGACTCCTAGCAACAATTAGCAAACCCTGTCTCGAAATGCATACATACATGCATGTATACACACATGGCTGAAGATACAGCTCAGTGCAAAGACCCTGGTACTGAACCCCACTACTGAAGAGAGACCCTCACGAGGCAAGCTGTTCGCATACACAACCTCATTCTCAGCTTCTGCATTCTCAGCTTCACAGAGGATTAGGTTCAGTTTTCTACTTGAAACTACGGCAGCTGGGATGGTTCCATCTTCCAAGAAGGCTTCTGAGGGCGCAGCTGCGGACCATGGCACAGCCTTCAGTTCCACAATGGATCACACACTCAACCGTAGGGTCACGGAGCAGAGCATGCCCGTCATGGAGTCTTTCCACGGTGCCTTTCCACACGTGGCGGTGTAGACATGGCATGCCCACGTGTCCATGCCCATGGTGGGTGCCGGCCAAGCGGTGATTCAGGATGGTGACAAAGTCGCTCACTGGTGTGGGTCTCAGGTCCTGCCCTGTGGTCACAGAGCATGTGTGTCCTCGTGACTGCTGGTGTCCATCTGATGACAGTAACTCAGGTTCACCAGCCAGGCATCAGACGTCCCCCTGGACGGGGAAACCACCTTAGTGAGATGCCTCTTTCTCAGCTAAAGCTCTGGGTAACAATGGCTGCCTCGGGCAGGTGCTGTGACCGTGAGATAAGCTGCAAATGTGGGTGTCGTGATGAGGTACCCACAGAAACAGCAAGGGGGAGGAAAAAGGTTCATAAACATATTTTTCTGCCATAGGACTGGGGTACCCCTGGGGTACCCCTTTTTATGTTTTATTTTGAGACGGGGTCTGGCTAAGTCACCAAACTGCACTGGACTTTGCAATCGTCCTGCTTCAGCCTCCCAGAGTGCTGGGCTTACGAAGGTGTGGGCCCCATGCCTGGCTCACAGACCTACTTTACACAGTTTCTCTCACTTAACCCCACTTCTCTCATTTAATTACAGGCTTGATATCTGCCATGATCGAAAATGACCTGAGTCCCCCCTTGCCCACTGTGTCCTCTGCAGACCAGGCTGTGGGCGGGCAGCCTGGCCATCCATGGGAGGATGCACCCTGGGCCTAGGGAGGGTCTGGAGGTGCCTCCACCCAGCCTGAGTGACCGGAGGTCCTCACCCCCAAACAGGCGTCAGCAGAAACCCACACCCAGCCGGCTCTGCTCCCCAGACCTCTGCCTCCCCCGTCCCGGGCACCCCGGCTGCAAGCCGAGCGGAGAGCGAGACCTGGGGCGGGAGCGGGCTGTGGGAGTCGAGGTTGTGTGTGCAGCCGCTGGGCTGCAGCAGAGGCTGGGCTGTCCACGGCTGGACTTTCCTGCAGGCCCTGCTGCCCTGTCCCTGGCTCTTCTCATCCAAGGCTGGGACCAAGGGCTTAAGTGGTCCGAGCGCCGGCCTCGACCTGCAGTTCTTACTCGCGGACACTAGGTGGCGCTTCCGCCTGTCGCGTCCCCGCGGAGCATCTGGTAATCTTGAAGTTGGGAGAGCGACCCAACCAGAGACCACACTCATAGGTGAACTAAACCAGACTCACGTGAGCAAGCATCGTCCGGTCTCCCTCGTGTGAGAAACTGAAAGGTCAATAAGGTCCGAAAGGTACCACAGACACTGTGAAAGGGCATGAAACTGCTCAAAAGGAAAGAACAGCTGCGGTGGGGAAAAAGAAAAAAAAAATACACACACACACACACACACACGATCGTTAAGATACCTGTGCTAGTGATCCTATCAGCTAGGGGAAAGAAACTGTGATCGCCTCACTGCTTGACCTGTCTGGCGCCCCTGGACCCTGAGTCTGAGCAGCTGTTTGGAAGATAACGTGTGCAACACAGTGACTACTGCTAATTTCCTATCAGCTTGTTTTGAAATCCTGTACCGGTTCTACTGTCTTGTTTTGTCTCTTATAGTTTTGTTTTCTTTTAATCTCTTTAAAATAAATAAATAAATACAAAGAGCGAGCCGGGCTTTGGGAGAGGTGGACGGAGACCCTTGGATCCCTGCAGGGAGCAGTCTCAGTGTGGGCAGCAACCCCGCGGCCAGAGTGGCAGAGCCCCACCGAGAGAGGAGGTGGCCCCACGCCTAGGGCTCTGGCCCCCAACCGCACTCATGCCACCAGGAATGACCACTGCACCGTGTCACCGCCTGGTGTGACAGGCTCCTCAGTTTTAAGATGATTTCAAGGTGTGGATTAAAGGGACCCTAAATCCACTGTCCTGAGGTGCTGGACAGCACCGCTGCCCTTGCCAAGTCCACAGTGCAGCGCCTCCAGGACACGCACTGTCTGGGCTCCCATCTTCACTGTCACTGCCAAGGTCACCAGCCAGGCCTCCAGGGTCCTGCGTGTGTACAGGGCAGGGCCACTGGGACCCCAGCTGCAGGGCCCCTCCCAGTCACATGGCCAGGAAAGGACGAGCTGTGCAGGCTGGCTTCCTGGGGGAGAGGGTCCGGGACAGGCAGAGGACGCAGGGACAGAGATGGCCTCTGGTCCCCTGGCCACACCCCACTGAGCAGGGCAGGGAGTCAGTGCTCACCGGCCTCTGGGCTTCTCGGGACAGTTCTGGGCTTCCCGGGTCAAGCCTTTATCCCAAGCTCACAGCAGCGACCCACAGGAATGAGGTGTCACCGTCCTCACCGCCAGTGCTCAGCCGGTGTCCCCTGCCCACAGCCACCAGCCTCCACTCCCTGTCCACTCAGGGCCAGGCCCTGAAGGCAGCACCTAAATGAGTCCAGCGGTGTCCTCCAAAGTTCACGTCCACCCAAAACCTGTGAACGAGGCCTCCTTGGGAAAAGTGTCTTTCCAGGGGACTGAAGTTCAGGAGCAAATCATCCTGGATGACTGTGGTGGCCCTAAACCCAGTGGCCAGTGTCTTCGAGAGAAAAGGAGACCCGTGTGCAAGGGCCCATGTAGTCAGAGCTGGGGCCGGAGCCGCATGTCCTCAGCCAGGGCGGGAAGGGCTGCCGCAGCCTCCGCTGGGCAGCAGGCAGGCACAAGGGACCGACTTCCTCCAAGACCCTGCTGGTGCCTTGCTTTTGCATGCTGACCACTGGCAGTGTGACCCAAGAACCCGGGCTGCTGCGGCCGTCAGCCGTGGTGACTCGGAACCTTCAGTGCCCTGCCCAGGGGGGTCGGGGTCTGCTGGGTGAACGCAGGAGCCCCGTTTCCTCGCCTTCCTTGGCGCTGGCACACAACGCCCACCAGGGCCTTCCAGCAGACACAGAGCGGTGCTGCCCTCAGTCACCGAGGGCCTCTGCCACGGTCTTGCGCTCCCTGGGCACTATGCCACACGGTGCTGTGCTGTCTTCCTGCACACCGTGCTGTGTCCTGGGCTCAGTCTTCCCAGAGTGCTCCCAGCCCTCCACACTGGTTTGAATATCTCCTAGGCCCTCCTGATTTAGAGGATGAGAGGCGATGCCACAGAAGACCCTGGGAGAGCAGGAGCCACCTCAGTGAGCCGGACCAGGGCAGCGGGCACCTCCGGGACCAGATGGGCAGCTCTTGGGGTGGAAGGGGGCTCCGAGGCGCCTGTGCTCAGGGACCAGCCTGCATGGAAGGGAACCAGTTGTCCTCACGGCGGCAAAGGCTGCTGGCAGAGAGTCTCACACCCCAGAGAAAGGCTCAAGGCCCACTCATTCCTACTCCTAGATGCAGCCCAGAGGCTGGGCTCAGAGCACACACAGAGTCCCTTCTGGCTGTGGGGCCTGGGCGCCCGCAGCCCAGGCTAGCTCAAGACTGGGGCTGGGGAGCCGAGGAAAACAGCCATGGCTCAGCCTCCCTGTCCCCATGGAAAAGTGTCATGAAAGACAGAGCAGCCTGCAGCCAAGGCCTGTCCCCCAGTGAGGCAGGTCCCTGTGCGCCCTGCAGGGCTGTGCAGTGTGTGCCACAGGGCTGTGTGACTCACCCTGAGGGTTCAGAAGTGCCACCCAGGGGGTGAGAAACGGCAAGGCTCCCCCTCCCCCGTCACGCAGAAAGTAAGTGGGACCTGGAGATCGGCTCAGTTATGGGTCCCCTGGGACCAGCACACATTTCCCAAGTTCTAGATAAATTCGTATACTGCTATGAAAGAGATACAGAGCTGGGCATGATGGTGCCGGCCTGTAACACCAGCACTCTGGGAGGCTGAGGCAGGAGAATCTCAAATTTGAGCCCAACCTGGGCAACTCAGTGACTTAACCAGACCCCAGCTCAAAATAAAAAATACATTAGGGCTCAGAATGTAGTTCTGTGCAAAGACCCTAGTACTTGAGTCAATCTCTGGAACTGCAAAAGGGAAAAAAAGGCAATTTTATCTAGATTCTTCTCTGACCTACTGATCTGGATAAGACGTCATCATTTTATTAACTACATTTTAAAAGCATATTCAGATTATAGCATGAAAACTACCAATGTAAGGACCAGAGCACAGTTATCGAAGTATCTGCTTATACTGCTAACACACGCAGAACACAGAAATGGGCCTGCCTGTGTAGAAGACCGTGAATGCAAGGAGTCAGAGGGAACTGGGAATGACAGTCCCCAACTCACAGACAGACAGCTGTCCCAGGAGTTGGCCCCAGGGTTCTCTATAGTCACCAAACTCTGCAGATGCTCAAGGATTTTTTTTTTTTTTAATGTTAGGGCAGCACAGCGTTTGTACAGATCCTAACAGATCCCAGCAGGATGGAAATGCTGGGGGAAGTGGAAAGAGAAAATCTAAACCTGCTCTTTTTTCCCTTCAACTTTTTTTCCATCCACGGGTGGCTGAAGCCAAGATGGAGACATGGGACTGCTGTACATATTTTTTGGCAAGGCTTTACAAGTGGGAAAATAACCAGTGGTGGTTCTTGAAAGTAGCTAGGGAGTGGATGAGAATCTAAAACACAGGAGTGCAGACCAATTTCGGAGCCTGTGGTGGGACCCTTGCCCACTGTGGGCCTGGAGCAGCCATCTGGGGACAGAGGACAGAAAGGTTTCCTGTGCCGCTTCATCCAGAGCCCTTGCTCGGCTCCTAGGTGCCTTACAGTACCTCCCGCTTCAGGGTCAGAGAAGAGGACATTTGGGGTTCCACATGGGGGGAGTGTAGATCCCTGTGAGATCCTGTCGTGGGAGGTGTCACAGTTTGGACCTCCCACGTCCCCCAGGAGGCTCCTGTGTCCGGAGGTGGGTTTGCAGGAGGTGACTGGAACGTGGGGCACTGCATTCACCAGAGGGTTATCCCTGGCTCCTCCCTCTCTCTCTGCTTCCTGGCCTCCATGAAGCCAGCAGCTCTCCTTCGCCAGGCCCTTCCAGCCTTGGAGCTGGCTGACTGTGGACTGAAACCATGAGCCAAAATAAACTTCTCCTTTAAGTGTCGAGTCCTGTTTCCCCAACATGAAAGTGACTTGTCAGGCAGGCCATCCTGCACACAGAGTATCACACTTGTCAGATTTCTCCCTCACCAGTGACCAACAGGTGCAGTAGGGCCCTGTGCAGAGCACCACCTGTACTTCTCAGCTTTCACTTTCTGTGTCCTGACGCTGCCACACCTGAGGCCTTGCTGACCGCAGGATGTCCCTTCTGGGGTGCTCCAACTCCTGGAAACAGCAAACAGCCGCTCCAGCCCAGGAGCACCCGCTTCTCACATGGAAACCAATCAGAGCGCCTCCTGCCGCCTCCACAGGGCTCACACTCTGCACCACTGTCCACCTGTCTTCTCCACCCCAGGGCTGGACACTAGGCCGCCAGGCTTCCCCTGTGCCCCTCAGCCTGCTGAAGTCATCCGATCCTCAGCCCATTGTCCTTCCTGTAGAAACTGTGAGCGAGGCTTCTGCTGGTCCCACTCCATTCCCTCGGCATCCTGACCGCCTAGGACTTCCCCTGTGGCCTACTGTGCCCTGTGTCCTCTCTTCTCTTGGGATGAATGAGCAGAACACTCATGCAGCTGCGGTCATCTCACAATCCATGGACCTTGTCATGAGCAATAATAACAAACCCTCCCTTTAGAGACCTGTGTGCTTGGGGGAGGCACAGAGCCAGCTCGCACGGTGACCGCAGTCAGGCTCTGGCTGCCAAGTACAGCAGTGCACCTGCCCTGCCCTAACTCCCCGCTGAAACACCTACAACAGAGGTCCAAAGCCCGTTAGAAACTGGGTGAGCATGCGAAGCTTCACTGGGACTCCTGCTGCTCCCCAGGGTGCAGATCCCCTCCTGTGGGATCAGCAGGTGTCAGATTCTTGCAGGAGCCCATGCCTGCTGGGAATGTGCAGGGTCTAGGTTGTCTACTCCTCTGAATCATCCCAGACCGCTCCTATGTCCTCGTCAGAACCAGTCCCTGCTGCCAGAGACTGGAGACCCCGAGATCCAGCACAGGTAGCATCATTATACCAATTTCAATATGAAGGATGCTGAGTGTCACAGATGATAGGTAAGTTGTCAGAAAATGACAGATGACACTATTTCGATGTGGGATTTACAGCCTACCAAGTCATTATGTCATAAAATGCTCACCCTTTTCATTTCCTAACACCATATCCCACGGAGGATAACTTACACAGCGCCAGTGACCCTTTCAAGATCTATTATTCTTAAGACAAGACCATCTCCATCGCTTGCTGGTCTCCGAAAACACTTAGCAAATAACAAGCCCACGCGTTCAGAGACATCCGCACATTAACACAGACCTTCTGCTCACTGCAAGCTACAGTTAAATTATGCAGGTAGGAAATTTACAGCCTCACACTGAATAATTCACATATGCAAGCTGTCAAACTGCTAATTATTCCTTCAAGGAAAAACAATCAGATATTTGTATCATAATATTTTACTGCATCTAAGGCTAAACTGCCAAGGTGTCAGAGTGATCAGGCAGCCTGCTCTCCGGCTGTCAAGTGATGCCGAGGGAAATTTACATGTGCATCAAGTAGGGAAATTGTGCGCATCCCTGTTGGGAGACTGTGAATTAATTCAGCACATAGGCAGCCCAGGGACTTACGCATGGCGTCATCTATTCTCTGGGTACCGTGGGCACTGAGATGAGAAAGTCTACATGGTACTTACAGCTTAGTGCAAGAAACAGGCAAAGCAATAATACACACCACGGTGCAATAAAGAGAAAAGGGGAGAGTCATCTGTCTTAGGTGACAAGGTTTTTACAGCGCTCCCGTGTGAGCTCTGTCCTGCAAGGTCCCGGCTGAGCAGGGAAGCTGGGGTTGCTACGCGGCATGGTAGTGGAGAAAGAGCGGCTATGGACGCCTGGTGCTGGTGCTGGGACTGGCATCGGGGCACCATGGAAAGACCTGGGCTGGGCAGTGATGGGAGTGGAGGTTCACCCTAGAAAAATCCACCTCTCCATCTCACAGAGGGTGATGGAAGAAGACACAGGGCGAGATCCTGAGCAGAGAGCGGGAGAGGCAGGGTCAGGCAGGGGAGATTTGAGGGTGGGTTTAGTTGGGGTGGGGTTGTGTGTAAGAGAAAGAGAAAGCAAAACATCAATGAAGGTTTTGGGGTTTGGCTGTGGAACTGGTTAGAAGGAGTGGGCATGGGAGGACAGACACAAGTCATCTTGTGTAGGGGAGGCGATGGCAAAGGAGGGTGCATTGGTGGTGGTAAGATGTGTGGGACCCAGTGGTCTGCTCAGACAGCAGTTTCTAATAGGAGCTGTGGACAGTGGGGCAGAGACCCCGCCAGCTCTCTGCATGACAACAGAGGAAGAGCTTTGAGGGTGTGGACCCAAACTTCCCAGCCTGTAAGGTCACGGAAAACGCTGCAGCAGTTGCAACTGGGAAGCCCCCCAAGGTATTCATCTCCCTGATTTCACAGCAGCCAAGCCAAGCTGGTCACTAACAGTGGCTCTGCTCCAGGACTGAATGATGCAGAGATGATCCCTTTCAAAATATTATCCTACAAACCCTTCCCTGGCCAGTAGTGATGCCACAGTATCCAATCCACTGCATGGTCATTGGTGAACATACACTGCAGCTCATCAGCAGGCCACAGAATACATACAGAAGCCCTAAAATAAGGGAACAGCACAGAACAGCGCTGGGCATTCAGACTCTTGCTCTAGGCTCAGTGGACCTGGCACAGGGCAGCCACATAACCTAAAGGGAGGCACATTCGTCCCCATCACTGGGCCGTAGTTTCCACTCTTATAAAGAGGTGACTATGGTACACACTTTCTCGGACTCGATCTGTTAATTACCTGCGACTGTCATAAAAACTAACATTTTCAACCATGGTACATAATTTCATCAATGGCAACTGTAATTGTGGCCATCAATACACTAGTGAAATAGAAAACCCT
This sequence comes from Dolichotis patagonum, assembly GCA_004027295.1. NCBI lineage: Eukaryota > Metazoa > Chordata > Mammalia > Rodentia > Caviidae > Dolichotis > Dolichotis patagonum. The sequence continues at coordinate 181,678 of PVJX010000228.1, forward strand.
TGACATGTGATGGTTTAACCATAAAAAATGACGGAAACGTAGAATGGTGAAGGGGTAGCTCTCAGACAGACATGCGAGATGTCTGTATGAAATTTAAATGCTAAGAAAACGTACCATTTTTGTGTTGAGGACTTCCCACGAAACAAAGGTCAGGCTCAGCAACAGATTTCTCACAACACCAACCTCAGAGGCAAATTAACAATTCCTCACAAGGGGGCTCGTGAGTCTAACAAAACCAAACCCAAGAGCTTCCCAACACCAGAGAGACTTCAGAACACCAGCGCGGGTTCTCTCTGTCTCTATGGTGAGTCTCACAGGGTCACAGCTGTAGATGCTGGGAAAGAAGACCAGCCAGGGCCTGTGCACACATGGCATTTCTCCGTTACGTATCGTATCTCTAGTATCTACCTGTTCAAAATGCATTTCAAAGTAGCTTCAAAAACACACTTGGCTTTTTTTGAAGGACAATTATCACTTTTTTAAAAGCAGATAACTATCCTAAGGATTGAGGTAAGTCATCTAAATCCACCACAATGAACTAAGACATTCTAGAATGTTCTATCTTTCACTATTATGGCTTCCATTTAGCATGGGCCCCCATTTCCACCCCATCTCACCGCTGAGCTACAGTGCTGCCCTGGAAAAGCTCACATCAGGGCTGTTTCTGTAGTAAAGAAAGAAGGCAAAACAACAATAACAACCAATATACATCCTTACCTGCACTGTGGGTACCACAAACAGAAAGGCTTTTCAGTTTAAGGAGTGAGTCCTTATTTGAGTTTTGTAGTTGCGCTAGTAAAACAGGAAAACTAGTCCAGGTGAGGGATCTGAGCCGGGCCACTGTCACTGAGCTCACAATGGGATGCCCCGACTTATACGAAACGGCACCTTCCTAGAATCTCCAAAAACGTTTGCTTAGGAAACTGATGGGCCTCACGGAGCTGTGTCTCTTACTCAGTTGTATAGTTTTGGGCTAAAATCTCAGACCAGCAGCCTGGCACCATCCAGGACTAGGCAAATTGGCTCATCCAAAAGAGAAAGCTTAACTTTAACCCAGCCTTCTGTGAGCACCATGGTACCTTGGTTCATAAACTGAATTCTTTCCACAACTCTGGTGGCAGAATTTGATCCATGCTTCTGGTTACAACCCAATTTGGTTTCACATAATAATACTGCAATCCCCAGACTGCTATTTCTTCTTGGCTACAGTAGGAAAAAGATGTTAAAGAAGAGACGAGTGATAATGTGGAACTGTCTGGTGCTAAGCAGTGGGAGCTCAGGAAACGCAATTCTTTTTCCCAGGGTCGCACCAGCCTCCATACCCTCACTCCAGTCCACAGGGAAAGATGCATTCAAGCCCACATGGGTAAATTCACACGGGAAGCTTTTCCTCTACTTTACTTTACTTTCCTCCATGGATATGCAAGCATTTTTATAAAATTTTTAAAATTTTATAAATTCATGACAGTGGGCCGTAGTTCTCGATCCCCTTCAGAATACTCCACCTGGCTTTGAATCCGCTCAGCTCATCACTCTCGTCACTTTCCGAAGCTGATACAGAAATCTTCCTTCACGTCTTTACACCAAGGCGCACGCTGCTGCTGTGAGCCACCCAGTGGAAAGGCAGGCGGGAAAACACGACAGCGTGTCCTCCACCTCTTTATCTACAGCGTCAGGCATTGAGCAACTTCCGGCAGTCTCAGTGATCATAAAAAGTAAACATTTTGAATTGATTCAGGATATCGAGGCAGCCATGAACACACAATTCAAGGCATAGTTTCTGAGCACACCCTGCATATCATTAACACTGGACTTTCCTAGACTGCATTACCTCCGGGATTTATGACCATCACCCTTTCCTAGACTGCATTACCTCCGGGATTTATGACCATCACCCTTTCCTAGACTGCATTACCTCCGGGATTTATGACCATCACCGCACAGGTGCACCCACTCCTCCTGACGGAATGCATTTGAGCACACTAATGTGTGATCAGGGTGTGGAGGCAAGGTGTGGATTCTCTGGGGATTGTTGAGCCCCACTGGGGAGCTCGTCCCACCAATCATTTTGCCTCTGCTTTTGCCTTTTCATCTTATGGCCAAGACTACACTGACCTGACTCAAATAGCACACCCAATAGGCGTTGATTAGAAAGTAAAATAAAAGTAAGTCATGGCATATTTTAATAAAAATGTAATTACATTAAATCAGACACATTTACGGTTCTTTTTATTTTGTGACTGATAGTATCCGATATGAGATTTGATCTTGAAATAGCCATTTATTCAACCATGGGTATGCATTAAAATTTAATATGTAATTATCGAAAATCTAAGAAATCCTAATAACATCACTTAAAAGTTGAATGTAATGCATTCTCCTTACGAGAGTTGCTTATTTCATGCCATGTGGGAGATGCTCAGTCATTTTGGTCACATGGACAGTCTCCCCTCACTCAGAAACTAAAGAGAGCCTGCCATGGTTCGAAGGTACCCACGAAAACTCATGTTGCAAATGAACCCCAATCAGGAGGTAACAGAACGGTGGGAACTTTACCTGACCATGGTATTTGGAGGTGGGGCTTTGGGGAAGTAATCAAGATTGAATAGAAAACTAAAGGTGGGGGCCTGATCCAATGGGGCTGGGCTTTATAAAGAGAGGGGAGGTTGGAACTAGGATGGCCCATGTTGCCATGTGATGGCCCGTGTCACTTCAGGACTCTGCATAGAGCACCCACCAGTAAGGAGGCCCTCACCAGAGCAGCTGCCCAATCGCTGACCTTCCCAATCTTCAGAGCTATGAGCTGAACAAACCTTTACTCTATAAGCTACAGTCTGTTGTGTTCAGTGATAGCAACGGAACACAGACTAAGACAAACACAGATTTCCCACAGAACCAGCTCTGTGGAGAATGTCTCCATAAAACATTACATATTGTCAGAAATATGTGGACAAGAACGTCAGATAGAATGAAAAGTCAGAAAAAAAAATCAAGCTGTGGGAGTAAACCTCTACAGCAGGGCTTCCTGGGACATGGGGGAGGTCTCCGCTCCACTAAAAGGTCAGCTGGAGGCAACTCCAGGTCCAAATTATTGTGGGAAATTTCCTGTACTCATTCTTAGAGATTTGTAATATGTGCTGCAATATTAGGTATCTGAGGCATGAAACTTCCGAAAGAAAAGACACTGGTTCAAATCTATTTGAGGATTGCACACCCACAGGTGTGCACATTCCCCCTCGCTTGCCCAATTCTTTACTCTTAAAAAAGATTTTTTTCTCTCTCTCAGCTCTTTGAGCTGTTGCTTGTGTGCTTATTTTGTCCAATTCTCTTATTTAAACAAATCAGAAAGCCATACGTAAATATCCTGTGCAGTTTCAGCGAGGACTGTTTTCACAGAGCACCCACAGGCTCAGCCAAGTCCATCCCTGTCCGCAGGGAAATGGCTTTGCTTACGCGGCTTGCGGCGTGGAGGACACTCGCTCTGGAGCCTTGGCTGAGCCAGGACAGTGAGCTTCCCTTGGACACGTGTGTCTGCCTCCTACCTCGGACAGGAAAAGCGTCCCATCTGTATTCCTCTGTGCATCCGAGTAAGAGTGAGCATTTAAAACTCCTGTTCCTTGAGTGGAGGCCAGTCGAGGGTGTGTTCCCGGGGCCCTTCTGCTCTGTCGTGTAAGGCTGTGCTCTGCACCCCGAGCTCACGCATGCTGACCAGCTGCAGCACTCACCAGTGTGCACCGACAGGCAGGCAGCCCAGGCCCACGCCACAGCTCTGCTTGTCGCATTGGAGAGAGAATGGAGAAAAACAAACACAACAGGAGACAGGCCTAACTCCGGTGAACCTGCAGTGCACTGAAGCTACAACTGCAAATTTGGGGGAATTTTCCTTTGAGTTCAAGCACACAAACACACAGTAAAGCAGTGAATAAGCAGCTTCATATGCACAAAAGTCGTGAAGTTGCGTTGAAACAATTTTCTAGTGATTCAGGAAGATTTAAAAAAAAAAACAGTCATACCAGTACCCTTCCTTCCTCACAATAAATAAATAAAAGCAGAGGAGTTTCCAAACATCTGCTGATTTGGAAACCTAACTCCCTGATTTCAGCACAGTGATCTGTAATCACTCCCTCCCACCACTCAGCATTATTATACAACACTTGAGTTTTACTAAATGGCTCTCTCCACCGAGCTGGGTACCATGAGACAGCCAGGCTACTGTGAGAAGCAAACGACTCTGTGCAGAATCAGGCACTGATCACACACCATGAGCTTCACAAAGCAGAGAGTGTAGAGCGACACAATCTCAATACTGCAGGTGTACGTGCAAAGCGACTATGAGAATTCCTCACACTCAGTGATGCACCCGGGCGCTTGGCACTCTTGACTATGACAATCATTCTCACAGGTTAGAATCACTGTCCAAGGAAACACCTGTTCACCCCCAAGCCATTCTAGGAAATCGCTTCTTAAGAGTTTCTCTACCACTAACCAAAGAGAAGTCATCTCATGTGTATGTGATTTACAATGTGACTGGAGGGAATGGTCTGCTTAGGACATGTGGTCAGCTGTCCTTACACCCAAACATTGCACATGCTCGTCTGGGCCTGCTACAGTTTAAACTGAAAATGTCCCCCAAGTCTCATGTGTTCAGAGGTGTGGGTTTTGGAAGATTGGGTCACAAGGTTGCTATATTCATGAGGGGATTCAGCCACTGAGCAATTTACAGCGGAATGTACTCCTGGTTGGAGGTGATCCCTGGGATTGTGAATGTGGACCTTCTCTTTCCCTGGATCCTGCCTTCTTCCTCTCTCTCCCTCAGCTTCTTGGCTACTACAGGGTTCACAGCTGTCCTTCATCTGGCTCTTCCACTGTGCAGTTTCTTCTTTGGAGCCGAGTAACCATGAACTGAACCACCCAAAACTGTGAGCCGTGTCAGGTACCTTGTGACAGCAACAGGAAGTGACTGGTATGGGGACTCACCACAGTGTTCACTTAGGAAGATATAATTTTGCCCTAGAAACCATTCATTTGGGAAAACGACTGCAACAAAAAGGTTGCTTGGCACCATCAGACCTTCTCTGGATGCTGTAATCACAGGTTCTAGAAACAGGATTTTACAACTTGAAATACATAGTTCATTTCCCAAGGTCAAAGTTTCCATTCTTTGTCAAATGACTTCATTTCGCTGGGGAGCTTGGTCTTCTTGAGATCTTTACAAATAATACTATGCTATTTTTACACAGATCCAACATATGCAGGACCTCCTGGCTTTGGGCACTACACAAGGGACCTTTGAGATGAGACAAATGGGGATGTATTTTTTATTCTTACTTGAAGGTGACTGGTTATCCCACACCTAAGTATTCTCCAAGGGAACTCACCCACACTTAAAAAAGTAATTATGATGCTATTTTCTCCCTGTTTCTCTCGGCTGACATTAAGCATAACAGTAACACTAATATTAGTACTAACCCTGACCCTAAGACTGAAACATGATTCAGCCCAAACAGACGTTTTGGTGTCATTACAGGTATTTCTAAGCAAGCGAGGCCTGGGTTTCCCCCAATTTAATGGTAAGACAGCATACGGAAGAAAACATAAATGAAAGGTCACACACTGTCAGTTATCGGTATCACCCCTGAGGTCACTTACAGCTGCTGGATATAAAGACTGGGCTTAAATCCTGCTTTTGCACTCCTGTGCTGTTCTTCAAGGCTGCCACCAAAATGCCGCAGACTTAGTGGCTCACACAACAGCAATTTATTTCTGACCATTCTGGAAACTGGGAAGACCGGATTCCAAGTCCAGCTAGGTGGCGTGTGACCAAAGTTCTCTTCCTCCCTTCCATGGCTCTTCCTCCTCTAATCAGGCCCCAGTCCCCCCTCTGCAATGTCATTTAAACTGCATTACCTCTTGCTAGGTCTTATTTCTGAGCTCGGGGCTCAGAAATAAGCCCTGGGGCTTATAAGTACTCGGGGCTACGGTTTCAGCACACCAATTTCAGACGACCATGACTCATCCCTAGCACTCTTAGTGAACTGAGCAGCTCTGGACAAGTTATCACCATCTCTAAGGCTTGTTTTAGGATTTGCAAAGTATGTACCATATTTACTTCAAGGAGTTATGATGAGGCTTAGATGATAGATTAAAAGCTCTTTGAAAATCCTGGAAATGTTTACAACTTCAAAACTAAGTCATAATTATTGCCACACCCATCGTAACTCCGGAAGGATACTGTTTAATCCTTCCCTCAAAATCCCACACACTGCGGCAGGGTTCTGCACGAAGAGACATGAATCCCAGTGGATCTCCAGGACTGATGCCCTTTCCACCGGTCACTGGGAGAATCTAGCTGTGGGCAACTGTGCCATCAGCACAGCCACCTCTTGGCTTCCCCTCCCTCAGCTGACCTGACGCAATAGTCTGCCTAGATGTCCCTCCTAAGTGACAGTTCCCAGTCCACAATCAGAGGCCCTGCCCAGCCGGAGCTGGGGTGCTGGCGCACACCTGCAGTACCAGCAGGCTCACAGGCTGACTTTGGAGGATCCCAAGTTTGAGCCCAGTGTGGGGGACTCACAGAGACCCTGTATCAAAATCAAAATAAAAAAAGGGCAGTGGATGTAGCTCCATGTGAAGGCCCTGGGTTCAATCTCTGGCAATGATTAAAAAAAGAAAAGAGAAAGAAAAAGAGCACTAATCCACTGGGGGAAAAAAAGAGTTTAAGGAAAGGATTTTAGAGAAATCTCTTTATAAGTCTTTCGCACAAACCGTTCAGGAATCTCGGAGGAGAAATGTCTCACAGCTACAGAAGGTGTCACCTTTCACGGGTTCTTGCTCAGGGCACTTGCTGAGCAGAGATTAGTCCCTCACGCTCCTGCCCCCGTCTTATCACAGAGCAGGCATGCTCACTCGAGAGACACATCTCCGCTGGTCCTCCACCCCCATGCGGCTGGCAGTTCAGCACTGGGATGCAGCCGGCCCTTCACGGGCTTAGCTGCCCGGCAGAGCCATGGTTCCCTTCTGGTTCATTCCGCCACGCTGGCCTCAGCCTTGCCCCATCCACACACACGAAGCAGGGTTACAAGAAGGCTTCTGAACTTCATGTTTGCAGTGCAAGGACTTCATGTTTTCATTATGCTCTATCATAAAGACGAACGGGTAAATGTCTCTCGGGTCTCAGTACAATAAATAAATGTAAGCAATATATTTTAGTTATCAACAACATGGTTCCTGCAATGAATTCGTGTCTAGCCCTCCTATCTATGAGAAGATTCAAAATGAAATGTGCATTTCATTCATAAGACCTGCAATGACTGTAGAAAGCACTCACGCCATTATCTTGCTACTGAATTTATCCTGTTCTTCTCCCTCAAATTACATGACTATTTAAAAAATAAAAACTTGAAATCTCCTTGCCTTGCCTTTCTTGTGTTAGTCTGCAAAGTTCTTTTCCAGTGAATTGGAGAGCCATGGTTGAATCTGACTTTCATGTATCATTCCCAACTCAGATCTTCAAAACATTCCTTACGATGTAAGGCATCACCCCCACACTGTGCTTCCAGAAAGTTCCAGGCCTGACCAGGTGTTCCAAGTTGGTATCCAGTACTCTTCCATGACCTGGTCCCACCTACGGGGATCCCAAGGTGAAAGCTGAAGCAAAAGGTCAGCTGATGAGAGGGGACACAGAAATCCTTCACACGCCCTGTAGACATCCATGCTCTTGCCTGGCCAAGTAAGCACACCACCCAGGTTACTTGTTTTTGTTTTCTGGCTGTGTGTATTATTTATTTTGCAGAGATAACACAATTTCCAGTGATGACTCTAAGAATGTCTAAATTTGACTAAGTTCTGTTATTCAAGCCAGTGTGCAATATATTGGCATGGTCCACCAGATACCACGGAGCACTGGTTAGCTAAATATTCCCTTGCTGCTGATCACAGTTGCAATTCTTAATTTAAATCATTCATATCTCTATGGACTATGCTTAATAAAAATGTTTCAAAAGGACTAGGTCATTTTTGCTAAGGTTTTCAACTCACTTCCATGGCTGTCATGCATTATCTTCAGTGAAGCAGATTTTTAATGCCACACAAACCAAGTAACTCAGACTTCAAAGAATGAAATTCAAGCGCTTAGTGGCTAGACTTTAGAAATTAGTCTCACAGTCTCAAGATTTTGACAAATAACTCACGGGCAGGATAAGGTGGGAAGGAACTCAGATTGGACTATGATAGCACCTGAGGACTCCCTATGGAGACACAGGTAGAGCTACACAGACAAATCTACAACCAAACAGTGACTTTCTTTCATTTTTGGTGAATCTCTTTGTTTTGGCATATTGAAATTCTGAAAGATTTTCCAGGTCTCAAGAAAAACTTGCACACATTCTGTGCAAAGCTAAAAGCACACTGCACATATGTTTTGAACACATCACATGTAAACTCTTAAGAGTACAATATTAATGAAAGCCATCAATCTGATTTACTGTTCAATTTATTTTTGTAGAAAAGACTTAGCAGTTTAGTTTTATAAACACAAATACAATTACTGAGTTTATCAGCTACTATATTCTATATTCTATGTCAATTAAATTTGATGGCTTGCTGCCACACTGGAATAAATTGGGACTACCATCCCAGACTTTTGCTTAAACTCAGAACGCAAAGCATTACATAAGTCACTTCTTTTGGTTTCTACTATTATCATCTACAAGGCAGTATGACTGATATCCAGAAACAGATATCAGATTCCTGGTTAGGGATCACTTTTTTCTTCTATAGCCATTCAATCTTTGTTTCTTTTCTATTTGGAACTACATGTGATCATGTGACTTCAATTTGCTTGTTTGTTTCTTGTGATTGGAGACATAATGACCATTACAACAAATTAGAAAAAAAAAACTATAAAGAAAGCAGTATGATACGGACAAGTGTTCCTATAAGGTCCATGTGTTAAAGCCTTGGTCCTCAGCTCAAGGCGCTATGAGGTGGTTGGACCTTTAAGAGGCGGAGCCCACGGGGAGGAAGTTTGGTCACTGGGGGCATAGCCTTGAAGGAAGACAGCGGCTTTCTGTCTTCCAGTTTTGTGCTTCCTGACTGCCCTAGTGTGAGCAGTGCCCTCAACTGCATGTTCCACCCTCATGTCCTGCTTGCCACGGCCCAAAATAAGAAGCTAACTGATGATGACTGAAAGCTCTGAAACCATGGGCCAAGATAAACCCTTCTTCTTTTTAAGTGATCACTGGCATAATGTTACAGTAATACAAACATGACTGACACTGAAGAAAGGCACTGATCTTCTATGACAGTCTACTCTAAGCCAATGGTCTATATATTTTTATTTTCTTCTATTTTAGTGCAAGAAAATATCTACCAAGTTTCATTTTGAAACATGTTTCCTGTAGATTTTGTTTTGTTTTGTTTCCACATTAACTCACATGTTCAACTTTGCTTTTTATCTTTATTTGGGTTTTTATTTTTTAGCTATTACTAGGGACTAAATTTGATCTTACTTCTTCTAAACGTCTTGAAACAATCACACAAATTAAAGCATTAATGTGACTAATTACTTTAAACAGTTTTTTAAAATCTTGACCATCTCTGAATTAATTGGTAAATTTGAGTTAAACTTAACAACATTTCTATTTTACACTGATGATTATGATTTGGTATTTTCTGTAGCGTTTACTTATTTTTGAGTGATACTGAGTCTCAGATACTGTCTTTAAATGTGCTTTTGGTCTTATAAGGAGTTAGGAGTGTTTCATATCCTTTACTTAAATGTAAGAGACCCCTATTCCTTAAAAACTGAAGAAATTTAACCTATGAAATAATCTGGAATTGTTGCATGAGTAGAATTTTTAAAATTAAATATTTGATTCTATAAATATATCTGGCTGAGTATGGTGATGCATACTTACAATCCTGGCACTTGGGAGACTTAGGCAAGAGGATTGGTGCAAGTTCATGGACAGCCTGGACTACATAGCAAGACATGGTCTTAAAATAACCAAAATAAATAAATAAATAAAAGAATCTTTAGCTGGAGATTTAGCTCAGGAGCATAGTCCTGAGCTATGTACCTGTCTTGCAAGCACACGGTCATGAGTTCAATACCCACCCCCAAAAAAGATTCTTTAACATGTAGCTGTTTAGATTTTCATTTTTTTACCCCTTGGGTTGTTATGGTTTGAGTCTGAATGTCCACCCAAAGCCTCACACAATCATGGGGGCATGTTTCTAGAATTTATGATTAGTTCAGGTCTAATGCTGGGATTATGGGTGAATGCTACACCCACCTGAAATTGGGTGTGGCCTACATACTACATAAGGGACAGAAAGAATCTTCTCTTCGTGCTCCCTGCTCGCTTTGTGCTCTTGTTGCTTTGCTGTCTTCCATCAACATGAATGTTGCTCCAGTGCCATGCCACCCTGTCTTGAAGCCAGCTGATTATAAACTGAAACCTCCACAAATTGAGCTAAATAAACTTTTCCTTCCTTAATATTGGGTGTTGGGTATTTTGTCTCAACAAGAGGAGACAAAGAACCAAGATATGGGTCAACTTTGGAAATTTGTATTTCTCAAAGAGTTGTTTTCATTATTTTGGCATAATTATTAACAGCATACTCTTTCTAAATTTTATAGTTTTGATTATAATTACAGTTAGGCCACATATTATTTTTCTCTTTCTAAATATCACACGCTGTGTCTTCTCTCCAGTTTGTGCCACAACCACGCGTATGTTCTGTGAGCTGCGGATTCCCAAGAGCACAAGGGGCACAGAGGGGCATGGTGTGCAGAGCCCTGAGTGACCTGTACCCTGGCTCTCCTGGCACTGGACTATGTCCCTAAAGATGACCCCTGCCTCTCTGTGAGTTTTGGTTAAGGAAACACCCTGCTACCAAACTGCAGTATGTGCCCAGCCACCCGCAGTGCACAGGAGTCTCAGGAGTTCTCCACCCACCCCAGGAGAAGCCGCCATTTCCCCCAAGACTTCTGGCCCTTTGTGATGCCCTATTCACTTTCTCCGAGCACTCCTGCTTCATCCCTGTTCTTACTCTGTGCACCTCAGTCACTTCTGTCCTGGGGGTTGAGTCAGGCTGTCTGGGACTCTACCCTGTAGCAGCTGTCTGAGGAAGTTTGTCTGTCCTGCCACCACTAACAAGTGTCCAGTGCTGCATCTCTCCGCCAGCCACTGACCCTGGTTCTCCCCACTTCCATGCTGCATGTGACACACTGCAAACCCCAAGTCCATTCGTGTCTCCGGTTAGACATCTCCCACCCCCACCAAATGCAGCCTAGAGTAAAGCTCTTCGCTGGGGAGATGCTCCAGGTCTTTGGACTCACAAGCAATTCTACCAAATTCCCACCCTACCTGGAATCACAGTGCCAATCCTTGGGGCCTCTAGCCAGCCCCAAACTCCCAGAGTCTCTGTAGCATGGACTGTGTAATATTATTCTGCATTTTATGTCTCACTTTATTTACAGCACTGGGGAGATTTGACTTAATTTTTTCCCTAAGTTATATATTTTAAATACTTATTTCTATCTATAAACATCTATATAGATTTAGAAGTAGATATCTATATATAGGTATCTATAGCTACAGATGCCTCTGTGTACCTGTGGATGTCTACAGATGCAGATACCAACAATAGGTGTTAGAGAGATGCGGGGTAGGTAGATGGGACTGGTAACCCCAGCATCATGCAGCACTGTTTGCTTAGAATAGGATGTTTCATGAAAATAAGCTCCATGTACCACATGGTCCTAAACTACATTCTACAGACACTTCAGCATGTATGTAGACACCGATGCCTGATAAGACTAACAGATATGTTGAATAATCGACCTGCTTCTCAACTTCTTGTGCAAATATGTTTATATAATTTTACTCCTACTCTTTTACAGTTTATCATTTTTTAGGGCACAGGCAATTTAACGTGTGATGAAATCGCTCTGCACAGGTTCATTCTCCACATAATGAACTATCTGACTCCCACAGAGTCCCCTGGGAACGAATGGGCCACCGGGCACAGTGAATAGAGGACAAAAGGAGACAGCAATGAACTGCATCCAGTCAACTCCAAATCCGCCCGAGGCCCACACGACCACACGGCGTGATTCTGCTGGTGAGAACGGCCCTGCCCGCAGATCACAGGGGACTGATCTGGAAAACAGTGGACGGCTCACTCCCGTCTCTGCTGGTGCCCTCAGTGCCCTGTCCTCCCTGCAGGGTCAGCTTCTCGGCCCCTGGATGTGATGATCCCAAAGTCACCTCCACATTTTCCTCTGGGCTGGACACCACCTCTGAATTCCAGATTCTACTTGAAAAAGTGACCCAAGTCTCTAACAGACTTTTGGACTTGAGAGATGCATGCTGGACTCCTGAGACCCCTTCCCACCCTGTTTTGCTAGGCCCACATTTTTCTCAGTGTCAATAAACACCAGCCGCATTCATCTACGTCAGAATAAACTCCGAAGTGAGGATGGAGGTCCTTCTTTCTCTCATTTGCAACTGCAAGACACAGCAAGACTGTCAGCCTGTGATCCTGGCCTTTGACCTCTCGCCTTAGGGATTTTGCACATTTCCAATTCAAGACAAAGTCCAAAAAGTAGAACAAAACTGTTGGTTGCAGGAAAATGGATGAAAATGGACATCTAAGCTGCACTCAGAAGACAAATATCACACATTCTCCCCAGTACATGGACTCTAAATAAAGATGTCATAAAAGTACAGAGAACAATTATCAGACAAGAGGAAGGGAGGAAGGGGATGTGGAAGGGGCTGAGGGAGGGCAGGAGAGGAATATGATCAAATCATATTTTATACATCAAAATCCCGAATTAATAGACACTGAGAAAAAGAAAAGCAAAAACTCAGATATTTTGCCAAAAAATATTAGAATGTTTAATGGCATGAATGGGATATCCTGTGAAATTAAAAAATAAGTGTATTGCTATTAAAAAATATGGCTGAGCAAAAAAAGAGACAATACAGTCTGTGCTTGCAATTCTGGAAATGTCCTTCTGTGGTGAACACTGTTAGGCTGCGATCTCCCTGGAGTGGGGTCTGTTTTTAGTCCAGATTTCAACCCCAGGTCTAGAGAGCACCTGGCAGGCACTTGGCACACAAGCAAGGAAAGCTCAAGGGATGCCCCCTGGCCTGGGCTCAGCTCATCAAGAGCCTAAGGAAACCCGAGGAAGTCCTGGTGATGTGGAGTTGCACCTGAGTGATGGTAGAGTTTACAGGAGGCCCTTGGTTAGGCCTGAGCACCTGCCTGAGGGCCCCACAGGTCACCACCAACTCCAGCTGAGTGTCAGGCCAGCCGATAGAACTGTGTAACGGACCAGCTTCCCAAAGCCAGCAGATGCCGGCCAGTCTGTGTCCGATGCTCAGGGACCCTTATCCCCATTAACCACGCCAACAAAGGAACTTTGAAAGTCACCCTCACCCTCCTTTTGTTCTGTATCTGCTTTTCTAGCCCTCTTGTGCCTGTAACAGCAATCTCCTCTCACAGAGCACTGAAACATTCATTGTTTTACAAAACAGAAGAGACTCTGCCCGCCTCTAAAGTCATAAATAAAACCTGATTATATCTTTAAACAATTTGTTATACTTTCTTCTTTTGACAAGGCCAAAGAATTTCCTACTTTCTTTTTATTCCAGAAAGCAGCTAACTCTGGAGAACTGATATTCCTGATCTCCCCTACGTCGCTGAGACAGGGCTGAGGTGCCATTTGTCTGCCTGTGGCAAGGCCAGGCTCAGACCCCACAAACTCCTGGAGCTTATCTCATAGAGGCTTGGGTGAATTCCTTTGTCCCCATTCATCAACAGGACAGAACCCCAGAACCCAAGCTCTGGAGTTTCAGAGAACAGAGGGCCTCAGGGAAAATGATCCCCCAGTTCTTTCCAGCCTTGTCCACTCCTGTCTCTAAAAGGGAACATTGCACCTAACTCTTGAGTTACTCTATGCTATGTCACTCAGGTGGGCCAAGGCTTCTCCCCAGTGCAATACCCACTTCTCTCTGTCCTATAACCACACAGCGCTAGGTGCTGGTAGGTTCTGCTAACCTGGGGCTCAGCTGTCTCTGACACGATATCCACCCAGCATGGTCCTGGGCGCAGGGAAGCATCTTATCTCTTCAAGAGTAACTTCTATGTTCTTATCATTCCAGAGACAAACCACCTGCTCCCTTCTGCGCATGTGCTGAGCCTTCTCCAATCCCAAGACTCCACAACCACCCAGGCCTCCGCCCCCAGCCCCCAGTAAATCTTTCTGTTTCCTGTCTTGGTTATGCAGATGTTCCTTCAAATCACCTGCTGATGTGTCAATTTGCCCAACTCCCAAACTCCTCCCTCAGCCAGACCTGATAAAAGTACTTCTATGCCTTTGTTCTTGCCTGACAGTGTTCGCTTCTCTTCTGCAGCCCACAATAAAGGCCTCTTTTTCCTTTCTGTGTTTATCTCTCCAAAATCTTATCAGGCGCCATTGCCATTCACCATAAACAGTCTCCTCCCATTGCAACAGTCCTTCCTCCCTATTGCAGTAGCTCCTCTCTCTCCCTCTTTCTCTGTCTCTCTGTCTCTCTGTCTCCCTCTCTCCCTCTCAATCACGTTTTTGAATGAAAGTCTTGCCCGGATTCAGGTCTTTATCTGGCCGTCCATCACCCATCTGACGGAAGAGGCTGGTTTTATTTTCATTGTCAAGTTAGCGTCTCCTATGATCACTGCAGCTAAACCCTGGTCCCAGAGACCTTTGCCCACGCACCTGCAGCAGCTAGAGGTGATTCCTGCCCAGCACCCAGGTCAGATGAGGTGAGTCATTAGGGAAGCATCTCTCTACAGGGAGCAAAACTGCCACCTGAGGCGCCCAGAAGCTGTGCAGAATAAACAAAAATTCTTTCCCATGAGAAGCTACAATCATTCTTCAGGCCCCATGAGAGCCTGTTGCCAGAGCCTCCGGCAGATGCCAAGATCTGCATGTTCAATTGCGTTCTACAAAACCTACAAAGGGACCAGAACCACAAGCCACACTTGCGTATAACCAATGCACATCCTCCTGCTTCAGTCAGCTCTAGATACCGGTAACACCTGATGCAATGGCAGTGCTGTGGAAATAATTGTTCATACAGCCACAAATGGCTCAGGCCTGCATGTCTGATCCACGAATGCAGAACCCTGAGGATTCAAAGAGCCAATCACACTCAATTAATACAGCATTTCTCCCTCAAACTCCAAAATCTTCACTAATTACGCCAGCATACACTATGATACACTTATCATAGCGTTCCCAGATCCTGGTGTCCAGACAGCAAAGGATGTTTCTGTTTATGATTGCCACTGCCAAAACAATAATAATAACAATAACAATAATTTAAACTGCTGAAAACCAAAGGGTATCATTTCACAAAACGAAAATCCACATCTAAATAAATTAGAAAAACTTCAAAGACCCAAAACGAAAATCCACATCTAAATAAATTAGAAAAACTTCAAAGACCCACAAAAAATTTCAGAAACAACTCACCAACATCAGGTGCCATCTACTATCCAAAAGGGTAGGAGTGAGTCACAGAACATTCTGGAAATGCTCCGTCAGCTTAACATGAAGGGAGGACAGTCGACTGCCCAGATGAGGTAGATAGGAATAAGCTACTGTATTTGCCATGCAAAACCAGCCAGTACTATGTGAACTGGGGATTAATAAACTTTCCAGACGTCTAACTGATGGAGAGAAATAAGGGAACAACAGAGCTAGATAAATGCTTCCCCAGACAAATTACTACCAGCCAAAGGGACCAGAACCACAATAATGACAGAAGGTGAAATCACAAGTTTTGAGATCACACCTGGGCACTAACAGGAGGAGCCAAAGTTCCAGGGGAGTCGGGGGAATTCTAATGCAAATCACTCAAGGCCCTGGGAAAGGGAACGCTCAATGTTGCAGATTTTTTAAAGTCTAAAGAGGAGATGCTAAGAGCAAACCGTGCCAAGGACAAGAAGGAGAAAGCTTCCGACTTCTTCCTGGAGGCTCTGGGTGGACAGCGGTTCCAGGCAGAGGCCAGCCATGAGGCCCTGCACTCAGTCAAGCTGGCCTTTGTTGAAGGCAGGTAAGCCTCAGAAGCGGGAGGACAGGAGCACAATCTGTAAACACAGTCCCAGGCTGTGAGCAGCAGTGGAGATCTGAGAGCGGTTAACTGGAGATGACAGCAATCAATAGATCGGTACTATAGATTAAAAACTGGCGGTCAACTTAATGCCAGCAGACTTGAAGCACCATGCTGCTGAGCACAGATGTTTCACCTGAGGAAGGTTGCCAGCCTAAATGGAGATGTGGAGGAGGAGAAGGAAGTGTGTTGAGACGTTGAGGCATTGTGGGTCCTGCTACGTGCTGCTGTTTGAGCCGTTGGTTCTCCTGGAGAAGCTCTGGTCCTCACATCAAGCATTGCTTCCTGGATCCGGAGGGGAAGACATGTGCCACTTGGTCTCCAGGATGAACTCATCACAATGGCTTCCTGGCATGTACTTGACTGTGCTGGTCATCGGAGGAGCTCAGGACCTCCATGTCACTGAGGATGGCCATGGAGCATTTCAGGATAGCCCTGGTCTTTGTTATGAGTGTGACTTCTTGGCTCCAGTGTAGAACCCTCAACCTACCAGCATAGCTCCTTCACCCCACTGGCATAGACTTTCTAGCTTCCACCGCTGACCTTTGGGCCTTCCAAGCACAGATCTGTAAAAGGGACTGGTATGAGTCCTTCTTGTGGGCTCTAGACCTCCAGCTGGACTCGTGGGAGGCATTGTGATGAGCTCTGGGTCTTCATCTGGACTCATGTGGGACATTGCTGTGGGATCCAGGCCCTTGGCTAAATATTCTATGTCTTTAGTGTTGTGGAGAGATTTCCTGCATTTTCTCGTGTTAACTCTGGGTGCCCATCATAAAAATAATATTATAAACTCCATGTCCTGATTCTAATTGTTCTCTGTACAACCCTTGACTACAACAATCGGTAACGATAGACACATCAATCAATGTGTCCTGCCTCTCTCAGCACAAAAAGAGCCTTACAAGACTGCCATTCCCCTCCAAGACGAAAGCGCTAGAAAACCTACAGTCACAGGCTTCTGGGGCTGGTGCTCCTGTTTGTCTCTTGTGTGTAATTTTTAGGGAGCTGGGGACACAGAGGCCCAAGGACAGTAAATCCCGAAAGGAACAAGCCTGTCCCAGAGCTCACATGTCCACCCCGGCCTGTCCTGACGGTGACTGGAGATGACGAGACTGCAGGGGAAGGAATGGGACTCCAGGTCTGAACAGAGACAGCGGACCAGCACGGTGTGTTAAGCCCAAGGGTCCACGGCAAGCCAGGGAGCAACCTGCGCCCAAACACTGACCCTTTCCCATGGGCCTGCCCACATGCAGGAGACAGTCAGAGAAAGTCAGGGCGCCCAGACACCGCCAAGCTGTGATGTCCCTAAGTGGAGGAGCCGTGGGCCCGGGCCAGGGCAGCAGAGCAGACAGCCGGCACACAGCTGTGGAGCAAAGCAAATGCCCCGGAGACCACGAAGCAAGGACCAGGCCACAGACTGAGAGGGTCTCTGAGAACTCAGAGGACCCACCGATGGGACAGCACGAAAAGCTGCAGGTCAGTCTGGGTCCCAGCCCAAGCTTGGCTAGAGCGGGAATTCTGATCCAGCCCTGCAGAGGTTTAAGCCAATGAACAGCTTCACTGTTTTCAAATTTTTTAAATTTGTATCAATGCGTGTTTTCAGCACATGGTGACTACAGCACCCTGGGGAGCTGGTGGTTGTGAAAAAGCAAGGTCTAGCAAGGGTGACAGACGAGGAGCCATCCGTCATGGGAAGGATGGTTTGCTACTGCTCCAAAAGCAGGGACCTCCATGCTCCAGGGTCTACACTGGGACAAACCTGCCCCAGCCCATGAGCAGCGCCACACGGCCACCAGAGCAGATGAACTTAGGAAGACCCAAGGCGCCCATGAGGACATTCAGCCACCAGGACACTGCTGGTGGGACCTCACAATGATACAAACCACACCACAGGCCTAAGCCACCCTCAGAAGTAATCAAGAGCAAAGGAAGGATAAAAACATTCATAGCGATCTGTTCTTTACTGACCCAGGTGTCCGTCAGCAGGAGGATGGATTCCCACACAGTGGATTCTTTTGTACAGCCCAGCACCACTCAGCAAGAAAAAGGAATCGACATACAAATCAAGCCAGATGTGGCTGTGCTCACTCATAATCCCCCCACTCTGGGAGGCTGAGGCAGGAGAATCAAAAGTTTGAGCCCGGCTTGGGTAACTTACCAACCTAGACTTAGGAAGACTCTGTCTCAGGAGAAAAAAGCAGGGATGTAGCTCCCTGTGAAGGTCCTGAGTTCAATCCCCAGTACTGCAAAATTAATTGATTAAAAAGCAAATCAGCACAGCATGGATGCATCGCAAAAATACTATGTCCTGGTAAAGAAGCAGACACAGAATATCTCCTGCAAGATTCCACTTGTACCACAGACTGGAATAAGCATTCTGCTGTATGTAACCCATGCTCCTTTTAAAGAACTTGGTAACTACCCCAGTTTCCATTCCTACTGCCCAAAAGAGGGGTGTAGGGCTAATAGGCTGCTGGAAGGAGGATGCCCCACCCCCAGGAGCAGAGGACCTGGAGCAGAGAGGGGAGCCAGGAAGTAAACCCACCCCCATGGAGCCACTGAGATAATGACTGAGTGATAACCAGCAATAGGACTGGTGAAAATAAAGCAAGCATCTGATTTTGAGTATAGTTAAATCACAGAAAAGAAATATAATAACTCACAGTCACCTCCCATCTGATACAAAGCAAAATGGTTACTGTTCCGTAGAGTACAGCGATAGAAAGAGCTGACTAACCTCAGTAATGAAGATAAAGGGAAGTAGGGTTTGGGGGGCTTAGAAATGACACCTCCAAATATGTTTTTTTTTTTAACACGCTGAAGAATCTGACCTAGAGAAAATTAAATGTCTTGGTCCTCTCAACCCCGACTGCAGAATGAGGCTCTCTCTGGACTCCTCTGCTACCCGGAGAGCAGACAGGAAAGAGACAACAGGAACACAGCCTGCAGGGAAGGAAAGGGGGGACCCCAAACACCGGGATGGGCCCTAAGGAGAGAAAGTCTGCCCCTAGGCTCAGTCCAAGTCCAGAGTGCGCTGACCCGGGGCCACTGGTCTGCATTAGAATCCGTCCAGCACTGCACTCCTCTCCCACTTTCCACCTCCTGGCAGAAGAGGGATGCGGGCTGTGAGGAGGTCAGCAGCTCCCGAAACCCCTCAGGGGTCTCAGGGGCCCTCAGCACTGCCTGACACTAATGGCTTTTCCCCACTTCATCTTCCCGGCCTTTGTTCCAGTAAATACCGTGCGGCTGTGACATGGCTTCGCTCACCTGCAGGGAGGGGGGTAGCGGTATTTACAAAACCCTGAGGTATGCCAGGCTAGTCTACAAAAAAGGGGAGAGGGGATTTAATATAAATAAAAAAACTTTACGTCAGACAACTTTGATGACTGCAAAAATCACTTAAAACCAACATACAGAAATACACTAAAAAACGAGCAAAGATTCATTCTGCTTTCATGAAAATAAAAACATCAGGATTGATTCTAAAACCCCAACAGGAAAAAGTACATAAAACCTAAACTAATACTTAAATCTTACTGTAAAGCACAACTATAACCAGAAATATTAACGTGTTCACAGAATGCGAAGGGCCAAGCTAAGACAGGAATAATTTTTAAAAATTTGAAATAATAATAAATAATATACTGCAGCCTGGGAAAGCTGAAGGGTGAAGCATCATGCTTCTAAATAACTGTACCTAAGACAAGAAGTTTATGAACGTAAGTGCTCAAAATCTCCAACCAGATTAACAGTATGCAACAAAATGCTGATGTCGAAGACTACTACCGGCTTTGATGTGTCTTTAATTTCTAAATTGTGTAGAATTTCCATATGATCTTTCTTCACTAGTCAAGAGGAGGATCCCTTTTTAAAGTGGCTGTTTGCAGGGACACATCTGTTCTCTCCCAAAGGCAGACTAGCTTGTTCGTCTCCATCTCTTACACAAGAGAAACTTGATTAAAATTTTTAATGACTGATTCTGAGTTTTGTTTTTTGAATCCATTAGTATTTCATTTGTAGTCTAACACACGACCTTTTTTTAAAAATGTCGTAAGGTGTTTGGCAGAAGTCCATTCTTCTATTTGCCTACCAGATTTCAAGTGTAAGGATAATAAATTGAGCTTCTTAAAGAATCTTCCTATCTTCATATTGAAAGCAAAAAATGTAAGATTTCTGGCCACAGTGGTGTTGCCCTCTGAACACTGTCTCATAGGGAGCAGCGAGGAAAACCGGGCAAAGGAAACAAAACGCTTCCTAGTGGCGGAGGGGAGGCACCATCGTAGGTGGATATACTGGGTAGGGCACCAAGTTGGAGAGCCAAAGAACAGGTAAAGCCCAGGCCTGGGATGCAAACTACCCAGGCTCCTGCTGGATTAGATCTATAAGCAGGCACAGTGGTGGCTCCGGGAACCAGCCCAAGAGCCAGTGTAAGCAGAGAGAAATCTATCCTTGAAAGACTCAGTGTAACACAGAAGATCTGCTGAACTGAATTTAGGAACCATCAAACAAAAGAGGCTTAAGATTTACTCTCCTGAGCTGCCAAAGGGCAACTGGGAAAAGAAGAGAATATCTTGGAAGCAAGGAAACACAGAAAACAGTTAAGTCCCAAATACCAGTGAAAACTGCAGGAGGATTTGACTGACCAGTAAACTACAGTGGCAGGGAGACCCCAAGAGCCCCCAGCTGTAGTCAGTCAGTCACACAAACAGAAAACAAAACGAAGTAACAAAAACAACACCCCACCAGGACTGTCTATATGCAAGGTGAGTCTGGATAGGCCAGATGTCCACGGGGAAAGAAACCTCCAGTCTTCAGAAGAAACAACTAAATCCAGATTTGCTGTAGGACTAACACAGTCTGCTGCCCCCACCTCCCGGGATGCATCAGGAAAAGAAACACTGTTGTAAGTAGTTTAACACTAAATTTATTGAGACTTCATGAGATTAACACAGTTATCCTTGGCCTTTTCAATTACAAGAGGTGCTCCAAGTGACGACCATTAGCTTCCAGATGGCATTTATTAGTATGACGAACTGTGGAACTGTGTATACCTTTTTTGGTAAACACTATATACAATGGACAGTTTTAAAACAACAATTAGTTTTCAAAAAAAGAAAGAACAAAATAGTTCCCATATTGAAGTTGAAAAGCAAAGCAAAACAAAACAAAACAAACAAAAAATGCTATGGAAACTAACTTTGAGAAGGTCTAGATATTGAATTGTAGACAGACTTAAAATCAGCTCTTCAAATATGTCTAAAGATGTAAAAGAAAACACAGATTAGTATAAGTAAAGCAAAGCAGAGAAGTGACAATTATAAAAACAATTCTGTAGAGTCTTTAGAGCTCAAAAGTCCAATTATGGGAGCAAAATGCCCTAGACTAACTCAACAGAAGATTGAAGAGAGCAGAAGAAATGATCAGCAAAATTAAAGCTACAGTAATGGAAATTAGCCAATTTAATAGAAAGAAAAAAGATGAAGAAAAAAATGAGCAAATCCTCAAAGACCTGTCAAACACTCCAATAGGTTTTTAGGTGTGTAACTGACATCCAAAAAGACAGAGAATGAAACAGAGACAGAAAAAAAGTTGAAGAAATAATGGTTGAAAAATCTCATGAAGTTGGTAAATTGGCAAGGCATGAAGACATTAAAAGATTTTTAAAATTCAAATGTATTTGTATCTTGAAGCCACAAACAGCTGAAGCTGAGTTAATCAAACATTTCCACTTAATGTTAGAAGAATACGATATTAGGAATTGAAATAATAAAAGATACACAGGACCTACACAACATATTATAAAACATCACTATGAGAAAGTAAAGGTTACCTAAACAGACGTGCCGTGTTCAGGAG
The DNA here is from genome assembly GCA_004027295.1 of Dolichotis patagonum. Taxonomy (NCBI): domain Eukaryota; kingdom Metazoa; phylum Chordata; class Mammalia; order Rodentia; family Caviidae; genus Dolichotis; species Dolichotis patagonum. The sequence continues at coordinate 203,703 of PVJX010000228.1, forward strand.
TAGGACATCTCACAATGCTTATGATGCCTGTACCCCAAATGGATCTGCATATTCAGTGCAACCCTATTCAAAATTCAAACAGGGATTTTGTAGGACCTACCAAGCTTATTTTAAAATTTTATGACAATTCAGAAGTCAAAGCACTTTTTAAAATAAAACTTTTAAAATAAAGTATGTTAACCTACAGTACCTGACTTCAAGACTTGCCCCAATGAGGAGGCATCTGGCATAGGCAGAAGGGTAAATATGGGGACAATGACATAAAGTAAAGAGTGCAAAAAATATATCCTCTCTTGTATAGGAAATTAATTTTTTCCAAAAAATGTCAATGGGAAAGATAAATCTTTTCAAGAAATGGTGCTGGAACAACCAGAAATCCACACGAGAATAATGTCTCTCTCCATGCCCCAAAAATGTGGCTCACAGACAATAAATTTGAGAGCTAAAATCATAAAACTGGAAAACAATACAAGAGGAATTTTGCTATCTTGAATTAGGAAAATATAAATACACAGGTCGTAAGCTGGTCACCAAAAGTGTGAACCATGAAAGAAAAATGGATGAATTTTCCCAGAGCTCTAGAAATTGAAAAGCATGAGGATCATGAGTTTGAACCCAGCCTGGTGAGCTTAGCAATTTAGATAAATTAAAAAATAAAAATGAAAATTGGCCTAGGGATGTAATTCTGAGCAAAGGCCCTGGGGTTAATCCCCGATATGGAGCCAAAATGCAGGAAGTAAGGAAGGAAGGAAGGAAGGAAGGAAGGAAGGAAGGAAGGAAGGAAGGAAAGGAGGCAAGGAAAACTGATGAACAGAACTTCATCAGAGTTAAAAACCTTTCAATACCATTTCAAAAGCTGAAAAGGCAAGCCGTATACTACACAGGATTTGTAGTGACCTCTTTAAGTTAATAATGGTAAGAGGGCAACCCAATAGAGTCAAAGACCTGAACAGTCCCTTCCCAGAATAAGTTGTCATAACCACGAGAGAAGATGCTCTCCAGCAGGAGTCATGGCGATGCCAGCTCAGGTCCAGGAGGCCCCTGGGATTCTCAGAAGGAAGCCCCATCACTGGCGTGCGTGGGCACTGGGCTGCACCCTGCGCTGTAACCTCCATCAGTGCTGGTTCCCTGCCTCTGATGTCTCCCCTGAGAACGCTCAATCCCTCTTGCACACAGCTCTCTAAATCCATCACAACTGGTTCGCACAACAGGCCGGGGCGCTGGGAATTTAAACACATAGCCAACTGGCACAGATTCCCAGGGACCCCCCTCCTTACAGGGAAACACTGCATGGGCCGCATCCCAGGAGTCCCCCAACTCCACCCCATTTGCATCTCTCCAGGTGTCTCTGGTGGTCCCCGCTGGCTGTGGTCCTGTCTCCTGGTGCCGCACACGAGGACCCCACACGCGTAATTCCTAATGTGGTGCTGCAGTCACAGAGTCCTGCCTTCCACTCTTCCAAGACCCTTTCTCTTCCAGTCACCGTCCAAAACACCTATAATCGTACCTACAATCATCTAGCCATGACACAAACGAGTGCACACGTGCCCTCAGACAGCCCCGCTGGGAAACAGGCAGTTTCTTAGCAGGGGAAGCACACTCTTAAATGCCCAGCGCTTCTGTTCCCAGCCTCCTACCGGAGACTAATAAAATCCATTTCCACACAAAGCCTGCAGCAACCCAGATGAGAAGCTGGAAAAAACCCTGTAAATGTCCATCACGTGGTCGATGGAAAAAGCGTGATGCGTCCGCATGTGGAATTCTGCTCAGTCATGAAAATGAATGGGCTGACACGGGCGATGGCGCGGATAAATCTAGAAAACATCATGGTAGGTGAGAGAAGCCAGCGGTAAAGGCACTGTTATTCTATCCCCGTGACGTCTATGACACGCAGATTCAGAACCTCAGTGACAGCGGATCTGCAGTTGCCTGGGACCAGGGGTGGGAGCTGAGGATGGATCTGCACTTTAACAAGGAAGCTGTTGTTAAATGCAACGCACACTCCCCAGCTTTGATTAATAGGGGAAGAAATGAAAAACAGTGCAGTTTCCATATGACACTCAATGGTGCCAAGAATCACAGCTCTCCACACCTTCAAAAGCTGCTGTCTTCTCCTTATATTTGTCGAATAACAAGATTAAAGGTTTCCCACTGGTACTGAAAGAACCTGGCAGCTAAAATAGATAGAATTCATTTACCAAAAAAATTCAAAAACTTTTAGGCATGCAGGTTGACTTCAAAGTGACTCTTCCAAAATTCAGATCAGGTCTAGAGAAAAATCCAACTGATGAAAGACAAGACTGAATTTTTATTTGCAAAGGAAAGTTTACAGAATTTTAAAATTTGATAATTACAGCTTCTCTATAGTATATCACAGTTTGGACAGATGAGTAATATGTACAGTATGATCAAATTCAAGTGCATTTCTACTCCGTTGGTTACACAGTTAATTCGAGCATGCTCTCTATAACAACATGGTCAAACATTTACTCTTAGTACCAGTCAAAAATAATTTTACCGTCAACAATGAAATTTTTAAAAATGTATTTAAAGTTGAATCAACAATAAGGTTGTATAGTCTATCTTTGATGGGATTAACCTCATAAAGCTTTGTTTTGACTTCAAATCCAAGTAGTGAATTAAAGGCAAAAAATAAAAAAAAATCACAACTGGCTTTGTTTTTGAAATTATTGATTTTCTACTTCCAGCACATAAGATACTGATATAAAGTTGACATTATTTAAGTTTTACTTTTTTCTTCTTCTAGTGAAAGCAGCAAATGAACAGCATTATTTTACTTTCCCACAATTATAAAGAAAGCTGGTAGTTGAAAATGAATGACATTCCTAAGAAGTCCAAGTCACCTGCTCCCACACTCACAGGTCACAGGGAGGCAGTGAACAGTGCCTTTTCCTGCGTCTGAAGTCTCCGGATAACCACTAAACTTTGAATTAGAAGTCAGTGCTTCATAAGAAAATTTATATCTTTCACTTTGTAGTCAGTGAGATCACTACAGTCTTCATCAATAACAATGTAAAATTTGTGCAAATTAAACCTTCATTATCAATACTCCAGAGAAATGGAAATCAATGGTAAATATTAGCAAAATGCTCCCCAACCCTGCCTGCATGCCTTCCTGTCTCCCTTCTTGGAGTCTTCCTTCCTTTTGAATTGCTAATGAAAGGATTAAGAACAAAACTGGAGAAGATTTTACAAATGAATTACAGTCAACCCTTCAAATCTGCAGTCCTGCCTCTGTGGACAAAATCAACCTACATAACAAACTGCTGAGACAGCAGCTTAGGAAGAGAATTAGGATTCAGCTGTGGAAATTTCAGAGCACCGTCAGGTGGGCCCATTTTTCTTAGACCCCTGGAGGGGACCCTGGGTGGTAGCACTGGCAGGAAGCAGGTGGCAGGGAGCTCACCTCTGACCCGGAAGCAAAAGAGAGGAACAGGCCAGGTCCAGAGTCATCTTCAAGGGCACGCTTCCCATGACTTAGCAACCTGCCCAGGGCTCCATCACTTCCCCACAGCATTCCCTGGGAACAAATCCTCTAATACTGCGAGCCTTGGGAGAACATGTATGATCCAGACCCTCACACTAAAATTGAAAATATGCAGAAAAAAGTTTCTACTGTACATGTAATCTTGCCATTATTCCATAAACATCCAGTCTAATGGCTACTCACAGTTTTCACACCGCATTCGGTAGGACTGGTAATTGAGAGATGACTTCAAGTAGATGGGAGGGTGTGTGTAGGTGATATACAAATACTGTACCCTTTTAGATAAGGGAGCAGATCTCCTAATGCTTTCCATATCTGTGGATATCCTGGAGTCAACTGGAAAAGATATTCTTGATTCAGAACCCCTGACTAGAAGGATGCACAGCCCAGCTCCAGGCTGTGGTCCAGTCTGGTCCCTGGGGCCGGCTAGAGGACCCTCCAACCTGACCACACTCATCACAGCCCAGCCCGTCCCTCTAGGACTCCTCAGGTGGGGCCCCAGGGGCATCTTCGGTAGGAATGTCAATTTTCACCTTTTTGAAAATTCTGAGTCAGGAATGATTGCCATTTTACTTAGGGACTGCCAAGGCCCATAAGGCTAAATGATGGGAGGAGTCAGCACAAGTGACTCAGACTTGATCCAAACAATAGGCACACTTGTGTCCCTTTGGGAAAATGAAACAAGACTCACATTTTTCCCAGTTGATCAGAATATTTGAAAAAAATATTATTAATGAGACATTTTAGGAATAATTAGAACTAATTAGCTAATTAGCAGTTTGCAACTGCTGAACGTCATTTTAATCATTATCTTTTAAAAAAACCTTTTTTATTAGTATCTACTTGCATTACATAATGATTACACTCCCTACAAAGTTCCTCTGAAGAAAGAACACACTGGACAGAAATGAATTCCTTTAAAAGAAATACCCTTTTATTCTCCCTCTGCTGATGAGATCTTAATGACTCAGCCCTTCCTTCACAGGGACCGGCGGGGAGCATCCTAGTATCTCCATCATCCTGATGCTGTGTCTGAGATGAGGATGGTCAGGTGGCGTCTGCGGTGATCACTGTGTCGAGCATGGCTCCCGGAGTGTGGAGTGTGGTCACAACGTGGCCTGTGAGATGTTTCTGCCACTGCAGCCAAGCCCAGGGTTCCACAGAGGCTGCAGTCAGTGCATGCATGGGGCACTTTCAAGATGTGCATCACCACTATGTCCTCTAAGGGCTTCTGCAGACCCCAGGGGCCAGTCTCCCCCTAAGTAAGGACACGGAGTGTGGTGTCTGTATCCCCGCTTTATCGGCAGGGACTAAGGCCTTGGAGCTTGATTATGGGTGTAGAGTTGACTTCCTCAAAGTAGAAAGCACCACCGTGCTGAGGAGCGGGGCTAGCGTGGGAGAGTTCTCTCCCTCCCACCTATTTGCCTAAACGAAGATGTAAGAGGTGTTGTCTTACATACCTTCTCAGAGCTGGGACGAGACACCTGCCAGCCAGTTTAAAGGCGAGGTTTATTTTGACTCACAGTTTTAGAGGGTTCAGTCCACACTCGGTTGGCTACAGGGCAGGAGGCCACGGTGGTGGAAGGCTCCATCTGGTGGAGCGGAGTGGGTGCCGGGGAGGAGGTGCACCCTTCCAGGTCACCATGACCCCATGACTGGGTGCGTCTTTCATAGATGCCACCTCAGACCAGAGCATTCAACTCTGAACTCTTTGGTGGATTAATTCAGTGGATTGACCCCAGCTCTGAACACAAGAGTATTCTGGGGGACATCCTAGATCCAAACCATGCATAATAGGTGTCCTGCCACCCCGTCGTAGTAGGGAGGCATCCGTGAACCACAGAGGTCCACACCCGTGCAGGCCTGGGAGTGCTCCAAACGGGTCTATAATAACAAATCCCACCACAGCCATCCCTGCCACTTAGCCTCCCTCACTCTCACTGCTGCTGGTGGAGACTCAAAGTCCTGTTTCTTCACCTCAAAGTCCTTTTGCTTCTCCAAAAATTCCCTATTCCCTGCTGAAGGTACTCTGTACACTGGAATGCAAAGCTGCCTCTTGGACAATGCCTCTCTCCCAGGTATGTATAAAATTGCATGCTAATAAATTTGCTTATTTTCTCTGCTCAACCTGTCTTTCGTAACAGGCATCCATTCCAGCTACATCCCTTTCCCTGAACTACAAAGAAACCTGTTTTGCTGTGAGGCTGCAGGGGATGAGCCAGGTGTCTGGGCCCCCAGTCCCGGCGGGGAACAGGAATGGCGCGGCAAGTTCCGATTCCTGGCTTGAGGTTGCTCCCTGCCCCAGGGGACAAAGTGGTCAACACACGGCTGCTCTGGACAGAGGGACAGTCACAGCAGAGCACACACAGGGAAGAGAAGGCGGTCCCGGAACTGTGGCATCCGAAGGCAGGAGACAGACACTTGCTTTGACCTTTGAAAATGAGTCATTTTGTTTGTTTCTGGAAGGTTTCTAAGGAACTTCAGCTGATGTGAGCAACCGAGCAGGAAAACAGGTGACCATGAGCAGAGAGCTCACTGACTCCGTGTAGACACAAGTCTGGAAGAAATGCCACAGGGTCAGTGAAACCAGGACTCAGCTCTGCTGGAGGCTACGTACTGAGCAGGCCAGCTTTCCAAGGGCTTCAAGCATCCAATCAGGACAGAAGTGAATTTTACTTTTGTAGGGGACCCAGTGGCATTTTAGTAGACAATGATTGCATTCACTTTTTCTATGGCCACTGCCCTCTGTTGAGTAATATTTCGCTTAAAATTTTAAAGGGAAATCCATGTGTACTCTCTTCTACTTTCCTGACCTCATTTACAGGGGAGGACAGTGAGGTCCTCCAGCACAGGGGCCCCAGTAGGGTTGAGGTAGCCCCATTTAGCCCACTGCAGCCTCTCGGCTCTGTCTAGGGGGTCTGTGAGATTCCTCTGCCCAGATTGGAGTTTCTCTACCTTCTGCTTCAGGGGAAAGTGATACAGAACTCAAGAAGGGGAAAAACAAGAAAGCAGACAACTCACTGGAGAAAAAACTGCACAGCCCAAAATGGAATCACTGCATAATCATGTCAGAGACACACATCAGTGTGGAAGAATCATAGGCTTTGGCGCTGCAGGACTCTGCAAGTCACCCGGCTCATTCTGTGAAGTGTTTATCGCAGCTCTCCATCCACTGAAAACTTTCGAGGGATAATTTTAAAAACTCTTCCTCGTTTCGCCTCCCACTCCGCTTCTTTGAATTTCTACCCCTTGTATCCCTTTCCCCCTCAGTTTCCCCAGAGTCAGACAGTGTAGCATTTGTGGCTCTCCTCAGAATGAAGTCTAGTGTGTTCCTCTGTACCAACTCAGTCTGCTCACCAAGGTACCAGACAGTTGTTCCACCAACTGCTATCCCTAACCAGTCCCAGAAGAATCAATTAATAGCATAAGCTACAATGTATATATACACATTCCCAAGGTCTATGAGTCTTATTATCTCAAAACTTTCAGTGTTCCTAATTAAAGAACTGGCGATGTTCTTCCCACATGATAACGCTTTACTCAGAGATAGCTGGTATGTTTTCAAAAGACACTCAGTGAATGTGTGATTAAAGATAAATTCAGTTCACAGCTGTCAAGATTAGCAAATTGTAAGTGCTGTTAAGTGAAGGCATTTGTTTTAGAAAAGATGAGATGTAATTTTCAGAATTAGAGGTTTAGGGTACCTCCTGGGGTAACGGACTCTTTTATACCTGAAGTTTATCTTCCTGAAAGACAAATAAAAGGTTTGAGTTTTGCTGCTGGAATCGGAGCAGAATGTGTATTCCGATCAACAGGGAGGGTGTTACATTGCCTAGCAGCATCCGCTGAAAATTCTTGCTGGGAATATTCATTGGCTCACTCCTGCGGAGACGGAGACGGATTGGGCGAGTCACGCACTGGCTTATTTGTCTGCACACTGTCTGCCCCTGACCCATCGCGTCTAGCAGAAGGCATCCCGAGTAAGCATGCTGGCTGCGATTCAAGCTACCTCTGCTAATGGTCCCACTCATCATCCTGCCGACGGGGAAACTTATCTGTCTTGGGATGAATGGCTTTATTGTGCGTTGTGACAACTGATTTCCCCTTTGCAGAGGCCATGGGCTGGGGAGATTATAGGCCACTGCATTAATGACTAAGCAGCTTTTAACAGAGGAGGGATGGCGAAGGGGCACACAGGGGTCATCTCAGAGGGGGCCTTGCCTGTGAGATACGTCACGACCGCTGCAGCCTCAGCCTGGGAATGTTGCCATGGTGTTTGTGGAACAAATCTTAGGGACTGACTGAAGGGAAATTTATCAATGGGCGTTACTTTTTTTTTTTTAACTTTATCAACATAGAGTCTATGTTGTCCAGACTGGCCCCAAGTTGGATGTCAATTTTAAGAAGCCCGATTTCCAGTGTCACTCCTGGGGACTGAGGCGGGAAGAAAGCGGCAGGGACTTGACCTCTTCAGTCCACAGAAAGAACCCGCAGGGATGCAGGGAACATGAGCCCAGCTGTGTTCATCTGAAGAGTGTAGCGGACCAGTCATTTCGATGAGGTGGCAGAGACTCGGGGGGACTGTCGCATCTGTCCAGGTCCGTCTGTCCAGCTCCAAAGCCAGTGCTGATGTCCACACTATTCAAGGAGCGCAGTCTGATCTGAGCACTGAGAGTTGAGCAGAGAACACCTCCAAGCCTCGGTCCTCCATCAGCCCCACTCCTGCTCTTCCTCCCGTCCGTCCTCTCTCTAGGACCTGCACCCCAGCCTGTCTGATCTGAAACACAGCCCCATCCGTAAGCCCTTGATCTCTGCCCACCTTACACCATGGTCCCTGGGTCTGCCGACCTCTGAGGACTCTCCACTCTGCAGCTGCTGTCACAAGTCTCCTGCCCACATCCACGTTCAGCCGCGATTCTCCTTCCCAGGACACTGCCACACTCTCTGCTCTGCATCCAACAGCTAGAGGGATTTTGAAGGCTCCAATATTCTGTACCAGTCCCATCGTAAAGTCCCTTCGTTGGCTTTGTGTTGCCTTTAATGTAAACCTAACCTCCTGGAAATGCTGTGCAATCCTCCACGGACTGGTCAATGGCCATCCTCATGCCCCTGCCTCACACGTCCTGTCCTGACTCCTGGTCCACCTCCAGGAGGACCACACTGCTCCAGTTCACGGTGCCTTCCGCCCCCTGGCCTGCTAGGCTCCAGGGCCCTCTCCATCTTTCTCCTCTTCTCACCTTCCGTAGCACCCCACCCCCGCATCCTCCCCGTGCACTGCTGGACCCATCGCACAGTTTCTCTAGCTAATTCTGTTTTTCTGGAAGTCCTGCTATTTGCCATTTTATTTTCCAAAGTGTAGAGCAAAGAGTCAGTTAATATCTATTGAACGATTAGTAAGGTACTTCAAAATCCAAGCACTAGTCATCCACTGAGGTAACTCTGCTTAGTAGCTCCATTCCTCAAGTACAACAGGGATACACAGAGAAATCACGTTACTTGACGGCAGTCTCACTCCAAAGACCTCACTGAATCACAGAGCAGTCCAGTCTGTGACTTCCTTAGTTCGCTTCTATTTCTGCGGCAAAATCCCCAAGAACGTCAAGATAAAAAATAGAAAGATTTATTTTGGCTCACGGTTCCAGACTGTGCTTGTGTGGCCTCCTCACAGCTGGGCTTCCACGACTGTGGTGGGCATGGGTGGCCGGGGAAAGCTGACCACCTGAGGTGGCCCTGGATGGAAAGCAGACAAGGAAAAGCCAGAGAGGAAGGGCTGAGGACAAGATCCCAATGTCACGCCCCATGACCCAGTCCCTTTGACTCCCCCTATCCCCTTCCAGGAGCCACTGAGCTAGGAACTCACTCATGGGTTATCCCAGCTACCAAGGTACTGGTCCCATGATCTGATCACTTCCAGAAAGCCCACTGGCCAGCCTTTGTGGAACATTTTAAACGTAACTCCTGGTACTAGGCTTCAGTTACCAAGACCCATTTATATTGTGCTCAAGGTTATTTTCTTAAGACAGCAGAAAGAAATGCCATCCAATATATTTTAAAAGTTCAGGTGCTTAACAGTGAAATAACAAGGCATCATTTTCTGTAAATTCAATTAATGGGAGGTTAGCAAGGTTATAATAAAACCAGTCTTTATAAGCGTGCACAGCCTTTTAGAAGACAACAGGGCAGTATTATCAGAGCCGTAAAAATGTTTGAATCCCATGACCTAATCATCTCACTTCTGTTAATTTATCCTAATGAAATAATTCAAAAATAAATCAAGGCCACATACGCAGCGATGCTACTGCAGGATTACTTTTTCTCCCAGCCTCCCTCTCTGCTGTCACCATAATTCACAAAGAACAGCAAACTCAGGACATTTATAAGGCAAACTCCCTTTCAGACCATGAGCTCATTAAGGGCGGCCTCCCTAACTTCTTGATACATCTCTGTATTTTCAGAGAAATAAACCGTAAGTACCTCAATGTTTCCCTTTAAAAATACAACCAAATATGTACTTGCTTTTCTGAAAATGTAAAAGCAGAACCAAACATTGAATAGAGAGAGTGCTTTAATACAATGCTTCCTCATTCCCTACATGCAGGACATCATGGGATCAGTTTCAAGTCCTCAAGCAGACGATAGTGTGGAGATTTTCCTAAAGAAGCAGGCCTGTTAGGGACGCACCATGAGAGGACCTGGGGAGCAAGAACATTCAGGAGCATCTCACAAGAGACTCTTAGGCCTGTGAAGCTGGGGCCAGGACTCGAACTACTCCTCAGCAAGGTTAAAGGGCAGCACGTAAAATGGACATGGCCAAGCCTAGTGGGGATCAGAGACAAAGAAATGCAATCATGCCACAGATAGGTCAGGAGCGCAGAAGGCAGCTAACTCAGGAAAGTACTTCACTGTAAGAAACCGGAAGCAACCACTTGGGCAAGCTGCCTCTAACTTACTTTAAAGTTCTGTACCCATGTTTGTAAGTGTGAGGGCGATCTGAAGTTGCTCTGAAACCTGCAGAGAGGTACAGATCTCAGGAGAGGGAGTGGGATTAAACTCCTGAATTTAAGAGACCAAGCTCTCTCCACCTGCACTCATCACCCGTCTGGAGTGAGCAGGGCCAGGGGCGCCTCGAACAGGGCCCCAGGCAGGCAGCAGTGAGCCCGGAATTTGAACCAAGCAAAGACATGATGAGCAGAAGCCTAGGAACACACAGCCATAGCCGGGGCCATGAGTTCTTCTCCAAATAAGAATGAATTCCTGGGGCTCCGCGGGTTTTCAGAGGATGCACAGTTTTCCACCCCAATCACTGTGTCCACAAGAGCAAACCACCAGGACTCGAGATGCTGCTAGAAGAAGCTGCTAGCAATTTGGAGCTGAGTTCTTGGCTTTTGCTGGGTAATGCTAACCAAAGAAGTTGAAACAAGGTTTTAAACTTCTAAAAACTATGCTAACCAAAGAAGTTGAAACAAGGTTTTAAACTTCTAAAAACTATTGCGAATCTGTTCATTACAAAGTCCCTTCTCCCAGGCCTCAGAACCTAGGAGAGCCTAACTGGGTGTTCCTTTTTGTAGCTAATATTTACTGTTATTTGTTATGGTTCTCTTTCACTTGGGCTGCTCCACAGCTCATACTCAAATTTTATGCCCACCTTTTTTTCAGAACTGGGGACTGAACCTAGGGCCATCACAATGAAGTACCCCTTTATTATACATCCCTGCTCTTTTTAATTTGTGAGACAGCATCTTGCTGAGCTATTAGTTGCATAGACTGTGTCTCAACTTGTGACCCTCGTGCCTCAGTCTCCCTGAGTGCTGGGATAACAGGTGTGTACCACCGACTGGTTTTGTGTCCACCTTTAAAGACAAGTGTACACAGAACACAGAGCACTGTTTTCTGACCTAATCGGCCCTTCAACAGTCACAATTTTCAAATTGTAAAGTACTATATGTTATATATTTCTAAAACACTTAAAACGTCTAGAAAAGCCTAAACCTTAACTAATTAATGCATTTGGAAAGCACCTGAGACTCCAAGTGATCTCGCCCTACATATACAACCTTACAGACAGACAGAACGTGTCCTTCTCATTAAATCTGAGCGGGAGGGAATGCTAAAGAGGAGTATACAGAGTGTGAACGCGGCCCTTCTGAACCAGGAACTCTGGAGGCCCTGTGCAGACCAGGCCTCCAGCAGACCAAGGCTCACAGGCCTGGGAGGCCCTGGATGCGGGGCCTGCAGCCTGCGTGGAAGCCCAGAGGGCAACACTGCCCTTCCACTCCTGATGTCTTCAGTACCTCAGTCAGGGACACAGGTCACAGAAAGGAAGAGCCCAGAAGGACCTGGGGGAAGTGTGGAGTTCCAAGGCCAAAGAGAGGTCTGAGCCCTGCCTAGAAAGAGGACGCAGAGAAGGGTGAGTTGGGGAGCTGTGTGTCCATGCATGCAAGCACGCCTGCAGTACAGAAAATCTAGGAACACCACTGGCATCTGTCGGGCTGTGTGTTCTTCACGCTTCCTGCCTCTTACAGGTGGTGTTCAAATGAATACACAAGACGCAGGGCCTGAAGCTGTTTTCTTCCTTTGAGTTCCTGCCTAACAAACCAAGCCCTGATTTTCGAGGAAATCTTGCAACAAACAACTGGATTTCAGCCAATCAGGAACTGCTGAGTCTCAGCCAATCACAGGCAATAAATTGATCACACCACACCCAAATAAGGCAAGCACCACATCGCATGTACTCAAATAAGAACCATGCCAAGCGTAGCCAACTGGGATTTCTTGACCTGGGCACCATGTTCAATCCGTAAAAGCTTACTGTTCCCACTTTTTGAATCTTTCTCAACTCTGTTAAACTCAGTTAAATTTACTTTAAGGCAGGTAGATAACATATACTTAGAAGGGTCATGGCTTCAGCTTAAGAAGGAAGATTTCTTAAAGTTATCAAGGGCATCAGGCCTGCAATTGAAAGGTCTGTCTCTGAGGGAAGAGGAAGAATCAGCCTCTCATGTGATTGACCAAAACTTCTCCTGTCTTATCTTCCTAAGAAGCTGTCCAGATCTTTAGCCCTTTTATTCAGGTTTACCTTACACATGTTAAAGTCATGCATTCTAAGCATACGATCTAATAACTTCTGGTGAATTTATTTAACTCTGTAGCCGTCATAGCAAGGTAGCCAACAGCGCGCACTCAATGGATTTGCTCACGCCTGTTGACAGTTAATTCCCGCTTGCATCACAGCCCTGGATCACAACTCATCAGCCTCACCACCCTTTTTAATAAATTTGCCTTTGCATGATATTTCCAGTAAACACAAGTATGAAGTATGTGATCTTCCGAAAGTGGTTACTCTCGTTTAGAATAATGTTTTTGTTTCATCCACACTAAAGCATGATCATACATTTTCTTAACTACTAAATAGTATTTCTTCCCATGGATACATTACACCATATTTACCCATCGGCCAGCTGAGGAATATTCAGCCTCTTTCCATGCGTAGGCCATTATGCGTAACCTGCTACAAATGTCTGCATGCACCTCGTGTGTGAATATATACTTTCAATTTGCTGGGTCACAAATTTAGGATAGAATTATTGAGATGTATGGTAGGTTTCTAACTGTTTAAGAAAATATCAAACTGTTATCCAAAGTGGGTATGCCATTTAACATTTCCACCAGCAATGTGTGTGTGCTGTTTCCCAACCCTGGTTTTATCTGCCTTTTCTTTTTATTATAATTACTTTCATGGGTTATGGTGGTGATTCATTATGCCTTTGATTTTTATTTGCCAATTAACTAGTGAGGTTGAACATCATCTTGTTTGGTTATTACCCATGTGTCTGTCTTCCTTGCTAAAGCTTGTATGCAAATCCTTTGCCCAGTTTTTATGATGATGTTTAATTTTCAAGTTGTATGAATTCTTCATACATACTTGACACAGCTCTTTTATCAGACATCATTTGAAAATTATTTTCTCATGATTGCATTTGGTTTTCTTAGTAGTGTATCTTGAAGTTCAACAGGTTTCAATTTTCATGAGATTCAGTGCTTTTTCTTTCATGGATTGTGATTTTGGTGTTGAATCTAAGAACTTGGCCCAAAAGAAAATTGTGAAAATGTTCTCTTGTCCCGTTTTTACACAATTAAAACTCTTATATTTATGTCTATGGTTCATTCACAGTTAGTGTTTATAGATGGCATGAATTAAGGATCTTAAGTCATTTTTATGTGATTATTTAATTGTCCTGTACCATTTAATACAAAGACCATTCCTCCCCATTGAAGTGCCCGAGATGAAATCAAATATGTAAGAATTTACATACTGTGTTTATATCTGGATTTCAGCTCTTCATATATATATATATATATATATATACATATACATATACATATATATATACATATACATATATATCACATTATTATTATAATCTTTTAATAATAAAAGTGTTCCAACTTTGTTCTTTTTCAAAATTGTGCCATCATTTAATGCTCCTCATGAATTTTAGGACGAGCCTCTAGTTCCTCCAAAACATGAACTGCCTGGCACTGCACTGGATTTACTGCTTGATTTGGGAAGAATTTCCATCTTCTTCATACTTATGTCTCTATTTACTCATGTAGCCTCTATTTTTTCTGCAATATTTTGTAGCTTTTAGCACACAAATCTAGCACCTCTGTTATTAAATTTATTCCTAAGTATTTTATTCTTTGGGGAGCTACTCCAAATGAAATGATTTTCTGAAATTCATTTTTGTTTTCTATCACCTGCTATAAAAACTAACTTTTGACATATTCACCTGGTAGCACTGTGTCATTCCTAATAGAGGGGTGTGTGTGTGTGTGTGTGTGTGTGTGTGTGTGTGTGTGTTTATTTTCACATACAAGTTCATGACATTTCCTAAAAAAATGCTGCTTTTGTTTCTAATTTGAACTTTCCCTTCTTTCCACTCTTCGCACCATCACAAAGTGAAGCATGGAAGATAAAGGAAAATGGACACCAATGCCTTATCCCTGATCTTAGGAACACTGTGGTGCCCTCTTAACTGCCACCTGAGAATTCTCCAGTTACCCTTCATCAGACTGAGAAAATTCCTCCTCAGACTTAGTGTATCGAGAAGTTTAATCATGAGTAAGTATTGGAATCTCTCAGATACCTTCTCTGTGTCAATTGAGATTCTGCATGGTTTTGCTCCCTTTATCTTATCCATCCGATATATTTCATCTTAATTGATTTTTCAAACACTAAGTCAAATTTCCATTCCTGGAATTACTCCCAACTGCTATAGTGTTTAGTCCTTTTTATTATGCTATATTCAGATTTGTTAGTATTTTGTGGAAGAGTTTTACATCTATAATCACAAGGGGAAATTTAGCTTTCTTTTGTGTATGTGATCCCATTTTGATCTTTGGCACCAGGGTTATAATGCTGAGACTGAATTGGGACAGGTTCCCTTTGCTTCCTATTTTCTGAGCCATGTGTGAACAACTTGCCTTATTTCTTCTGTAAACATTTGGTAGAATTCACTATAAAAGGCATGAAGACCTGGGCTTGTATTTATGGAAGTGAATTCAAGCATTCACTTGAATTTTTATTCCTGTTTCCCTTGAATTTTACCCATTTCTTCCAACTTTTTGATTTGCTGGTGTAAAATTGTTCATAATATTGTCATATAATCATATTCATTTTTGTAGGATCATTAGCGTTGCTTTCTTTTGCTCTCCTGACTTGTGTCCTTTGACTGTTCCCTGGCAGTTTTGTCAGTTTTATTGTTTCCGAAGAACTAATTTAACTTGTAATGGATTTTTCCCGAGCTTTCCCATTTTCTATACAATGACTTCTACTTGCATTTTTATAATGTTCTTTCTTTTACTTGCATTTTGCACAATCTACCCTTTTCCTTAAGGTAAATGGTTACATTAGTTAAGAGTTAATTTCCTTCTCAGCGCTTCTTTATCATCATCCCATCCACCACATTACAGTCTCTTTTCATTTTCTATCAGTTCAAAATATTTTCTAAAATCTCTGTGATTTCTTCACTGACCGATGGTTTATTTAAAGTATGCTAATTTCTAAACATTTTCAGATTTCCTAGATTGCCTTCAGGTGTTTTCATTTATTCTGTTGTGTTCAAAAGACACATTTTATTTATTGAAGCTCTTTAAATTGATAGAGAACTGCACGATGGTCAGCAGTTGGTCTGCCCTGGAGACAGATGTCATAGCTGGACTTGACAAACATGAGTGTCCTGCTGTGCTGGGCAGTGGGCACCACACCCGCATCCCTGTGGCCCGCGAAGCCAGCTTTGCCCTTAAGGTCTTTGACAGCTGTCCAATCAGCTGTCCAGATATTCCTGGAGCAAATGATGGTTGACCGAAATTTCCCACTATAATTGTTTCTGTTTCTCCTTGGAATTCTGTTCATTTTTACCTCATGTATTTACTTCATGAACCATTATTATTAAGGACACATACTTTTTTGCTTTCTCTCATTTTACTACTTTTTGTTGGTTTCTCTTGGAACATTGTTTTAAAATTGATGCACATAATATGCTGTGCTTCATTCCTTTATTGCTCTTCTTAGTAGTTTCTCTAGAAATTACAAGATGAATGTTAATTCATAACTATTTCAGGTTAACACTAAATAATTACTGGAGACAAGGAAACTCTTTTTCTAATTTTTCTTTCTTTCACAGCTGCACAAGTTCAGGCCCTGTCATGGGAATGCAACATGATGGGAAAACAGAGCAAGTGTAGAGGCCAAAACTCAGAGAAAGCCCATCTCCTTGCTGAATCAGAAGATTAGTCTGAAGCAACCTGACATGATTAAGTTACTGAGTCTTCCAGACATAACTATGTTGTCTCTCTCTATTTACTTAGCTCTTCTAGTACCTCTCTCCATGTGGCTTTAAGATTTTTATTTATGGAAATCTAAGATAGTTTACCTGGATTTACTTCTATGATGTCGTTTGAGACTGGCTTTTAATTTGTTTCTATTTGTTGATGGCATCTAATAATATAGCTGACTTATAAACACCTGCTGAAGTTAATTACGTGTTCTGATATTTGGACAGAGACGTAACTATGTAATCCGTAAATAAGGACAGACTGTGCCCGCTAAGGGAGTTGTATTTCTTTGGTAAATGTTGGGAGGACTCCTTACAAATGCCTCTGCTGCAGGCAGCCTTTCTTTGTGACAGCGTCTTGATGTGACTTACAGCCACATCCCATTCGGTCCCCTCCAACTCGCTTCAGAAATGTTAACAGAGCCACACACGGGAAAACCACCTAAAAAAACTGCAAAATTCTCAGTGCTTCTCACATGCTTTCCCTCCCTCTGAGCACATCTAATCCTAGGCCATTTCCGTGTTTCTCTTAAAAATTCCATGTTTTTAATTTCCCTCCACAAAAGACTGTGTTTATTTTGTTATGAAAATGATACTGTCAAGCAGCAGCAGGCCGTCAGGGAAATATACAGACTTTACATCCAGGTCTCTGTGCTTTCCCAGACATCTGGGTGCCCCCGCACCCCGTAGAGTACTACACTCCACCCGGAGGAGCACAGCTATTCTGACAAGGCTCTCATATTGCGACGGTGACGTCTTACTTCTTATCAGTTCTCCTCTGGGTCCCTAAAGTCAGACGATGGTTCACTCGGGTCGGGGCGGGGGCCTTCTTATCCCTGCCTCGCGCTTACTGAATGCCAAGAAGCACATCTGCGGCATGCAGACTTGAGTGCAAAGGGAGCTGTGATCTTCTAAGGGGCACCCAGCCCTGGAGAAAACCTGGATCCTAGAATGCCAATAGAGCACTCACTGTTGGCATGATTGTGGGAGAAACAGAGGGAAAAACAGTGTCGTAAAACATCCATTTTTATCAAAAGAGAAACCTTTGGAGGGAAATCTACACAAGTCAACAAAGTGAATATATTAAACTGTATTTGATTTGTGATCATTTATTCATATTCAAGACATTCTGGATTTCAATCTTTCACTGCTTCAATTCCAGTGACTCTGGCAGCCAGCAAGTGAACTGTAATTTCCCTTCTTTGGAGAAAGAGCTATTTAATGCTACAGGTCGTGACACGTTAGTCCCCAGAGAGGAGGCAGGGCTGCTAAGGTCAAGAGCTAGAACCTTCATATTTCATCCCAGCGAAGTCCACCCGAGCATTTAATTTTACATAAGGCATCTATTTTTGATGTCCTGTAATCTGTGAGGCATCAGACAAAATCTTTCGTACAAAAACATCATATTTTTGTGTGTGGAGAGGCAGGCATACTGAAAATTACTAAAAATTATTTATTAACTTCAATTATAATATGCATTTACTTCTGATAGAAATGGTTTCATTCTTTGAGCAGGTCTCCTGCTTGGAATCTCTCGCCCAAAATGCCTTGTCAAGGTCAGAATATCCTGTAACTGGAGACAGCTCAAAGCCAAGTTCTCTCTGCTGCATGAAACAAAACTTCCTAAGCACGTGATTAGACAAATTTCAATTTACTTTTAGCTGTGGCCTTGACAATAAGAAACTGTTAACACTTTGATACAATCAGCTTAAATCTCTTCATTCAAAAATCTTCTGTACTGTAAGGTAAATCTAGTTTAGAAAACCTTGTTCATCCTTCTAGGCATCTTCTCAAAAAGAATTAAAGACATCCCACCACAATGACCCACCCACATCCACGTTTACAGTGGTGCAGTTCGTAACAGCTAAACCTTGTAAGTGCCCTCTATGTCCATCAAGGGATGAACAGATAAAGACAACGTGTCGTTACACACAGTGGAGCACTACTACACCACCCAGAAACAAAACCTTGAGTCCTGTGTAAGGAAACTGAGGCACCGGGAGGCTGTGTTAAGTGAAATGAGTCAGACACACACACTTCATTACTCCACGGCTTCTATTACATGAGAAACCCGAAGTGTAAATAATGAACAAAATAATAGGTAGATAACAGGAAGTAGGGAGGTAGATCTTTCCCCCAGGGGAAGGATGGAGCAAAGGAAAGGGGGTGAAAAAAGCATGAGGTGCGATGTCTGTGCACCAACTCCACACAAGGACGTGAACATCATGCACTGCAAACAGGGCCTGACAACAACAACTGCACCGTAAAATAAACTCTAACTGGTCCCCAGAAAACTGTGCCTTACTTTCATCCTGCCTGCCTTAGAGGAGGCAGGGCAGGGTGTGTCACTGTTCACTGCAGAATTACTGCAACTTTTCCACTGCTCTGAAATTCTTCTAATGGAAAAGACAGATAAGAGAGACTCTAGGATTGAATTTCTGATTCATCATCTACTCTGAGCCCTCGAGCTGGGGTTCCATGGCTATCTGACCCCAAAACCTAGATTGTGGTTATTTACCAAGAGAGACATGAAATACCTCAGATAATAAAGAGAACACATAGTTCAGCCACCAGCATTGAAGCCAGGTGCTACACACAGGTTGACTGTGTGACCAGCTGGTCTCCTGTCCCTCTCCTTGCAAGGAGTCCTGCACCCCAACGTCACTCCACCGTCTGACACTACATCACCCCCAGGCCAGAGACGCTCGTCCTTCTTGGTCTCCTCCATGTCTTCTAAGTTACAAGTTGTGACCAAATAATACAGTGAATGTTTAATTTTTTATAAAGGTACTCCAGTAGAAAGCACATACATTCACAAAATACTTGCCTTTCACTCAACACATGTGTCTTGTTTTTCTTTTTTATATACATGATTTAAAAAAAAACCTTTATTTTCAAATAATTTTAAATTCACAATAAAATGCCAGGAACAACACAAAGACCTCTGGCATAGCTTTTACCTAGATTCCCCAGCTGTTAACATTATGCATTTGCCTCATCTGTGGCTGTCAGCTTTCTGTTACTGTAACAAAGTACCTGAGGTAATAAACTTAAAGAGAGAGAGAGGGAGCCAGGGACAGTGCTGTACGCCTGCCATCTCAGCTACCCACACCCCGTCATCCTCGTCCCTTTCTGCAGCAGCTCTGGAGTCAGGAGTATCTTAAAGAGGCCTGATAAAATGTGAACGCTGGCTGATGTTGCCCCCAGTCATCAGGAAGGCGGCTTGTCAAAGCATAAGCGGTTCCTCATCCACTTACTCACCAGATCTGGCACCATGTGACTTCCAGCTCTTCCCCAAAGTCACAATGACCATGACAGGGGAGCGTTCTGAATGGACTCAGGGCACTGAGGCAGTCGCAGAGGCAGAGCCACTCAGGACAGCGGCTGCAGAGCTGCTGCAGAAGGCGGCAGCCGTGCTGGGACCAGGCTGCTGAAAGCCAAGGAGCGGATTCCGGGGGATTAGTGACACTGTGCCTCTCGGTGAAGCAAATGTTTCTGATGTAAATGTTCACTGCAGTCTTTGTCTTGCCTGTACACCAGCTCCATAAACTACATGGATTCCCTTCAACTGCACAGAAGCGTCCTGACATCTCCTTTAAACCAACAAACTTCAGGTCGCTCTCCTTCCTCCGCACCTACTGCACTCTGACCTCATGCATTCTTCCAAATACACACAAAAGAGCTGCTGAGCCATGCGTCCCACTCCGTACCATTTCCCCCTGGACCAGGGTTTTGTGATTCGTGCCTCTCTGCTACAGCACCGGCCTTTTCAGATTTTCCTTCAGCAGAAACATCATCTCCCCTCCCACTCATGTCGCTCAAGAGCGTCATAGGGGGCGGAGGGTTTTGCCCTACAGAAGACTTCTGAGGTACCTCAGGGCCCCAGTTTTGATGGCATGTCAGTAGGGTGGGACACCGTGACTGTCCTGTGCCACCATCCACCCAAAGTCCACTGGCCACTTACACAGCCAGGTCACACAGCCATCCAGCCTCAGCCCAGCCAGGCTCACAGATGACGACCTCATAGCCCCGAGGCTGCGGGGTGCGCCATGGCGACACCCAGCAGGTACCGTCCCTCTCTCCAAGGAGGGCACTCAGGTCCATGGAGACCGGGGTTGTGACTCCCGATTCTGTCCTCTTCCAAGCTCCCCTCCAGCCTCTGTCTCCAATCCCCATCTTGAGCACAATGTACAGGTCTGCTCTGGCTAAGAATGAGACCCAAGACCTCACAGGGCAGGGCGATTCCCAGGACAGTGCTCAGCGCCTTGGGGACAGGGCATTGCCTCCTTCAGGACAAGGAGAAACGGCCCCTGGGTCAGTGAGGGTCAGGACATCCGGAGTCTGCTGCCCTAAAGCTTCTGATCGCCCTCCAGTTCTCACTAGGAACAAGGGCAGGGCGAGGGGGAAGCGTTTCCTGCCTCATTTGCTTCTGAAAAATATTCAATTATGATCCAAGTTTAATTCACTTAGTAATGAAAAGCAAATGATCTCAAGCAGCATGTTTGATCTGTCTTGGAAAGAGAGAAACAGCTTTGCAAGAACAAACAAAGCCAAATTAAAACAAGTGACTCTCCTCAGAGGTGGAAATTGAATTTCTCCCCAAAGAAATTCTGAGCATCCATACACTACCAGCTGACACCAGGAAGACACAGGAAGTCTTGGTTCCGGCAACTCCGAACCAAACACCAGCACGTGTGTTTGCACACCCATGTGCCCACACATCTCTCTGGACGCATCCGCCTGCCAGGCGTGGAGCCCAGAGTGTGCAGCGGGCAGCGTAGCAGCAGCCACCGGTCCACATCCCACATACCGTTTTTGCAGATGGGGCAGCACTGGTCGGGCTCGTACACGGGGTCCACACACTCCGTCTGGGGACACGCTGACACTGTGCACAGCACCTCGCCGTTGGCCTCACAGCGACACCTCTCACAGGGGGACACCTGGAACACAAGCCCAACAGTCAGGTCAAACCTCCACAGGGCAGATCCTACCAACACCCAGTGTTCTGTCCTCCCCAACTCTAGTAAAGAAGCTCTCTTGTTTCAGGAAGGTTCACAGTTAGACGTGGCCCCGTGGTTTTCCCAGTGGGACACAGCTGTGTTGGCTCCCTTAGGAAAGGAAGCTCTCAGCAGGCCAGGGGCTCTGCCTCTCTCCTAGCTCCCGAGGACTGGCTCTGCTCTTGGGCCACTATCCACTGGACTTCTGCAAGAGTTCTTTGGAAGAAACATTTTCGTTTTCAAAAAAACAATCAAATAACAGACACTAATACCCAGATGCCCCTTGTATGAGAGCACCCCTTTCCCATAGCCCTGAAGGTCACCCCCACATCCTGGCATGGACCCTCCCAGGGCTCCCAGAGTAGGAATTCATGTGAGGGACAGACAGGGACCAGAGCAGGGCGGAGGCCCTGGTGGTGTCCCTGAGCTGGGCTTTGCTGGAGGTGTGTGAAGGCTGCATCTCTGGCGTCTTCCTGCAGTAACCAGATGCCCAACTAACGGTACCAGCCCTGCTTAGAGATGAGGGAACTGAGACCCAGAGGCGCCAGGCAAGCTGCCCTCGGCAGATGGCTCCAGGAGGCTGTGATGCCACCAGGGTCCCTGACTACCGATTCCCAGGGCTGAGATGGTTTTCTCCATCAGGTTCCTAGCCGTCTCTGGATTTTCTTGCGTTACACCAAATTCCACCTTTTGGAACCACTTAAGTCAAGCACAGTCGCATCTCTGGCAAAGTCGAACTGCGCTTGCAACCCAAACCTGACACAGAGATAGATGCAGTGTGGGGCATGGAAGGACTGTCTTCCGGAAAGATTGGAGGTTTTGGATCAGGTTTGAAACAGCAAGGTGCAAGCAGAACACACAGTCCCGGGGTCAGGGGCAGAAGCTGGAAGTGAGGGTAAAGCCAGGCGAGGTGGCACACACCTGTCACCCTAGCACTCAGGCATGCTGAGGAGGGGGATTGCAAACCAGAGCCCAGTCAGGATGACCTGGTGGGCGCTGTCAAGCTGTCCTTCCTGCTTTCCTGGGACGGGGTATCCCAGCTGACTTGTGCGCACCCCAACATGCCTGGGTGTCTTATGAGGTAAGCAACACTGGTGGTGCCCCGGATACCCACTCTGTGTGTGCAAGGAGAACATGGAGGTGGGGTCTCTACTCATGCACAGGTTGTGGGAGCAGCTCAGTTTGGGTCTGAGAGTCTCTCTGTGGGACTCGACTCCAGTCAGCCTGCCTGTGAGCCAGGATTTAGCAGGTGTCATCTGTGCATGTGCGTGTGCATGGTTCCCACGTCCCTCCATCGCCCCTTTATTTCCCTGTGTAGACTGCAGTACCTGTCTCCAGGGTGCATATGCAGGGCACTCCGATGAGGACACCACGCTGGGTTTGCAAAGGAGAGCCCACAAGGGGCCTGAGACGCTGCTTACTGCACACGAGAGTTCTCTAGGCCTCAGCCACTGCACCCGGGGTAGAGGGTAGAGACGGAGAGATGGCTGTGCCATCCCCGGGGAGGGGCATCCTTCCCTATCCCCAGCAGAGGGCACGGAGGCAGCAAGGGCCTGGAAGGTCACTATCTGGGTGCATTCTTGGGAAGGAGCACAGCCTGGCATTTCCCTTGGCCTCAGCTGTGCTCCAGGGAGGGAGCAGAAAGCGCCGTATCTGGCTGGGCTGGAGGTTGACAGGAGGCTGATGGGAGATGCCCAGGCCCCAGGAAGGGCCGCCAGGAGACCACACAGCTTCCTATTACAAAGTCTCTGGTCCCCAGGCAGGAACCCCAGCAGTCTGGTACCCTGGCAAGTGGGGCCGGATGGCTGGTCTACCTTGGAAATTCCCTGCGCTGTAGGGGCTGAGACTTCAGCTACACCTGCACAGAACACGGCTCGAACGTATGTGTGCATGCTGACTGGCTCTCTTCTCCCTCTTTCTTCCTCCTCCAACCCTCCCTTTTAATTTTGTAGTACTGGGGATTGAACCCAGGGCCTCTGCATTAAGCCTCACCCTCAGTCCTTTTTCCGTTTGATTCAGAGACAGGATCTTACTAGGTTGCTAAGCTGCCCAGGCTGGGTGTGAACTTGTGACCCTCCTGCCTCACTCTCCCACAGGGCTGGGATTACAGGTACATAGCGTCATGCTGCTTGGTTTGCTATTTTCTTAAAAGCTTTGCAACTTTATCAAAAATTTGATGATGAGCTTTATTATCATTTAATATTTAGAAATCCTGATTGAACCATGTAGAGATGTGTTCACAACTCAAAACTCACTGGATGCTTTGACTGAGGGTCCCCTTGAGTGGCTGACCTCTGAGCCTCCAGGGTCAGCAGGGCCCACTGGGGCTCCTTGTCACCCTCTCACCAGGCTCAGGCTTCTCAGGTTCCCATGAGGCAGGGCTGGTGAGGGCCCCTCAGACACCAGCCTTGTGCCCGCTGGGCCCCTTATGGTGCCATAGGTCCCTGGGTTTTACAAGACAGAGCTTCTCTTCTGGTCAGAAGTCCCCAAGCCCTATCCAGAACCCAGGTCACAGAGCAGAAATGGGCCTTTATCATGTAGATGCCTCCATGGCCTGAGAGAAGGTAGGGCAGGCCCAGGGCTGACCCGAAGGCTTGCCAACCAGGAAGACCTGCGGGCCTCACAGCCCGGAAAATGTGCTGGTACTGCCTGCTAGGCCTGTGCCACAACTTAACTCCACAGGGTCCCTAACGTCCCGGGAGCCAGAAGGCGACTGGGTCATGGGGTAATGTGCTCATTCGTGGATTCACCCATGGCTGACTATGCTGCCGGAGGCGGGGCCTGGCTGGAGGCAGCGCTGGGTGCAACCTGGGAGGGTGTGTTCTGTCCCTGGCTCTTCACTTCTCTCTGCTTCCTTGCTGCCGTGACAGGAGCAGCTCTCCTCCACTCAGGCCCTTTGGTCATGCCGTTTCTGCCTTGCAGGCAGCTGGCCACGGACTGAACCCACGATAAACCTCTCCTCCAGTGCATGGGTGTCAGGTATGGTGTCCCAGCAATGAGGAAATGACTCAGGCAGCTGCTTTCCTCTCTTAATTTTGTGCCCTGGACTCTGATGGTGCTGCATCCACTCAACCACCCAGGCTGATCCTGACTTAATAGACACAAATAACGCTGGGTGCTTATGCAGAAAGCTCAGTGACACCAATCCACCAACCAGAGCACACCTGGCCTTGCTCACCTGTGCTTTGCTCCTGCTGACTTGGCCCCAGCAAAACTCGCACCAGATAAACCTTCACATTTCACAGATAGCCTAACACATCCTCCTCTGGGAAACTTCCTTACTCACCAGCTTAAGACTTCTGCTTCACTAAACCACTCTCCTGAGCCCCTACCTGGGCCCCACACGGCCCTCATACAAGGTAGGAATGCTGCCAAGCTCAAACACAAACCCAAACAGGAACACAAAGCACAGTATCCACTGAGCCTGTCAGCCAGCCAAGGACAACACAGCCACGTTCAGCATCCCCATGTCACACAAGAAAGCTGCTACTGCACTCCAATCCGGGGGTCCCACACGGAAGCTGTGGAGCCCCAGTGGCCCTTCCCATGGCGCCAGGTCCAACGCAGCCTGGCGCCCACCAGTCCAACACAGACCTCAGCTCAGCGCCCTGTGGTACATGCCAAGTGCAGTCCAAAGCTGGGCTGCATCAAGAAGAATGTGGCTTCTCCCAGTGGGAAGTGAAAACAGAGACATTTTTGGTCTATTCATTCCTTCCAGTCCAGAGGCCAGAGGGACGGACAGCACTTCTGCCGTTCTGGGGAAAAGTGGGAACAAGGAAAATACGGGGAGGAAGACAATGCAGGGAACAGGGGGACCTGGCCAAAACTGACAGCTCTGCTCTTCCTCACCCACCCTCTGGCTTTCCTGGTCAGGACCTGGCTGTGTAAACAGAAGTCCCTGAAACGAATCCAAGCAATACACCCCCCCAACCCAAAGCAAAACAGCAAAGAGGAGACACGGCCACGGAGTGTTTCTTTTAGTGGAACCACCTGGATGGCACAGCCAAAGCAGACGTGACCTCAATGGTGAGCAAAGGAGAGCTGGCCTGAACTAGTTAGACCCTTACAGAGCTCTGTAATTCCATCTTATGCACACAGGCAGTGAGAGTTACACACTGAGTATTGAACATACTTCTAACAAGTGAGGAGCATGAGTAATGTGGCCACACGGGAAATGGTTCTTAGTGGTTAAAGAATGAGGCTGGTAAGATGAGCACTGTTTACATCCAGGGCTTTACACACAAGGTGACCCCTCACGACCTAACCGTCTCCTGCTGCATCCCCCCAACGGGGGCCGAGCTTCCAACAGGGAGACCCACAGGATGGTCGGGCGGGCCAGTTGGGTTCGCACTCCCATGGAACCAGAATACAAGAGCTCCGTACCGTATCGCGTGCATTTTACACAAATGAGCGCAGGTGCTACTACTAGGCGTCTACCTGGAACAAGGCCTTGGTTAATTCCTTTAGCATAACCACAGGAATCCGGTTCTGAAATGCCCCAGAAAGCTGTCTGAATTTCAATGCCACTCTTGTCTACATCTTCAATCTCCTTCCACTGTGGGCGTAGGAAGCGCCTTCCAGACCACTCTCGCTACTGCTTCCTGACTTCCCAGCAGCCTCTGCTCCGATTCCCCAGGATGCCTGCCTCCTTGGAGTGGAACAGACTTTTCCCAAATCCAACTGGACACATCTTCCCAATCTGTGCTGCCAAGGGAGGTTGTGGCATGGAGGAAAAGGCAAGAGATGCCCATGCCAATGACCCTGTGCCAGTGTCACCCTTACAGTGGCCACCACCGCATTCAGGCTGCCCTGGGGGTGGAGGCACCACAGAACCCCCCTCCTGCAGAGCACACTGGGGCCTGGTGGTGGGGAAAAGCAACAGGCTAGATGCAAATGCTGACTCAAAAGCAGACAAACAGGAGCCTGAAAGCCCACAGCAATCCCCTAAATAACTGTGATGCTTTCGTAAATGGGGTTAATTTAAACACGGAAGACAGGAGTAGGACCTCCAGGCTGCAGCACAGATCTCTAGCAGCTAAACCCACGTGACACCACATAAACCCCGCTCCCCGTCTCTGTTCCTTTTGTCGGCAGAGATGTTCCACTTCTTTTTCTAAGCCTGGAATTCTTTGATTTTGCAATGACACAGAATCAGATTAACATAAAAACAAAGAGAAATAATGCAATCTGGTCTGGCTCCTTCCTTTTATCTGTCTTTCCCAATCCTTGTCTCCTCCTCAAAATTATTTTAGTCCTTGGGCCCCTAGATGTGGACCAGGCACGTAAGATGCAATGCTCATCTCTGAAGTCTCTAATCCCAGTATTTTGGAGAAGACAGACAAGTGGGGCAACCTGATCTTGGACATTCAGTCTCCAAAACTGTAAGCCAAGAAAACCTATTTTCTTTCCACATTCTCCAGACTACAGTATTTAGTTGCAGTAGTGGAAAACAGATTAACACAGGGCTTTATAAATATTGACTAGGTCCAGAATGAAAAGATTTGTAAGACAAAAGCTAAGATTAACATGCACATCAGACGACAAAAACCATAAAAATTAAAACCCAAAGGGCTTCCCAATACTTCACACAGTGCTCCAGGGTTAGATACCCACACTTAAGGAAGGGAACAATAAAGATAAATCTCTCCACTCAGTATCCAAATCCACTCAAGGCTTGGACTCTTATCCACAACGGGAAGAGAGGATCTAGATCTGATATAAATGCTAGACAGTAATGGAAATCGCATAGATAAATGCAAGATCTGGAAGCAGAATTTAAGACTGTTTCTGATTTTGAAGCTTTGCAGCAGCCACGGCATACTCCATTTCCTGTACTATAATTCAGGGGTCTCCAAGCCCAGGCCAGGGGCTGGTTCTGGTCTGTGGCCTTGAGAACCAGCCTGCACAGCAGGAGAGGGCAGAGGCAAGAGAGGCAGCGTCAGCTGTGTTCCCAGCTCCTCCTGGCTGCAAGGCTGCATCCCCTACCTCCCGTCAGCTCAGATCCTCATCAGAGCGCACGAGAGGGTCCCCTCTCTGAGCCTCCACAAACCACCCCTCTGTGCCCAGGAACAAATGTCTTTCATGAAACTGGTCCCTGGTGCCAAAAAGTTGGGAAATGCTGTGCTAACCTCTCTGCCAAGGCAGAGAGGTTTTAAATGGTTAAAAAGTTGTGCTGTGGAAGTAAAGATTCTTACTCTCCGACTTACACAACTGCAAAACTGTGCTTCAAATCTACATACAGAAGATGCAAGACGTGAGCTGTACCCTGCAGAATGGAGGTGGTGTCCATGTGGAACCCACAAGCAGCAACAAAAGGACAGACCCCCGAGGTCCCATCCTGCCCTTAGCCCTGGGTCGCCGGCTACAGCCCTTCCTGTGTCCTCACTAAGAATCTTTTGTTCTCTTGAGATAAAGGAAGACATGACTTTCCCTCCCAGAGCTCCAGAAGGGTGGAAGGATGAGATGTGGATACACCAAGAGGAACTAACACTGCGGCTGACGGCATCCCACGCCCTGTGGACTCACCGGAGAGTTGGGGCAGGTGGAGAAGGGAGCGGGCTGCATGGAGAGGAGGTGAGGGACTAAGATGGGAGCTCAAGGAACGCTGCCTGTTTCGTGCTGGCTGAATCCAGCCCTCTGTAAAGGTGCAACTGCAGGCAGACTTGGCAGCTGGAGAAGGAAGAGACTGGGCATGCATCCTGTGCATTCAGCAGGCACTGAGAACTGGAGTCCTGACTGCTGTCACCCCGGTCTCAAATGTCCCTGCAGGCCCACTCCATGGGACTGGAGCCCGGGGTGGTTTTGTCAAGAAATGACAGAACCTTTAAGGAGTCCTGGCTGGTGGGCAGTCTCCCATGCGACTGGGGATCGGCCCTTGCAGGGTACCTGGGGACCCTGGTCTCCTCTCTTTCTTTTGCTTCTGGGTCATGAAGACAGTGGTCCCCCACTTACCCTCTCTGTCACGCTGGCTGCCTCTCTACAACCCCAAAGTACCCCGGTCACTCAACCGTGATGGAGAACCCACAAAACTGTGAGCTAAAGTAAACCTTGGCTCTTTATACATCGGTCACCCTCTTTTTACCCTGGTATTTTGTTACACCAATTGAAAGCAAATGTAATGATGGTGTTTAGCTTCAGGGATTATGGTGGGAGACGAAATGAGTTAAGATGTGCAAAGTTAATGCACGCTGGTGGACACTGCAGAAGCTGTCACAGTGGAGCCACGAGGTACGAGGACACACAACGAGCAAGGAATCCTGCAAATCAACTGTGAAGTACTTTGTTAAAACTGAAAAGAAAAATGAGTGAAGTCTATGAACATGGCAACTCACAAAAGCAACAATCTGAATAGTCAATTAACAAAAGAAAGAGGGTTTCATCTCATTAAAAATCAGGAGAATTCAAATCAAGCGGGTATTTCCTAGGAATCGGAGTTGCAGGCAAACGGCACCCTATGACATCAAGTGTTAGCAAGGAGCTCTGGTGCGGCTGGGGTGCAGTGACACTGGATCACAGCACAAGGTCACGATGGCAGCTCAGGAGAGAGAGCCGCTCACAGCTTCTCCCCCGCCTGCAGCCGGGAGGAGGCTTCAAGCAAACTCCGTAGCAATCAGCTCACCCACCAGCTCAGGGCACTGGTGTCTTCCTCCAGGGAGCTCACGGGTGCCCGGATGCAGGTGGCCCCTGCACTTACTCAGCTGGGACTTTGTCACCCCTCTGAGTCACAGTCTTAAAACTGAGCGTGCGGGTGCAGAGCTGTAACCCAGGCACTTTGGGAGACAGAAGTAGGAGGACTGCAAGTTTGAGCCCACCCTGGGGAAATAAATAAAGTAAATAATAAACAAAGCAAACAAACAAACAGGACTGGAGATGTAGCTCAGTGCAAGTACCACGAAAGAGAAAAATTCCTGGCAGTGAAATAATGGGGAACTACTCAGCTGCTATTGAAGAGTACCCTAAAACTCTACAGTCTGTGACAGAGGAAAATCAGAAACAGCTGTGCAACAGTAAGAGCAAGGTCCCACACACCGCTGTGCTGATCAGCTGGGACAGAGACGAGACAGTGGCAAACATTAACGAACGGTTATCCACGAAGGAAGCAAACGAGGTTCAGAGACACAGGGATAAGGCCAGAGTATAAGTGGCCGTGGCTCGTGTGGTCGGCGAAAGGCCCAGTCTTCAAGCACGGAGAGCAGTGGGTGCTGCACAGGCTCAGGCTCGGGGCAGCCACGAAGGCCACGCAGGACACGGGCCTGCCAACCTCACACAACCTCGCTGCTACCCACCGGGGCTTCTGAGGAGGAGCGAGGGCCAGGGAGGGGAGCTTTGGCTCTCTCTGTGCTCTTTTATCTCACTGAACAATAGGGCAAGAAGCAAATGTGACAAAATCACGGCATCCGGGGAACCCGAGGCGCCCGAACGTCTGCTACACTCAGGCACGTCCGATGAGTCCTGCACACACTCTCTTTGTGAAAAATACTCATTCTGCATCAAAGGGCACTAAGTAAGCACCAAAGGTATGGAGGAAATGCCCTGAATCCCACTCACTCTTCACCCCCAGACCTGGTCCCCGGTGTGCACGTGACCTCGGGCACATCCCGGCCAGCCGGGGAAGAGTTACACAGCAGAATTGATTCCCCGCCTCCCTGTCCTTACAATCTTGGGGCTGAGGGCAGAAGCTGGGTAGCAGACCAAGCTTGGCCTCCTCTGACCAAGCCCACATGGAACAGGAGGTGACACAGAGCAGCAGGAGGTGTTATGGCTGATACATTGTGTCAACTTGAGAAGTTTAGAAGTTTAACTGAGAGCCTCAGCAGGCAACCAGGGTCCTTGCTTTGTAAATATCCTCAGCCTGTGCAAGAGGAGGGCAAGGAGATTTTGTGAGTGCTGCACCCGCCCTGGAAGAGGGCAGTGACCTGTGCACAATGTGAGGGAGAAGGAAATGCTTGCTCTCCTGTTTGTTCTGGCTGATTCTGCTGGCTGCTGCCTTGAAGTGCTGCCCCTGTACCACGCCACCCTGCCTTGTGGCCAGCTGATGATGGACTGAAACCTCCACAAACTGTGAGCTAAATAAGCCTTTCCTCCCCTAATTTTGGGTGTGGGGTATTTTGTCCCAGCAATGAGAGGAAAGTAACCAAGACAGTGGCCTCTGGCCACTGGGACAGGAGGTTTCTAGTCTTGACCCAGCAAGAAGGCGAGTCAGAAGAGTTGCTGCTCCAAAGTTAGGCAGCACCAGGATGGGCCTACTGCTTCACCCTGCTGGGCCTCAGGGTCTTCACGTAAAAGGGGAAAGAGAGCTGGCCACGATGGCACACACCTGTCAGCCCAGCACTCTGGGAGGCCGAGGCAGGAGGAGTCCAAGCTTCAGCTCTGCCTGCGCAACTTGGCAATTTAGCAAAAAATAACAAAGGGCTGGGGCTACAGCTCAGTGCAAAAGGCCTCGAGTTCAATCCCTGGCATCCCCCTGCCCCATACACACACATAAGGTGTTTGAAGGTATCTGAGAAGCCAAGCAAACAAGCAAACGGTCACCACCCTGGGGTGCCTGGTACAGGTCAGTGTGCTCTGCAGTGTAAGAATGCGAAGTGTGCCAG
Source organism: Dolichotis patagonum (assembly GCA_004027295.1). Classification (NCBI taxonomy): domain Eukaryota; kingdom Metazoa; phylum Chordata; class Mammalia; order Rodentia; family Caviidae; genus Dolichotis; species Dolichotis patagonum. Next base: position 234,637 of record PVJX010000228.1, read on the forward strand.
TCCTACCCCAACTGACTGTGTGACCTTTAGCAAGTTTCCTGGAACTCATGCCTCAGGCTCTCCTCTGGAAAATGGGAGCAGTTAAGTAAAGTAAGGCTCACGGTGCTTAGACCCCAGTGAGTGTGAATACCAGAGGCTCAGCGAGTGGAGAAAGTGGTCCACTAGTAATCTTTCGTGTCCCTGTGGGACTGGTTCTAAGATCCACAGACACCAGAATCCTCCCGTGGCGAGCCCAAGTACCTGGCTGAGTGGCGCAGTACCCACACAGAGCCCATGCCTGCCCGCTGCGTGGTCTCCAGACACCATGTAACACCAGACACTATGTCTGCTGTGGAAATTAGTAGCAGCTTTAGTGACTGATTCTGAGCCTTCTCAGTCCACAGCAGGCCGCACCGATGATGCAGCACCCATGGGTGCAGAGGGCTGAGCACGTGCGGGTGTCACCCAGCCGTGTTCCTTTCCCACCAGAGTCTCCCGGTCCACCTTCCCTCCTCTGCCTGAGCAGAGAGGCCGGGCCTTAGCAGCCCACAGAGCGAGACTGACCAGAGCATGTCCCTGGTGGGTACTGGTCTGTAAGGACAGCACGTGTGGTGATCCAGGGAGGAAGTCCACATCCCTGGTGCCTCTCGGGTGGGTTTGTGCCCATCCAGAGTCCAGGTCTGCAGGCCCAGCCTCAGGGAAGACAGGATGCAGAAGGCACAGAAAGCGTCCTGGGAAGGGGTGCTGCCCGGTGCTGGGAAGCAGGGTCTGAGGGACGCAGGAGAAAGGACAGGACACAGGCAAGAGGTCAAAGGCCACAGCCCCACAGTGGGCGGTGGAGGGGCTGTCCGAAATACCCCACTAGGTTTGGGGGGTCTAGGAGCTTGGGCTGGTGCTCCTCTCCCGTGGGCAGATCCGGAGACCCCAGGGAGGCAGCCAGCCCTTCCTGTGTGCTGGGACTGCAGGCCCGGGAGACGTCGGTGTCCGCTGTGCAGAGCTCACGGCGTGCTGCGCCAGGGTCTCGGGGGACCGTGCCAGGACAGCTACGGAACGTAAAGACCCCAACCCCAAGATGGGTGGGTATGGGCACACCTGTCACCCCAGCATGCTGAAGGGTCACAAGTTGCCTGGGCAACCTAGCAAGACCCTGTCAAAAAAAAAAAAAAGAAGGATTGGGGATATAGCCAGGTGCAATGGTTCTGGGTTCCACTGCTGGTAACAAAGGCAAACACACACCCAGGGCCAGGGGCTGTCCAAAGGTCTGCTTCACTCCGGTGAGCTCAGGCTAGGACCACGGCCCTGGGCAGGCACAGGACCTGTGGCACTGAACACAGCAGAGACGGCACAGGGATAAGGTGATGTGACAGAGTTCTTCTCAAAGCAGCCAGGGCAGCCAGGAGAGGCCCTCCGAGGTGAGAATGCCTCAGTTGTCCAGGAATCACCCAAATGTAAGCCCCGGGCTCCCACAGCACATCGGGAAGCCCCCTGGGACAGGTGTGGTGTGCTCGGCTGAGCCAGGAGACCGAAGGACATGGTGCTGCCTGGCGCCGTCTCCTCCCCTGGCCTCTGCAGGGCTCACTGGGACCTCAGCAGGGCACGCATCTGCAGGCCTGGATGGAGCTGCAGAAGCTGCCTTTCCACCCGGCAGGGCAGGACAGGAAGCTCCCACAGCCACTGTCTCCGTCTTGTCACCAGGTGGCGAAAGTGTCCTTTCTGGCTGCTCCATCCTCGGAGCTGGGTGGGCTCACATCTGGCCAGGGCCTGAGACTGAAGTCACCACCGAGGCCACTTCTAGCTCAGTGCCGCTGCGTCAGCCTCTGATAACCTGGAACCGTGGGTCTCCCCGTGTCTGCCTTCCTACTGAGCTCTGGGGTGACAGCACTCCCAGGATGAGGACTCAGGTCCCTCGCAGAACTGGCCATGGCTACCGATTCTTCACGAATAAGCCATCAAAGCCAGGTGTGGCGCAGCAGGCCTGGAACCCCAGTACTCTGGGAGGCTGAGGCAGGAGGACTGCACAGTCAAACCCAGCCTGGCCAGCATACTGACCTGGGGAGGCCCTGCCTCAAAACAAAAGCATAAACAGGCCTGAGGCTGCAGCTCAGTGGAAAAGCATTGGGTTCCGCCTATAATACTGAAAAATATGTAGTCCTTAAGCAAGTGCCCCCAGCCCGGGGATCCTGTACTCCGGTTCCTGGCTTACAGCCTGCAGGGAGACACGCGGGCCTCCGCCCTCCTCTCCACATCTCGGCCCAGGGCTTCCCGCTCCGCCTCAGCTTTCCCCAGGACACCACCTTCTCTTACCATCCCGCCCTGCCTGGCCACAGGGCTCAGCCCGGCGGGCACATGGAGGCCACGACTGCAGCGTCCCCAAGGCGCCAAGGGTCAGCAGGTAGCCCTGCTGTCCAATGTCCTTTCATCTGCCAGAGCCGTCACAGACACACACGCACACGCACACATGCAAATGCACGAACACACATACATGCACGCACACGCGTGCTCACACATGCGCACAAACACGCACGCACACGCACACGCGCTCGTGCTCATGCAGCAGAAGGCGGTGTTTCTGAAGTCCAGGGTAGCTGACCCACAGCTGCTCTGACAACCCCGGCACAAGCGGAAACAAAAGGTCCCTGGCAGGGAGGCAGAAAGGACTCTGTCCTCCCTCTCGGTGTCTCCACAGCCATCAGAGAACGGGTCTGCACACAAAGCGACTTAATTAAGAGCTGTCCCCACAAGCTGTCAGCTCCTGGCTGCTAAGAAAAAAACACCTCCTGGACCGGGCTCTCCTCGGTGCTGCCAGCAGCTGCGCTGTGCTGTAGCCCTTGGCGGACCGTCCGTCCGCACCACTGGGAGACCCCTCAGGTGGACGCACAGCAGGAGGAGTTGCTGGGCTGAGACGAGGGGAAACATGGGCGGCATTTACATGGTGCACTGATGTGGGGGCAAAGAGCGGCACAGCAGCCAGGCGTGGTGGTGCGCACCTGCCATCCCTGCATTCTGAGAGGCTGAGGCAGGAGGTTTCCAAGTTGGAGTCCATCCTGGACAACTGAGCAATTGAGACCCTGTCTCAAAACAAAGCAAAATAAAACAAAAAACCAAAGAGCTGAAATGTAGCTCACTGTGAAAACCCTGGGTTCAATCTGCAGTATATTAATGATTAATCAATAAATAAAGAGTTAAAGAATTTTTTAAAAAGCACAATAATTTAGGAGCAAAAGGAAGAGTCCCTTCCTGTCTGTGATGTCCAGACCTGGTGGCCACACTGGCGCCTGCCAGCCTGGGACCAGCCAGGACCCACAGGTGACCAGGGTCCTGCCACCTCCCAGCCACCTCCTCCTCTTTGGTGGACACAGGTGCAGCCCGCCCCTCGCTGGGTCCGAGTGTGACACACAACACAGGAGCAGGGACCCAGATCTGCGGGGTACAGGGCCAAGGACAGGCACCCACCTCCTCCCGGGCACCAGAGTGCCCGGCCTGCACCCAGTGACTTGAAAACGTAACTTTCTCACTCACAACCCTAAATTGGGTCCTCATTGGAGGGTGGTGGTGTCAACCAGGAGTGGCAACGGTCTGGGGGAAAAGAAGTCCCTAAATGGATTAAAAGATGGATGCTGCTATTTCTTAAAATCATCGGAAGAGCCCAACTCTTAAATTAGAGGAAGCCGTGACAGCTCCATAATCCTGGGGAGAATGGAGTGCAGAGTTTGTTCTTCTTCTGATTTACGCATGACTAAAGTGAGTGCGGCTGCAGCTTCTAACAGACGGGTGTGGCAGGGGACTGCTCTGGGGACCACGAATGCCACCTCCTCCAGGGAGGCATCAGGAGGAAACGGAGGTCACGAGCTAAGCGGGGTAACGGGCATGGGGGCACTGAGGTAAACCTGGGGCGCAGTGATGCACCCACACAGCATGCACATGTGACATGCATGCACACACGTGTGCACACACAGCCTGAACACGGCCCGCTGCCCCCGGCCATTTTTTATCCCAGAGGACAGTGACAGTGGTTGCCCTAAGCCAGGAGCAGTGAGGATAACAGAAGGGTGGTGTCACTGCCTGTGCCCAGAGCTGCACCAGGCTCAAACGTGGCCCTTGGGGACAGCGATGTGGGCCCAGGACCAGCAGCATCCGGCCGTGTCCTTAAGCCCCCCATCAGTCACACCCCTCCCTCGTGAAGGTCCTCAGCCCAGCCGTGTCCCAGGGTGGAGCGCGACAGCACGGCGGGGTCTGCAGGGCTCACGCTGGCCATGGGTCTGAGCCAGCTCGAGCAGTGGGGCAGCCCTGCACGCAGGCACGGCGTCCCCTGCAGGGACCGGGCAGCCAGGCGGGCTTTTGTCCGAGCCTGGAGCTCTGCACAGGGTGGCAGGCCACTCTGGGGTGTGTGGCACCTCAGAGCACAGGGCGTCCCTTAGGTCCCTGGGCCTCCCTCCCGGCATGTCCAGGGCAGGGGCGGCCTGACCAGGATTCCTTTTTCCACCAACCCGCCTGATGTCCCCCAGGTGTGAAAGGCTGAGGCCTAGCACGTAGCACGGGCACACACTGGGCCACCTGTGCGCCCCAGTGGCTCTGCTTGGGTAGGTCCCTATCATTATCCAGCAAGCAAGAGCATTACAGGTGGGGGAGGAGCAGTGCGCAGTTCCTGACACCTGCAACCTCGGCACTCTAGGAGGCTGAGACCCAGCCTGAGCAACTCACCAAGGCCCTGTCTTAAACTATAAAAATTAAAAAAGGCTGGGGATGTAGCTCAGTGCAAAGGCCCTGGGTTCAATCCTCAGTACTGGGAGCAAAACGAGTAGCCACAAGCTTGAAAGTAAAGATTTTTAATGACAAGTAAAAATACTGAGATCGCGTTGTCAACAGCACGCAGGATTCAAAAGTAAAATTCAACGAAACTTTTTAAAGCTGGACACGAGGAAAGCAAACACAGGACTGGGAAGGGTGGTCAGCTCGGCACAGCGGGGTGGGGAGGGGCCACATCGAAGCTTCTGACCAGCGTGGCAGGGACAGCAGAAGGTGCCCATGGTCCAGGCAGCTCCTGCTCTGCAGATGAGGACCCGGGTGGGTTTCAGGAGCAGTGGAAGGCGGGGCGAAGGCTCCCCACAGCGCGCCCAAGGCTCACCAGGCCCTCCCGGGTGCAAGCTCCCAACTCCAGGGGCAGAAAACCCAGGTCTGCAGGCCCAGCCCAGCCCGATCCCGCAGGGCTGGTCACTCTCTACAGGGGAGGACACGTCAGCTCTTAAATTTAAGACACAGTGGCTTCTGGGATCTTGGGACTTTGCTTCTGAGATCAGTTTTCTTCTTGATTCTTTCTTTATTCTCCCAGTAGAGGTTTTTTAGAAGCTCTTTTTGTTGTTGTTTCTTTTTGAGCGTGGAGTCTTGCAATGTTCTCCAGGCTATTTAGGGACTTCTGAGCTCACGCAATCCTCCTGTCTCAGCCTCCCAAGTACCGGGAATTACAGTCTTGCATTGCTGTGCATGGATATTTATTTACTGACTTATTACATACTGTAGTCCATAATGATCATGTGACCCTCCTGGGGTGTTGGTAGGTGTACACAACACCTTTCAAAGGTTTATTTTTAAACAGCATCTTTGCTCACCCTCTTCCTGACGGGCGGGCCTGCTGCACACGTAGACAAGATTAACACTGGTTTTCTTTGCTCCTTAAAGAAGTTCTGTAAGTGCACGTGCTGCCTCCTGCTGGCCCAAGGCCGGAGGGTAGCCAACTGCCTTGCTCTGCCAGGATGCCCTCGCGCTGACAGCCCTGAGCACCTTTTTCTGCCCGGGATGCTGGGCAGCCTGTGATGAGGCTGGACGTGGAGACATTTTTATCAATCTTCCTTTAGATTCACGGGGTTATCTTAATCACAACATCTCAGGCACCAACTCCTGAGTTCTCCTGCATCCTCGGTTGTTGCCACATCTAACCAGGGATGTGTCAGGCTGTCTCACCCTCTCTGCACGCATGGGACGCCCTGACCCTATGCGCAGCCCTCACGCCCGTGCTCCTTGCTGGCTCACTTCTGCAGCCCTGCTGCTGCTGGCTCCCTCCCTTGATGCCGCCTCTAATCTGTCATCACCACCACCCACTCCTGGTAGCCCTGCCCACCCAACAGCAGTCCTCGGGTCTGTGAGTCACACACATCTTATCCCGGACTTCTTCAGACTGGACTGGTGGGGGTCCCCTCCCCCGTGTGTCTGCCCGGGGCAGAGCCCATTCACACAGCATTCCACTCTTGCGGCTCAGCTCACACAGAGAGGCCTGAACAGGGCCCCCCACCCAGAGGAGGGTGAGTGCGTGGGGGTCTTCAGGGACTCAGAGGAAACAGCACAAGTCGTTTCCTCTGCCCGGTGCTGCGGTGGCTGCCGATACTGCCCTTTGCCAGACAGACCTTGACTCCATTCTCTCTCCGTGGGCCCTGAACTCCACACCCAGGCCGGCCCCGTAACTATCCAGGGTGCAGGCTCCAAGCGCCTGACGGCCCAGACAGCTTCCACTGAGACAGAGCTCACCGTACAAACCGTAACTTCCACTTCTATGGTCAGTTTCTTTCATGTTCCTCCCATCTCAACTGTTCTTTCTGAAAGACCTTGCGAGGTTGATCTTTCTGTGTTTTATTTCGTTTTTGTTTGTTTGCACGATTAGGGATTGAACCCAGGACTTTCACAGGAAGCTGCATCCCCCCCAGCTCGCTTTATTTTTTGTTTTGAGAGAGCCTTTAAGTTGCCCGGGCTGAGTGTGAACTTGTGAGCCTTCTGCCGCAGCCTCCAGTGTGGGAGTGAAGGCATGCATAACCATGCCTGGTTTGCAGTTCGGATTTTCAACATCCCCCAAAGGCCCAAGTTAAAATCCCTGATCACTGAGGTGGTGCAATTGAGGGGAGACGGAACCCTTAAGAGGTGGCCCGTGGGGAGGCCCCTGAGTCACAGGCTCTGGCTGGAAAGGGTTATGATACCAGGCCCCTCCCTCACGTTGTGCAGCCACCTCATCCAGACCAGCCCAGTGGGGCCAACTCACCCTGCACGAGGACCTCCAGGACCCTGAGCTGAAGCCAACCTTTTCCTCCCACAGGTCTACAGTCTTGGGTAATCTGTTAGAGTAACAGAAAGCTCACCAGCACACATGCAGTGCACAAGACAGCTAGCAATCTGTGGATTGTGCACAGGTGGGTTTGAGGCCATCTTCCATCCTGCTAGGACAGACTGGGTCTCTTGTTGGGAGCTACCCACTTCTGCCAGAGCTGGGAACATGCAGGGCCACGGGCATCTTAACTTCCAGTCCAGTGCTTCCCTCCAGCCCAGCACCCTGGGGAGAACTCCCAGGCCACGCAGACACCCGACGGCATCCTTCTCCAGAGCTGAAAGTTGCCAACCTGGCTGTACCCCAGCGCTGGACAGAAATAGACCAAGGCATGAGACCAGCTGGCAGGAGCTTGGCCTCCGAGCAGATGAGCAGAGAGCAGGATTCCAGCAGCCAGGTCGGAGGCGCACAGGAAGGAGGTCGCAGGTGCACGGCGGCCTGGCTGGAAAACCCACTCACGCTGGCAGCTGAGGCCACCTCTTCTTCCCTAGAGCAGGTGGCACAGCTTTGTCTGCCCTTCTAAAGTGAGCTATCAAAAAAAAATATATATATATATAGACACGCACACACACACAAACAAAACAACAAAAATGAACACAAATGACCCATCGTCAGCAGCGTTTATTAATAACAATGATTAGCAATCATAATAAAGGAGACAGCTCCCACTGCACCCCGCCAAGGTCTTCAGGTATGGCACAGGCCTCCCAGCTCCTCTTAGGGGACCTTCCCTGCCCTGCACCTCCAGATCCAGCCCAAGGCCCGGCACACAGAGTTCAAAATATTTTAACCAAATAAATGCAGGAATGGTTTTTATGCTAGAACTTAGGACATCTGGAGAATGAGGGGGCAGTGCTCCCTAAAAATACAGGCTCCTGGAGGTCGGCCCCCCGTGACAGAGCTGCCCAGGGCAGGGACCCCCAGCGCTCCAAGCCACACCAGATGCATGGCCTCCCTGCCTCGGTGAGCCTCAGTTACTGCTCCTACAGCACGAAAGACACAGGGCAGCTCCTGCTTCCTACCACCAGCACCCAAGGCGGCTGCGTGCACTGTCGTCAGGGCGCGCAGGAAGTGGAGCGAGGGCCCTCCCTCACAGCTCCGGGAGCCCCCACAGCTATCTCTTCCCTCAGGCCAAGAGCGAGACAGCTGGGGCCTCAGGCCTCCTGGACATCGCCTGGCTGTGTGACTGAGAAGAAGGCACAGATGTCCAAGGCGAAGGTCCAAGTCCTGGGTCTACAGAACTAAGAACACGATGGACACCACATCTGCCAAGCCTGGATGTGGCCAGCCGGAATGAGGACACCTTCCCGGAGCTCAGCGGTGCTCAGTTCTGAAGCTCGGCCACCCCGGCACACAATCCGAGTGTCTGTACAAACCTTTCACACAGCATCTGCCTGCACCTGGCTCCAATCACTCCGAGTGTGAGACACTGTGAGCTGGGCACAGGTCTGCATGCTTCCCAGCGCCCTGGCACTGCCCATGAGACTCTTGCCCTGACCACTACAGAACCCCAGGACTTAGGGCTTTGACTCTCAGTACAATTTGGTATTGCACACATCAAAGAATATGGACATTATTTGAGAAGATGTGAGTCCTGTAAGAGAAACCCACGTACGCACATGCTTAGCCAAATGGGTCCATCACTGACTGGACACTGATGCAGGCCAGGTGCTCCAAGCCTGTGCAAGGGTCCTCGCTGCAGGCACCCGGGTTGAAATGCCACTCCCTCTGCCCCACAGCATACCTCTTCATCAGCACACAGGCAGGAAAAGCCTGTGGAAAGTTCTCCAAGTCCAACAGACTTGGATGTAAATCTTCACTCTACCATTACCAGCTGTATGGTTCGTACCAAGTTATCATTTAGAACTCTAACTTTCTCTCTCTTAAAATAAAGAAAACACCACCAGTTTATCAGCTCGCTGTATAAATTACCAATGGGGAGAAAGCCAATATGTTAAAAATACAGGCTGAACAGTGGTTCTTTCTGCCCACTGCATTAAAATCATAGGGTGAATATTGGTTTCCTCTGCCCAGTGTAAAAGGTCAAATTTTTTATTGCGTTAATTCCATCATCCTTAGACATCAAATGCAGAACATGGAAATTTAACACTGTCTTTTCCCCAATCTTAGTAGGGACACATTTGCAAGGTCCAAAAAAGCCATACGGACTTTTCCAAAAAATGTTACTCTTCAAATGGCTTTCGAGAGAAAGGCAGGAACTAACAAGTCCCTAATTTGTAGGATCTTACTAAAAAAAAGTCCAATGCAGAGACAGATCATGCATTAGACTGACTTGAAGAAAAGAGCATGAACCTCACTCAGATTTACTTTGTTCTGTGAAAGCAGATAATTATAGCACTGTTGTAGGTTAAGTAACACGAGCCAGTAGATACATAGATAGATAGGTAGATAGATAGATTCTATCTGACTGAAATCCCGTTATTAATTGTATCTTTCTCTTTACTGGCCTGTTCTCAAAACTGCAATAAAGATCTATTTAGATGGAGGTTTTGGTTTCTGGTCTCATGTTGGAATATTTTTTCATTGACAGAAGTATGGAAAGGAGATTTTGTAGTGGAGCTCAGATCGCCAGCTGCCTGTGGACAGCGGCTTGGTTTAGCAGGTGGTCACAGATCAATCGGCCCGTAAGAATCTTTCCCATTCCCTCCCTCCCCACAGTCCTCCGGCTCCGAAAGACAGCCTAGGCCGGCAGCACTGATTAATCGTTCATTTCCCGTTTTTCTTCAAAGACTCCCACAATTGCCAATCAGAGCTTCAGCCCGGCCATGCTGACAATGTGGGTGCCCTGATTTGTATCCTTCGACCGAAAGCAAAGAAATGTGAACTTTCCATTTCTGCGCATGGCCTCATTTCTCAAAGCTACCGAAATCTAAGCGGGCCCTAGGCAAACCCTGAGACAAAATTGTGGACTCACGTGCCAACACTCACAGTACCCCCGGGGGACCAGAATTCCCATGGCAGGAGCAGCTCGGTATCCACCCAAACAGAATTATCTCTGTTACTGGAGTTCACACTCCGTGTGCTCCTGGACTGGGCGATAATCCCCAGGAGGGGATTTACAACCGCCCAACACAACCCTGCTGTCGCTGGGTTATCCTGCTGGATACCCTGCCACACACGACCCATCCACACAAGGCGGAAAAGCGCTCCTCTGGCCGGCTAGACACACAGCCAGGTGGGCACGGTGGGCTCTGACTGGTGTCCCTTTGCTACCCCCGGGCCTGCTCAGACCCCTTCCTCCTTCCTATCCCCTGTTACGTTTCCTCTGCACACGGCAGTATCTGTACTGCCCCGTCTTCCGCCCTACATTCTGGAAGACACGGATATCACAGTCCTAACTCCTAACACTTCAGGATGGAACAGTGCTTGGTGACAAGGCATGGGAGAGGAACTCAAGTTAAAATGAGGTCGGGAGAGTGGGTTCCGACCCAGGAGGACTGCTGCGTCCTGAGAGCCTGTCATGCGGGGCTGGGGCAGCTCCCAGGGAGAACCCTTGCTTAGCATATGCAAAACCCTTCGGTCCCCAGCAGCCCCTGAAGAGGACGCACAAGAAGGACTCTGGGTGCAGACATGGCGGGGGTGGGGGGACATAGGGCCACCTAGAAGCCAAGGACAGAGGCTCAGAAGACAGGGACCCTGCCCATGCCTTCAGCAGGGACTGAGGGAGTTCAGGACGCTCTGCAGCTTAAGCAACCCCAGCTCGGGTACTCTGCCACAGGTGCCCCAGGAGATGCACAGACCAGCTTCCCTGCTCAAAGCTGGACGTCTGCTGTGTGAGCCAGAGGACAAGACTGGAGAGGCAGTGGGGAACTTCTAAGTACTTCCTATTAATTAGTGATGTGTTTTCTTAGCACGTTGGAGTTGGCACTCTGCACTTCCTCTATGCATGTACAAATTAGATGACAAGCGTCCCTCAAGGAGGGGAGTGATTCTGCTGAGCACTGTGGCCTGGACAGCTCACTTGTTTGAGTGAGGGACATCAGCTACCAACAGGTGGCAGAGGTCTAACAGGTGGTAAGGACCAGGAGGGCTTTTGTTTTGTTTTGTCCCTGGCAGTACTAGGGTTGGAACCCTAGTTTTGTACTGAGCTATGCACACCTTTTATCTTGCCTTGTTTGTTTGTTGATTTGTTTGTATTAAGGCAATGTCTCAGTAAGTCACTAAGTATCCCAAGCTGGGTTCGAACTTGTGATCTTCCTGCCTCAGTCTCTCAGAATGCTGGTACTACAGAGGTGGGTCACTGCAGAAGAATTCTCCTGGGCCACAGTATTCAGAGGGAAGGGGAAGGGCTGGTTTGAAATCCGCAGAAAGCAGCAGAGAAGATGGCAAGAAAATATGTGCCCAAGACAGAAAGCACGGGGAGCTGCAGAGAAGCCGCCCTCTGTCAAGAGATGGACGCCCCCACCTCACAGCACAGGGCACCGTCTGGGGCTCTCCTCGCTCCCTGGGAGACCTGCAGCCTCCATCGGGGCAATTTCCCCCTCGTCTTCTGCAGAGCCCAGGGTCCCTCAGCAAAGAGCTCCAGGCCCCACCTTTTCTCCCTTCCAGTGGCAGCATGAAGGTAAATACTATTCGAAGCATGACCTCACCATCCTGGCCTGACCTCCATCTGCCTGACTCTGCCTCAGAGAAGCATGAGGCACTTCCGACAGCCAATGTTTTGCTTTTGCATCTCCCATCTGCTTGGCGCTATGCCAACTCCAGACGGCAGAGTCTTTCTCTGAAGCACACAGTACCCGGGCAGGGCATGTTAACTGGCTGGGGCACTGCTGCCCACCGATACCTGGCATGCACAGCTGACTGGGCGCCTCCCACGCCCATCTCCACACCCTGCCACAGTGCCTCCGTGTTGGCATGACTTTTGTGCAACGCAGAAACAAAAACGGGGACACAACAGGGCCTGCACAAAGCTGCAGGCGAACCAGGGACACCTAGGTATGCACCTGACACCAACCACAAGGACAAACACGGTAGCACACAGTGAAAGCTTTCTGCAGGTGGAGCTTATACTGGGAACAACATGACAAAGGATTAGAAAAAGGTTTGCAACATTCATCTGCGCCTCCTTGTATCTGGCCAGGCTGCCTGAAAGTTAAAGGTGAAATGTCATTTGAAGATGGAAAATGTACACAATACCCCAGCTTTACTGGCTTGGGAAGGTCGAGTGATAAGATCATCGTCACTCTCATCTCTCATCTCCAGGGTTTGGAAACACTTCCTGGACCTACTGACTAACAGGGGTCAGGAAGCAGATCACCCACCAGCAAAAGCTGCAAGGGTTCCCGTGCTTGGCAGTCAGTCACAAAACCAGAAGGCTGAATCCCTCCCTCTACCGGGATCCCTGAGGTGGTGAGTGACTCCTAGAACGGTTGGGGCTCCTAAAACCAAGGTGATAATAATTCCTCAGCTGGGCTCATGGGACTATCTTACGGGACTCTCAAGGATGCAGATGTGGAGCTATGAATTATACCGAATGTTTTGAATTACAGCTCAATTGCTCATCTTTGATCTTAAAGAGTGTGATTGTCCTGTGAACCCAAAACACTTAAGGGAGCTGTTCTGTTGCAGCCTGTGACCTTTCCACAGGCCAAAATGGAAGCCTCTGGACCCCTCAGCACCCACGGGTGCCTTAGCTTGTGCTTTGTTGTGTAACGTCCAAAACATCTGGAAGGTATCTGCCAACTCTCCAGCAGAGAGAGTCCCTGGCCCTGTGCAGCACTGGGGGGCCTGGTTCATGGGAGATTCTCACCAAATTCTTTCTCCAGAGAGCTGAAGCAGACTTTCATAAAACAATGCATGTCCAGAGCTATGAGCCCGCCTTGTCTATGAGCCTGAGGGAGGGCTGGTCCTTCCTCTCCAGACGGAGGAAAGACAAGAAACCAGAGGGGACACGTGCTTCCAGGATAGCGGCCAGAGCAGACTGGAAACCCATGCTTCCTGATGATAAACCGGGGCACCCTCCACACACTGTGTGCATTCTCTGTTCTCTGTACACCCGTCCTTGCAGGTTTACACCCCTGCAAAGCTGGCCAATTCACTGCTCCGACCCATTGCATGACCTGCACATCCTGGGTCCCTAGGTCCTCCTATCTCATCTAGGGATGATTCCTAAATCTTGCTCCTTGCGAGCTCCGCTTTAAGAGTTGAAGGTTTCAGGCCGCCCTCTGCAGGTGGAAAAGAAAATCTCTGACAGGGCTAAGTTAAAAGCCAGGTCAGGGAGGCGGGAGTGCAGCCTGGCCTACAGAGCTGTGGATGCCCAACAGTGGGCATCCCCTCGGAGAGGCCGAGGCCCAGTTTACCCAGGACCAGCGCACGCGTGGCTGGGCTTTCGGTTCCAGGGCAGCGTAAGGGTTAAATCACGGGCTACAGAGAACACTCAGTAACACAGGAGAATGCGCCTCCAGGCAGCTTCACTGCCTCCAGCCAAAAATTTAATGCTTTGTGCCTCAGTTTCCCCTTCTCCTGCGTGAAGTGGATATGGCCATCACCTGCTTTCTAGCCCAGCATGAGGTGGACTAAACTAAGGCCTGCGGGGAAAACGCGGCTGAGCCCAACCCAGCCATTAAGGCAATGACCAGGGCCCTGGGCAGGTTCCTACTCTGACAGGAAACCACTCTGAACCCTGGACTGGGCTGCTTGATTCTGGCATCCACGAAGACTGGCGCCTGGGAGCAAATCTTCCCTCCTCTTAGCTTGCAGGCCATTTGCATGATACTCTGGACAAGGATGGAAGGAAATGGCTTCTATGAGTCCTCTCCCTAATGAGCTATTAGCTGAAGCATGAACCCCGAGTGGCACGGTAAATTGCCCTGTGTTTGCAAACAGGCCGAGCATTTCACCAACACCGCTTCTAGATTACGAACCCCAAACCCACGTTTAAAAGTACGGGGCCCATGACTGCTGCTGCCGCAGCTCCCACCAGCGCCGCGGGCTTCCAGTTAATGGAACCCTGTTACAGCGAACGCAGGGAAGGGCTCGAGCACCGCGCGCTTTGAAGGATGCATCGCCTCTGCTCCGGAGAGAGGTCGCGTTCCAGGCAGCAGCACCGCGAGCCCCACCCCTGGAGCCCACGGGGCATCTCCGCTCCACGCAGGGGGAAACGCAGCCCTAGCAGCTGCCGAGTGGCCCGGGGAGGGGGCGTCCGCCTCTTACCACAAACTCCTCCAAAGTCTGGTAGGTCTGGCCCCGGAACTCGCAGTAGTTCTTCCTTTCCTTGCACTGCGGACAGCACTGGCTGGTGTCGACGTGGATGCAGCGCGGGTGGAGCCGCGGGCACTCGGGCTGCGCGCACAGAGGCCCCTCCTCGGTGCACAGGCACGGGCAGGCCGAGGGGCCCGGCGCGAACTTCTCCCCGATCGCGTAGACGAAGCCGCTCTCGTCCACGCAGCCCTTCCCGCGGTAGTCCGGGTACGCATACTCCTCGGGCAGCTCCGGCGTGGGCGACAGGTCCGGGCTGAGCGCGTCCTGGGCGGCGGCGGCCGGGGGCTCCCCCTGCGGGGTGTCCCCGCGGGGTCGCCCCTGCCAGTCCCCAGCCTCGGCTCCCCCGCCCTGCGCAGCCCAGGCCTGCTTCTGCTTGCTCCACGCCTCCCGGCCGCCGAGCCCGCGGCCGCCCTTGCCCTTCCCCTCGCGGGCGCCGCCGCCCTCGTCCCTCGCGGCGCGCCCCAGCTCGCTCAGCCGCCCGGGGCCGTCCCGGGACGCGTGCTCGCGCTTCTCCTGGCCCGGCTGCTCGGGCGCCTGGGCCAGCTTCTCCAGCGGGATGCTCGGGCTGCACAGAGCCACCATCAGGCAGCAGGTGACCAGGAGGGAGCTGGAGAGCGCGCCCACTGCCATCGCCGTGGAGCAGGGCATCCCCTACCGCGTCCCGGCGGGCGGGCGGGCGCGGAGCGCGGGCGGGGGCCGAGGCGCATTCACAGCCCGGGGACGCGCCGCCGCCGGCCGGGAGCCGCCGTCCCTGCGGAGAAAACAGCAGCCGCGTTGAGCCCCGCGGCCCGCGCGCGCCCCGGCCCCGGCTCCGGCCGGGGCATCGCCCTAGAGGGGCGCGCGGGGCGCAGCGGGGAGCTCAGACCCCACGGATTGCGCAGCAGTGCAAGGGGACCCTAGTCCAGAAAAACGCATGCATAGGAAGACAAGTCCAAGAAAACACGCGCGTCTCCAGGGATCGTGAGGAGCGTGGCGCTGGTCGCGGGAAATGCGGCGAGCCGCCTCCCCCCAGCAAAGCTCGCACGAAACCCCACAGGATTCCGGCGCCCGGCTGTCTGTCCCTCCCTCCCTGGGTCCCGGACACACTTCCCAAAGGCGATCAATGGAGAATCCCGCAGTGGACTGGGACCCTCAGGGCTGGGAAGATGAAAGAGAAGCCTGCCCAGGGGGCTCCGCTGGAGAAATTGTGCAGGCGCGGATAACAGCCTTCCCTCGGGACCTCGGCGACTCATCTGTAACTTCCTAACCGCTCCCTCCCCGCCGCACCCGCGCGGCCGGGAAGGAAGCCCGAGCCCCCTCCCTGCACTGCCGGGTGGGGATCCGGAGCAGGCTGCTCCGCGATCCGGAGGCAGCGCAGCGCTCATTCTGGAACTGCACTGCCCGGGGTCGGGACCATGCACAAGTGGGGTGGCTTGGGCTGCAGGGCGCAGGGTGGACGCAGGGCGATGCCGCTGCAGGGATGCCCGCCAGCCTTTCTGGGCCCCAAAGTTTCTGCATCCCAAAGGGGCCCAGGTCGTCCCAGACAGCGCTGGGCCCGGATGAGCCAGCCCCCTCCTCGGGACCCCCTCGCGCCCGCCCTTCGTGCTCTCCTGCGCGTCCGGCCTCGCCGCCCCTCCTCCCTCTCTATCGGGGCCGCGTCCCGCCCGCCTTATGCTCCCTCCAGCCCTGGGCCGGCCGACCGCAGCCCGTAGTAAATCGCCTGATTTATAAACTTGGGCGACGGGCGGGGGTCGGGACCCCGCATGCACCCTCGCCTGCGCCCCTGCGCCCAGCCTACGTACATGAGCGCGGGACTCGGGCCGGACGCCGGGCTCGCGGCTGGCGCGGGGGCAGCTGCGGCGGGCGCGGCCCCGGGGCACCAGCGCCCATCCTCCGGCCGGCCGGGGACCCGCGCGGGGCGGACCGCGGGGAGCGCAGTCCCACCTGCGCGCTCCGCCCGGCGCGTGCACCCGGCTAAGGCGTCTGCCCTGGCGAGCTCATCCCGCGGCGGCTGCGGGTCGCGGCTGCAACTCGGGCAGTGCCCGCGCCGCCCTCCGGGTCTCGTCCCCGCGTCCCCGGAGGAGGAAGCGCGCCCCGGAGCCCCGCCTGGTTCTTCCCCGCCGGAGAGCTGCAGCCGGCTCTGCGCGTCCGGGGGGCTGGAGCAGCCCCGAGCGCGTCCGGCGGGCGAGCCGTGCGCAGCCTGGCGCGGAGCCTTCGCGCCGCCCCCGCCGCCCCACGCGCCTCGGCCGCGGGTGGGGACCGCCCGCCGCGCGCGCCCCTGTGCGGCCCACCTGTCCCCGCGCGCGCCACGCACGCCTCCCGCCCTCTCCTCTTGCCTGCTTTTCTTTATTCTTTAATTCCTTCCTCCCTGATTTGCCCCCTCTGGCTTTTTGCTCTCCGTGGACAGCTTGGTTTTGCCAGGGTTGTAAACCAAACTGCAGTTTGGAACTCGCAGGCCAGATTCACACGGACTGTGGGCTGGGAGTTTTGGTTTGCTTTTGTGTTTTCCACTCTTACAATGAGAAACCTGGAGGCGCAGACTTTTAACAGGAAGAAACTTCCCTAAAAATCCAAGCAGCACACTTTGAGAGGCTGCCTCTTCTGTCTTTTACCACGAAGAGAAACATTTATGATTATTATTATTATTATTATTAGCATCATGGTCCTTGTTAATTTATTAGAATGGTAAATTTTCAAGTGGGGTCTAGGTGGTCCAAGTTTGTGTTTGCCCTTTGGTCCTTATCATGAATTCTTTTTTTAATATTCTCGTTTTTGATAAAGGCATGCAAGTCAGAGGTGCCTGTTCAAATCAACCTGTGAACCTCGCAGGTGGAATTTTTATAGAAATGCCCGCTATTTTATGATCCCTAAAAAATACTCTGGTGATAAACTGGCCCCCTTTCCCTGTAAGGCCAGGCACTCTGCTGCAGGCAGGAGTGGAATGCCGCCGTGTGTGGCAAATTGTGCCCTTTCTGTTCCTTCCTTTGTCTCTCTGTCTTCCTTCCTTTCTGTCTTTCTCTTTCTGTCTCTCTGTCTCCTGCCCCCTACTGTCTGTGTCCCTGCTTCTCCGAGGTTGATCTCGAGGCCTTCTTACTCTGCTGTCCCCCTACCACACCCTGCCTTGTATTTTGAGACAGGGGCTCTCTGAGTTCCAGACCTCCTGCCTCAGCCTCCCAGAGTGCTGAGGGTTTCTCACCCCTCTCTTCATGCTTGCTGATCAAGCCAGGTTTAAATGAGTTGCTGGAAGGAAGGGCGAGGCCTGGGCACTGTGCTTCTTCTGCCGCATCAAACAACAAAACGACTTAGCGAGGTTGCCTACAGGGTTTCCCAAAACTCTCCAGGGTAATTTTCACCTTCAGGGAGATCTGAGTGCTTCTGTCTTCCTCTGTCCCACTCTGTCCTGTCGCCCCAGGACCCCCAGGACGGACAGCTGCTGCCTTGCCTGTGGGCTGGAACTGGCTGGCCAGACGCAGAGGAGAGGCACCTTTTGCTGTTTGCAGATTATTTTCAAGATGTGAAATGTGTTGTGTGTTTTACCAGCATGTGCCCTCCCAGGGTCACAGCATGAAGGATTTCACTGCCAAGTCACTTGGGGATGGATGGAGAGGACAATGACCTTTCTCGATTGGTCCTGACCTGTCCTGGGTCCCCTGGGAACTTGGACCCCGTCTCCTGGCCACAGTGGAGAGCCCCTAAGACCTGTCAGTTTAGAATGGTAAGTTTTCAAGTGGGGTCTGGGTGGTCCAAGTTTTCCATCTTGTTTCCAGACCAGACTCGGCTGGCAGCTCCCCTCAAAGATGATGCCAGTAGGGGGCAATTTCAGGAGAGTTTTTAACCTCTGTGACTTAGAACCAGACCCAAACAGCTTGACGAGTTGAACTCAGCTTATAGAGGACTTTGCCAGCATGGGAGAATTCTGCCATCTGTTTATTTCCAGTGAAGCAGGGTGTTTATACACTTTCCTTTCTCCCCTTTCTTTCTGTTCTTCCTCTTCCCTCCTTTTTCCTCTTCTTCCTTCCCTCCAGGCCACAGTGCCAGCAGAAGGTCTCCTCTCAGGCAGTGGGGACACAGGAGTCTCCATCAGCGGCACTTTTGCAGTGCCTAACCAGTCATCTGGGGTTACAGGGCCTTTGTTTTCTTGTGTTTAAAAGGAAAGAGAGAACATCTCCAAATGGATAGGACCCCAGAAGTGCTGAGGGGATATGATCTATTTCTGTCACCAGACCCGGCTTTTCCCAGTTTATTGCTTCCATTCTTTTTCCTGTGTGCTGGACTCAGCTGCTCAGCGAATCCTGTCTGTAGCCGGGCTGGGGGTGCGCTCAGCCTCCAGCCAGCCCTGAGCCCAGCGGAGCAGGGACTTCCCAGGCATGATCCCAGGCAGACTTGAAAGGCCATCACCCTCCTGTCCCCTTGGGCAGTGTTAATCTAACCTTCCTCTTCTCCGCAGACTGAGGTTTCTATCTGGTTACAATCCTTTCAACAGTCAATTTCTTCATAGCTCAGGGGTATCTGTGCTGTCCTCTGAAATAGCAGTTTAGGGCTCCATTCATCTTCCTCTGCCTTAGTGTCTGGGGTCCTAACAAGGCTAGAGCAGTGGGGAGAGCGGAGGGAGGGAGGGCAAAGGATGAGGGTGCTGTGGTTTGCATGTGGCCCTCCTCCAGCAGCTCACTCAGAAATTCGTTCCCCAGGGCCTGTGGTTGTGGTCTGAAGAGGGTGGACCCTGGATCTGAGTGTGGTGTCTGGAGTTGGCGGCCTGGGAAGGTGACTAGGGTTAGAGCTGCTCCTGGTTTATAGGACCAGGAAGAGAGTCAGGCGGGCACAGTGCACCGGCTGTCTCCTGACAATGGCTCTGCTGCCTTGGGGCTCCACCAGCAGGAGGACCAGGGCCAGCATGAGGGCCAGGCCCAGACCTGGCAGCTCCAGAACTGCAGGACCCGAGAGGCTTCTTTTCTTTATAACGTGGCCTGCTTCGAGCGGTTTCATAGAGTACTGAGAAACACACTGACACAGAGGGGAAGGAAAGAATGGGAGAGGGGCGAAGGAGAAGGCGGCAGGAAGCAGGGAAGCAGGGCTGGAAGGAAGGAAACACCACAAGGAACTTGCTTATCACCCGCACAGCACTGGGTATCCTCCCAGGCATCTCCTGCAACACCCCGCAACAGTCCTGGCTTTGGGAATCTTCCCTGCTTCCGTTGTCCTGGTGGGAAACTGCACTTCAGCGGCCTTAGACCAACTGAGGTTGCACAGGAAGGAGCCGGGCTGGTCCTGCGTCAGCACTGTGCCCTGGTCCTGTCTCCCCCTCCCTTCAGCTTCGCCTCCTGGGCAGAGCTCCCTGCAGGAGAGGCAGAGAAGCCACAGTGAGGCCAGAGCCTGGGGCAGACTAGGTGCTGGAGACTCACTCCTCTGCAGCGCTCAGAGCAGCGCCCCGAGCAGCGCCCCCTCTGCTGGGCTCCCTGTGTGTTTGCAATGTATCCTGGGATAGATTCCTAGAGGCAGGAGCCAGCTTGGGTAGCTTGCAGGGAAATGAGGCCTGGAAGATGAGGATCCAAGGAGCAGATCCACCTTGGCAGGAGAAACAGGACAGGTGCTCTGGTAATAGAAACTGGGAGCATGCTTGGAGGCACGCACAGACGCAAGGTAGAAAGAGCCCATAGGAAAGGAAATGTGGAGTGAAGTTAGGCTGCCAGAAGAAGTGGCCGAGGTGCAGAGATCTTGCTGGGGCTGGGAGGCAGGTGCAGGAGGGCTCTGCGTTTATGGCACCTCAGCATCTTCCTGGGCTGTATGAGTGGTTGCCTTCAGTGACAGGCAGAGAGGGACAGAGGGCCTCTGGGAACCTGCGTCCCCCCAGAAAGTGCAGCTCCTCACTGTGTCCTGACCCCAAGACCCAGACCCAGGTGCTACCACTGGTCTCCACTGAGTGCACACCTTTGGCACACCACGTCTCCTCTCTGTGGATGGAGGCCACCAGGGAAGGAAGCCCCGCCCAGCTTTCTTCTGCAGGGTGACAGGGTGTCAGAGCCACTGCTGCCTGCAGTGAGGGTCGGCAGGGTTTTGTGGCTCGGGCAGAAGAGACACCATTAACTCAGCCTAATGTGTCGAAGAAGCCACCGTCGCCAGTGCTTGTTGCTTTTTGGGGCACCCACAGAGCCTGCCTGGCTGTGAAGGGGGCCACTAATTAAAGTTGTGCTCTGCAGCCAGCCATGTCGGCAGGGCAATGGTGCCGTCCTGCTCAGCCCTTGATACGTGGCCGGGGCTGAGAGTTACGGTTCCCTGGGCCAGCCGCCACGCAGGCTGCCTGATTGCAGCACACCGCAGGGACCCATCCCTTCGCCAGGACGTCAAAAGTCAGCAGCATCTGTTCAGACCATCAGATGGATGACACAGATATTCTTCTACAATTACTTGCAATTGCTTGGTCCTGGAAGGAGGCTTCCAGGGATCCATTTTTAATATACTGTAAAGTCAGCCAGGGTGCAAACACGGCAGTACCGCAGAACCCATCCATAACAGTAAGCAGAGAAGTTTTGAAAAGTGTCCTTAGGAGTTCATCTGGCTAGGAAATGCAGGCAGAAGATCACTAAGAGCTGGTGGGGCTGCCGAGGGTGCATGATGTACTCTTATAGGAAAAGACTAGGGGGGAGACAGACAGACAGAGAGACAGAGACAGAGTGACAGAGGCAGAGACCAGAATCGCACTGCTGCTGCATGGAGAGTCCCATGTGGCTTCTTTACAGGCTTTTGGTGTCTTGAACAGAGAACCGGACAGCACACACACAAAAGGCAGCGAAATGTACATTTACTGAAGGCAGATAAGAGACATGCTCTGCAGAAGGAGAGCCGGCTGGTGAAAAGGCTCCCAGGGGCCTGAGGGTAAGAGAAAGAGAAAGGAGTTTTTTTGGATCCAGAGTCCCGTATCCTCTGTCCTGCAGACCAAGCATCGGCAAAGCCCTCCTGTCAGACCTCCCTCGGTGTCATGCCACAGATAAACTTGTTTGGCTTCCTGCTGTACATAAATGAAGGTCTAGGATTATGTCTTTGGTTGGCTGTGCCCACATACAAATGGTGGATTGCAAGGAGCAAGTTTCTGGCTCAAAATAAGCAACAGTTTTCTGGTCAGTCCTGCAGAGATGATGGGTCGCTGTATGGCGAGTGTCCCTCCTCCTCACCTGTTGCTCTGCCTTACAGCATCTTTTTCCAGGATGTACTTCCAGTTTCCTACTGTCCAGCTGCCAGTTCCCACTCTTAGGTGATCCTCTGTCTTGTGGTGTCACTGCAGGCTGGACACCAAGCCTTTGGCACCTGGGCCCCCAGAGAGTACCTGCAGCTGTGACTTGTGATGCCTTGAGGGTCAGCGTGCAGACAGTGGCTGGGACAGGCAGCAGGAGCTTCACAAGCGCCATGGGGTCACTGCCACTTGGTGGGTCAGGTGGGCGAGGTGGGTCCTCGCCTCCATCAGCTCAGATCCCAACATGGCGGCTTTCAGATGTCTGGAACTCGAACGGACAAGAGCAGTAAGGAGTCTGCTCAGGCCAGCCCAGTGGGAAATGCCCAGTGGGAACTGTGGGCCGAGGGAAAGTGCGGGATGGGCCCATGGACACAAGTGCACTGCTGCCACGCACTGGCTCCCAGCACCATGGGAAGGTTTTGAGCACAGGTGGCCCCTCATGGCAGGGGCTCCATGGTCCTTCTCAGGTGCTGACCTGGCCTGGCTGAGCTAAGAGCAGACAGAGCCCATCCAAATGCCCAAGGAGCCCTAGGGACCATTAGTTTTCAAATCTAAACTCTGTTGCATTTGTGAGACAGTGTTACATGTCCAGCTGTCCCTGTCCCTCGGTTACCAAAGGGTGGTTCCAAGACCCCATAGATGCTAAGACCCACGGACACTCAAGTCCATTACATAGTACAGTTACTGTAAGCTTACAATAGACACTCCCTGCCCTGTGCTTTAAACCACCTCTAGGCCACCTGCAGCCCTAGCACAGTGTAAGGGCTGAGGAATACAGCTACCTATTTGTTGAGGGGATAGTGGTGTGAACAGAGGTGTGTGCATGTTCACAGTAGGTGGGATTGTTTCTGAGTATTTTCAACCAAGGTTGAGTCTGTGGCTGTGGGACCTCTTGACCCGGGCTGACTGCATTTGTTTAATTATCTCTCCGACCCTCTGTACCCCAGTCACCCCTTACCCAAGCCACTTCCACACCCCCAGTATCCAGCACCTGTCAGATCTCTCCCAGGAAGCCGGGTCATGGCAAATGTTTCTCGGAGGAGCTAAGCAAGGACTTTTCCTCCATCTCTCCATTTCCCCTCCTCCAGGCCGTGCTTGCCCATGCAGGGGGTCTGTTTGCCGGACATCCCCAGAGATTTAGTATTCTGTCCCTCATTGAAAGGCACACTGGTTAGGTTTTATTTCTAGACCCTGAAAGGAACTTCTTGCTTTTCCTATCAGACATAAGGAGGCCTGAAATTTCTGGACCGGGAATTCCTGTTCTATTGCTCTGTTTATAGCTCTTGCATCTTCATGATTTCTCACTCTCTTGTGATCTTCAAGAAAAAAATTGTTTCGTAGCTCCCGAGGCGTCTGACACTGGGTGTCCACCGCTGGGCGTGAAGACACATTGGAGAGTGGAAAGTCTTCCCTGACTTGTGCTTGTTGGAGCGGGTTTCTGGATAAGTCATTGGCCTTTCACTTCATTCTTCACATCTGATTAGTTAATTTGGTCTAGTCAGTTCAATTAACATTCTGTCTTCCAGAAAATTAACTAACCAGTCCCCGGTTCATACAGAGTGGTGATGGAGGGAGGCCTGAGATTCTGTCGCCAGCTACAGTTGGGCTTGCTCACCATGTGACGGCTGGTTTGCGCATAGACTGAAACCAACCCAGGAATTCACTGGAATTCTTTCAGATCAGTTCAGAAAATGAGAATTTGTTTTTAAACCTCCACCTTTCCCTTCTCTGTTGCTCTGATTTTCCTTATTGAGACTGAAGTTTTTTAACTATAGCAGTTTCCTTCTCTCTAATGACCTTCTTTTTAACATTTCTCACAAATCCATTACTAGAAACAAATTTCCTTAATTTTTGTAGGTCTGATTAAGTCTTTATTTTTCCTTCATTTTTAAGAGGTAACTTTTTTTTTTTTAACTTTTTGGTACCAGGGATCAAACTCATGACCACATGCTTGCAAGGCAGGCAATTATGCCTCTGAGCTAAATCCCCAGCCCTTTAAGAAATAATTCTGCACTGTACTTTTAAGCTGGTATTTGGATCTAGGATATCAGTGTACCATTGCAAACTGTATAAACACCATACTTAGAGTATGCTGAAGGTACCCAAAAATATATTATTTCTTTAATAAAAAAATTAACCTTAGCTTCCTGTAACTTCTTCATTCCATAAAATTATTTACTTTCTTTACTTTTTTGACTCTGTGTAACAACACTTGCAGCATAAACTGTACAAAACTATTTGTACAAAACTATTTTCTTTATATCCCTATCCATAAGCTTCTGTATGTGGAATCTTTTAACATGAGATGCTTTTGTTGCTGTTGATAACTGAGACACAAACACACACAGTGGCCCAAGGTCAGAATCATCGACCCGCTGTCCTCCGCCCGCATCCTGTTTCCCAGAAGGTCTTCAGGGACTGTCACAGCTGAGCTGCCACAGGGCCTCTGACCACAGCACCCTTTTGGGAGATCCCTCCTGAAGGACCTGTTTGAGTGCCTTCTGGAGTAATCTCAGAAACGCACAGCGGGGTGCTTGGTTTGCTTCTTTGTGCATCACAGATTTGCTTCCAAGTTGATACTGCATGGTGAGCATTCCTACTAGTTAACAATTTGGGCATCAGGGTCCGTTTTTTTCAAGTGTTTTAAAGATTTGTTAGAGTTTGCAAGAGCTTTGGCTGTACCCATCCCTGTGCCACTTCTCAGGGTTCTCCTGTCCTCTTGCAGTTTCATTTCCTGTGTCTCTTTCTCAGCTATGCAGTCACAAGGGGATAAAAAATTCTGCAGTTCCATTATAATCTAACACATCACCATCCTTCATGGGACCAAAACCTGGTGAGGCATGTGACTATATTTTACGTCACTCTCTCTTCCATGCACAGCTTCTGTGAAGTTAGACATAATTCTTATGTTTACTCCCTGATAGGTAAGTGTTTCATTGCCTCTGGTGTCTTTCAGGACTTTTTCTTTGATTTTTTCTACTTGGAAAGTGACGCGTATCAACTGCATTTCTCTGGCATTTATCTGCTTGGTGTTCCCTGGCTTTCCTGATCCTGAAGCTTTTGCAAGACATCACTTTGGGGGAAGTGTTTAGTAATCATTCCAAATATCACTCGATTCCTTTTCTTCCGTTTTTTAATTCCCGAGCACGTACGCCATGCTTTTTTGGTTATACGGAAGAACCATCTCAGGTCTCTTCTTTTGCTTTCAGTCTTGCTTCTCTTTGCTTTGCAGTTTGAATGCTTCTCCTGGGATCCCCTCAAAACCTTTCTTTTCTCTGCACCCATTCAGTGTACTAATGAGCCTGTCGAAGGCATTCTTCATTTCCGTTGCAGGGCTTTTGATCTCTAACATTACTTTGTGGTCTTTTCTTAGCATTTTCTCTCTGCTTACAGTGCACATCTGTTCTTCCACATTATCTATTTTATTCACTATTTCCTTTTGCATATTTGTTATAGTTGTTTTAAATTCTGGGTGTGGTAATTCCAAATCCCTACCATAGGTAGGGAGAGGGGGTTGTTTGTTTGTCTGTCTTCAGAATGTTTCATTTTTTTTTTCCTTGATGACAGGGCATGATATTTCAAGTCAAAAGAATTACTATAAAAACAGACCTCTGTAGTTGGGTGTGGTGGCACATACCTGTAACCTGGCACTCTTGGAGGTGGTGGCAGGAAGACTGCACATTGAAGCCCAGCCTGAGTAACTTAACAAGACTCTGTCTCAAAATAAAAAATAGAAAGGGGCCGGGCATGTGGCTTGCTGTGAAGCTCCTGGGTTAGCTGCTCAGTACTAAAACAAAGCAACACAAAAGAAGTCTTTGTAATGTCCAAAGGAACCATTTTTAGTGCAGTGATCAGGGCTCAGCTTCTGGTGAGCCAAATGCAACCAGTGCTTTGAAATCATTTTATCCCCTCACAGGACGGACAGGGTGGCTGGAGTGGTTGGGTTAGATGTTCCCATCCCACAAGGCAATTAGGCAGCTGCTGTGCTCACACCCCAGCAGACAAGTTTCGGACAACTGGTTTCTCGTAAGGGAAGATCTCCTTGACAAGAGAATGCGCCTCACCGTCTCCTGCCAGGGAACAAGAGCCCAGTGGGGCTCCAAAGGTAAAACTCACACAAGAGTGGGTCCCCTTGGATTGGGCTCAGTTGGACATTTTAATGTCAGATTCGTCCACATAGAGCCCAAGGAATTAGTCAATCACACTTCAGATTTTCCCACCCTGGCTCAAGGTCCCATGGAGGTGTCTTCTCAAAGACTTGTGCTCCAGGAAATGGTCATTCTCTCATCTTTGCTCATTTTTCCATTTAATTTTGGGGCAGATATTTTCTCTGTGTGCTCATTTCTCCAAAGGAAATCAAAGAGGTTTTTGTCGATTTTTCAATTTGTTCATCTTTTTCACCTGTAAAGAGAGAGGAATAACTTTTAAGCTTCTTTCCTGCTGGACCGGAAACTTCCTAGTATTCTTCAAGTGATTCTAATTTTTTGATTATGTGTGCACTTAAATATTTCTTCTTTTTGCCTCAAAGATACTGCTACTATTAATTCATTGGAAGTACAGAGTCCTGTAAAAGTTAAAGCAAGGTCTTGTAGAGCATCACAAGGGACAGGTTCCAACTGAAATGGAGACAACAAAGAAGAGAAATGAAGCAAGAGAAAAAGACAGATCCCTTCTCGAGAGTGTTAAGTGCAGATCTTCTAGGCCAAAGACATCTCAACTGGTATTCTCTTCAGTTTCCCTGTCCCGTATGTTTTCCTTTCGTTTCCGAATCTGGTTTGAATTGGAATTTTCTGTCACTTGTAAATTCAAAAGCCCTGACAAATCAAATGGCTCGTTAAGTTCATTAATAGAGTTCTGCTATATCTCAGTCCACATGGCGGTCCCAAAACATACCTGAAGACATCGCAATCCCATCATAAAGATGCGACTGTCCATGGGTTTCAGATCTCTTCCTTGGTTTCAAAAGTGGTCTCTCACTTCGAAATGAAGTCACTGGTTCTCCTGCACAAGAATCTTTTTCATGCCATCCCAGCAAATCTGCCTCTGTGTTCTTGGAGGCAGCACTGGTCCTGAATTGTGCAAAGAGTCACCATTGCCAGCTTGGCGCGGGTGTTTTCTGGCAGTCCAGCACCCCATCAAGGTTTCTGGATCTTTTCCAATTATAACACCATTCAGAGATACTCAGCATTTTCCTGCCTTGAATAATGTATTGGTCTCGTTTAAAGGAGGAAATATTCACACAGGCTCCACCGCCAATGTTGACTTAAATTCTTTTTATTGTAATTTTACTGAACTATATGCAAAGATAAAATACTCCAAGCCCTTGGGCTTCTATAGCTTTTAGACAACTATAAAAATAAATTTACAGATCAGATATAAAACAAACTCTAAACCCAAAGAAGCTGAAACCTGCCATACAAATTTAAGGAGACAGGGACTGAGTTTTCCAGAGCCCCATGGCTGCTCGCAGCGTGGAGGGCTTTGTCGCTAATTATTTGCGTTCCTCTGAGCTCAGCAGGGTCAGGCAGTTCTGGTGGGGTCTGTGTTCTCCAGCATTTTCCTTTATTTAAACTTACTTCACTGATTCATTAGTAGGGCTTCCCATAAAGTCACTGCCTCTACTTAACACAGATACAGCTGTTATTTGTGAAGACTGTTTCTTACTGAGTCTGTAGCCATTAAAATTTACCAAATGCCACATCAGCATAATAATCAACACGTCTGAACTCTGGAGAATGACTCACATGATGGTCCTCCTAAGGTGGTCAGCTAAACATTCAGAATATGCTTACGTCATTTTAAACCAACTGTGTTAAGAAACAGTTTATAAAAGTAAAAAGGTTTTATGCTTTGATGAATTTTGATAAAAGTGCATACAGGTGTAACCAACATGCCATGCAAGGTGGCCACAGAGGACTCCTGAGGCAGGCAGTAAGTTTACCAATAGACAAGGAATGTGGAAAAGACAAGACTGTGTTTAGATCAGGTTACATTGCCAAGGGTTCATGGACAGATTCCAAGATGGAAACTGTGTAATCAGGGCGAGAGATTGGGAATTTTGTAAGGGTTTGAAGATATAGAAAAGGGGTCCAGGCAGCAAATGTCGTATCTAAAGATTGTGTTTTCCTGTCTCATTTAGTACCACGTAAGTCTTTCAGAGGATGTGTATGGAATGTAAGACTATAGGATTACCATGCGTCTTTGAGAAGACCCCTTCTTTAGGACTTTAGCTTTGGAGAAGAGGGTTATGGGTCAGATTCCTCGGGAGGGGTGAACGGATCTTACATCAAAGGTTTGTTGCTCTTTTATGACTCCCTCGTGAGACCTAGATGTCTTTAAATGGAGTTGCTCTGTTATGCAATTTTAACCAGAGTTCAGCTGTCAAGGATTTGAACCCTTTTCACTGAGGGTGGTCCACCGCTGAGCAGCCACCCCTCCTTCAGAAATTTTCCTGTTCTCTGTTTGGTTCAATCCTTTGACTGCCAACTCAGCCCCTCACTGCCAGTCCCAGAAAACCACTGCTGCTTTGCTTAAAGACTTCCTATTCAGGGACTCCTAGGATGCCTTAGAGTCTCTGGCGCCGTCCTGGCTTCTTTTACCCCTCATGACGCGCTGGGTTCCCTGCTGACTGGGCTCCATGGTAAGAATCTGCCATTTTGTTTCCCATGCACATGCTAACAGACATTTGAGTGGTTTCCACACTTTCACTCTTAGAATCAAAACTGGTGGAATATTTTTTTTACTCGAGTTGTGGGTCGATTGTTTTTGAGAAGTGAAATGACCGTATATATGGCTAACTTCATAAGAAATGACCAAGTTTCTTTCCAACAAGACTTTTGCATGTTTTATATTTCTACCAAGAATATTTGGAACCTCCCATTCTGCCATGTCCTTGTCAACACTGACATTATTAATTTTTTAAAATGTTAACCTTTCTTATGTATTTTTGGCCCTTCATATACCTTATCTACTACAGAGCCTACTTAGGATTACTAATTTTAAAAATTGTGGTTTTTTAAAATATTGAATTTCTTGAAAAAAAGTGTATGAATTCTTAGATAAAAGTATTACACTGAAATTATTTGCCTCCAGTTTTGCTCTTTTAAAGACATTTAAGTAATTGAACTTTCATGTTTTGACAATCTCTTGAAATGCAGGAATTTTCAATTTTCACAGCTTCCAGCTTATCAAGCTTGTGTTTACTTCTTTGCTACCTTTTCATCCCTTCTAAAATAAATTTTGACTCCTCTGAAATGGAGAACAGTTCTTCCCCTCTTGTCTTCTGACTGCTTAATGGATTAAGCATTCATGCTTAGGTTTAAGATCTAATCAAAGTAATTTTCTGATACAGCCAAAATTAGAGGTTAAGGCTCATGTTTTTTCTTCAGAAATTGATACCTCCAGCTTTTCAAGCACCATTTGTTAAGAAGAATTTCTTTGAGGAATTTGGCAGATTTGTATAGTATTCTATCAATTCAGTTTGCCAGATCTCCATTCTCTTCCATGGACTCATAGTGTACTCTTTGTGCGGATGCCTATAGTGTCCGCTGAACTAACTTTATAATAAGTCATGGAATCAAGTAATGTTACTCCTTCCAACCTTAAAAAATTGTATTACATTTTCTAATTATTTTGAGTTCTCATAAGAGTCATTGAGAATCTATATGTCATTTTCTACAGAAATCCTTGCTGAGATGGCTTAGAGTCTACAGATCCATTTTGAGAGGATGAATCTCATCCATGAACATAGTATATCTCTATGTATGTTTAACTCTACTTTCTCTATGGCATTTTTAGTGATAAAAGCTTCATAAATTGCAAAGTATTCTCTGTTTTTAAATGATATGTCATCATATCAAAGGGGCTGATATCTCATGAAGTTGAAGGATAAAATCGTGGCCAAATGACACAGTTAAAGGGGTATTTATTGGGAAAATGAGAAGAAAGTAAGTTCATAACTGGGAGGGCTCCTGAAGTGGAATGCTGGGGTGTGCTCCTCATCTACTTCACTTCTGGATAAGCAGAGCATGGGATCCTGCTGTGTCCAGTGGTCATCGATCACTGGTGGCCCCCATGGATTTAAAATAACAGATTAGGATTTAGGCTTTCTAATGCAGAATTGAAAGGAAAAACAGTTGTTTAGTGTTAGTTGTTTAGTGTCTTTGAATTCCTTGAAACTCAGCTTGGATGTAGGGAGGGGTTATTATGTTGGTGCATTACATTCTAGAGTTGGAACCCTAACTGACAGTCTTTGTCTTAACTTTTATCATTTTCCCATGTTGAGTTTTATATTTCTGAGCTTAGCAATCTATATGGCTTCAGTCAGCTCTTGACCCTGTGCAGGCATTGTTTTCTTTGTAAGGCTGACTCCATCTCAGACCCCATCTCCTTCGAGATGCCTATTTCTAAGCTAAATACTGAAAACACCTTTTATACTACTGGAAATAGCACTTCAAAATTTTACTTCCCAGTTGACTATTGCTAGCATATAGTAATGGAATTACTATTTGCATACTGAACTTATATCTGATAATCTGCATAAATTCATTTCTTAATTTGAATAGCTGCTGTGTATATCCCTGAGATTTAAAAAAAAAAGATTTATGAGTTTCAATTA
This sequence comes from Dolichotis patagonum, assembly GCA_004027295.1. Classification (NCBI taxonomy): domain Eukaryota; kingdom Metazoa; phylum Chordata; class Mammalia; order Rodentia; family Caviidae; genus Dolichotis; species Dolichotis patagonum. The sequence goes on from PVJX010000228.1 coordinate 264,745, forward strand.
AGACAACTGTAATTCTTTTTTAATCTTTAGTATTTTATTTTTCTAATACTTTGCTGTATTCTATTGGAGCCTCCAGCAAAACAGTCCACCTTGCTCCCAATCACACATGGAAAGCATTCAAAATTGATGATTAAAATTACTATTGGCTGTAGAATATATTTGTGGATGTCCTTTGTTAGATCAAGGAAGTTTATTTCCAGTTTTCATTACTCATTGTTTTTATGATGAATGAGTATTACTGAACTTTGTTCAGAGGGTCTATTTTCTCCAAGGGTTAAGCTGACCATATACTTTTCTGTGGATTTTTGCATGTTGAACAATCGTTGTTTTTCTGGGATGAATCTACCAGGTCATGATGTGCAATTCAGCTGTTACTACTTAATGAGGCTCTCTATATTATGTTCATGAGATACATTAGTCTGTGAGGTTTTTGGTTTTGTTTTGTTTTGCTTTTTTCATAAGATCTCTGTCAAATTTTCCTATGATTGTAGTGCTGGCTTCACAGAAAAAATGGGAAAGTTTTCTTATCCTGTCTTTTTGAATGACTTTTCTGAGAGATTGGTATTGTTTCTTCTTCGTATGCTTGATAAAATTCATCAGTGGAGTCATCTGGACTTGGAGGTCTCCTGCTGAAAATACAAATCTACTTACACATTCAATTTTAAAATAAACATTTAAAATTTTAAATTCATTTATGACTTATACTTCTAAAAAACTCATTGTATTTGTCAAATTGTTTTGCTATAATTCTGTTCATAGTAGAGCTTTGTTATTAATATGTAAAAAGTCTTCACTTGCCTTGTTGGTTTCCATCAGCTGTGGAGCTGAGCTACCTGCTCAATGCTTTATCAGTTGTTTGGTGACTTTTTCTCCATGCTGCAGTCTTTTTCTGACTAACTGTGCGCCACTAGTGTAACCTAGGCAATGGAGAGGGCGTGGCCTGACAGTGAAAAGGTGTGGCCTGATGCTGAGAGTGTGGCCTGATGCTGAGAGGGTGTGACCCAACACTGAGAGGGAGTGGCCTGACACTGAATGGGTGTGGCCTGATGCTGAGATGGTGTGGCCCGAGGCTGCTGCCTTAGAAGTTTCAGCTTGTTTCACCTTCTTTGCACCCGATAAAAATGTTTAGAACATTTCCTTTTCTATCTTTGTTGACAAATGGGAATGACTCCTGATCTTTTCAAATACTAAAAAGTTACCAGAAAAAATGAAATTAAATTTTTTAAAATCAATGATGCAAATACAAAGACCTCAAAATCAGTGCTCCAAAATCCTCTGGGTCCTAGGATCCCAGTTGGGGGTGGGGAACCGGTTTTGGTTGATCTTAGGTTTCTTGCAGGGGAAGTCTGTAAGGAACGTTTGCTTGTGCTTCAAGCAGGAACCAGTCCTCTGTTTAACTCGGAAAACTGAAGGCCAGCTCGGTTGGTGCTAGTCAGAGCTTCAGGGTAAGTACCCGGACTTTTCAGCCAGGACTCCTCCTGTTGAGATTGTTAGACATACCTGTGTGAAAAATGTGACATACCTGTGTGAAAAATATTGCTTGTTGGTTATCAGTAATTCAAATTTAATGAGGCCTCCTGCATTTTCCTGGCTAGACTGACAACATTATTTCCATTGCAGAATGCTGACTACTTTTATGCTGAGTATCTATAAAAAGATGTCATGAAGATAGCTGTCTTTTTTTCCAGTAAAAAGGTAAAAATATATAGAAGTCTCTACTCTTATATGTGATCACAGCTTTGCCAAAAGAGATTTTTGTCATAGTGGAATTAACAGAGTCATAATCCTGGGGGCTGGGGGCCCTGTAGAACTATGTAATATTTTGTGCAAGAAAAATTTAAAATTTTAGCACAGTTGATTTGAGAAAAGGAATATATTCTTCTTGCTGATATTAAAACTTACATGAAGGGCATTAAACAAAATATAATGTAGGCAGACTTATGTGTCCTTGGAAAAATGTAGCAATATATAAACAAATAATCAGTAATAATGGGAACACCAAAAGAGGGTCTTTCTCAGCGTGTGTGTGTGTGTGTGTGTGTGTGTCCACCAGAAACTCAACGTGCCATTCATGAACACAGCTGCATTTTTAGAGAAGAGCTTTTCAAAATAGACTGTAGGGAAGTCTTTAAATACTGATTCCACACCAAAGATCACACGCATGTTTGCAGTGAAGGCCTAAGACGTCACTCTGTAGTAGTGACTGTGGCAGAAGGCTCCCTCCCTCCTGGAATGACAAGTGTAATCACAAGCCTTCCGGTGACCCCCACCCCAGTGTCACCGGGTGGGATGCCCATCTGTTACAGAAACAGCACTTAGCTGCTTGCTTTTCAGCAGCTTTAAGCCCAGCCATTAGTTGGCTTTGCCGTCCCCCTGTCATTTGTCATTGCTTGGAAGAGCTGTTTTCATGATGCTGTGCCAACATGGGCAAGTGCCATCTTGAGTGCCCGCCACTTATTACTGAAGAAACTAGAAAACTGGCCCCGATGAAGAAGCTGTCGGAACAACTGGAGCCAGGGCAAAGGCACTGCAGCGATGTGGAAACACCAGCTGATCTACCTGCAGCAAGGTTACTGTAGAGAGGAAGAGGACCCACGGGGCAGCCTGGGGCTGTGCATTTGGGATCTGTGGCCTGACCTCGGGCTGATGCCTGGGGCCTTTTCATTGTAAACTGTTGCTGATAGCTAATCAGGTTTTACATGATTGGCAGCTCGGGATAGTCCTTTGCAAGGGAGAACAAGTCAATGCATTGATTAAAGGAGGTAGAGACATGGCAGTGACCAGAGGTTGGCTTTTAAGGGGTCTTCTTCTACGAGCCAACAATGGAGTTGAAATTTCAAGTCTTCATTAGCAGGGAATCCTGTCTCCTATTCCCCAAACTTTCCTCCCAAATAATTTCAATGTTGTCGGTTATATCAACCTGTCTCACAGATTCACCTGCTTTGAGAAACTTGGCAAAGCTATTATGACAGTTGGCTCCAGAGACACTGGGTAAATGGTTATCCACCTGCCTTGCCTGTGGAAACCCACTGTCCTGCTGCTATAACTCTCTCCCAGCCTTCAGAATGGCACTTCCCCCTGTGTGTGTAGCTCTTTAAGGGAAGGTTTGCAGCAGAGCCTTGGGCCTGTGCATGAGGGATTCCAGGGGAACCTGTTCTTCCCTGCAGAGAACCAGGAGGAAGGTAGGCCATTGTGCCTAGGAGCCCCACCACTGGCCACAAGCTTGGATTGCTGCAGAAGCAGTCTCCCCCCCACACTTGCTGCTGTCTCCTGGAGTTTCTGGTTCCCCCAGTCTGGGTTTCCTCTCATCCTGAGCTGTGCCATGGGTAGGGTCCTGCTTTGTCCTTCTGGTGTTCCTGGGTCTCACACAGTCTGGGAATGATGCTCTGTGTGGGTGGAATGGTAGAAACCTGGCTAAAAAATGTTGTTCTGATGAAATCCTAGACATTGAAACAATTTGTGCCAGGTAAATGCGTGTCGTCTTTCCTCTGCCTCTCCCTCTCCTTCGACACCCCTTGATTCTTCTCCACAAACTCGAGGGCTTCCGTTCACTGACAAGATTCCTTCAGGTTTGTGTCTCCTCTTAATCGCTCTCAGAGTGGGAGTGAAGGGATGGAAAGGCAACATCTTCCAAAGCAAATTCCCTTCAATCTACAATGGATTCTACCCTTTAGGGTCTCTATCATTAGAGGACGAGGTTGATGCCCTTTGAATATCTGTTTTTCAGTATCAACAAAACAGAGTTGGTGATGTCCATTTTGAACAGATGTTTGCAAAGAGCATAAGATCTAATGTGTTCACTCATATATTTTCTCACATGAGGAAAACATCCACAAAGGATTTACTCCTTTTCAGTCTTCTTTGTAAATCTCGCTTACACACCTGGGGAGCATCAGATTAACTTGCTCTCCAGCTCTGGTTTGCTTGCGATGACCTGATCTCCTCCACCTTGCTGAGGTTTGGGGAGCAAGATCTGGGCCTCTGACCTGGGTCTAGTGTCCTCTCCAGATGGCTTCCGTGTGGCCCGGAGGCCAGAGCAGCACCTGGTCCAGGAATCCTCAGGCTTCCTTAGGCGTGGGTATCTTGAGCTTTTCTACTCTCATTTAACCTGAAATTTGTCAGCTCATAGTGCTCAGTGAACTTCAGTCTTTTCCACAAACAGTCTTCCTCTGGCCCGGCAGAATGCATTGGCATCTCGGTGCTGCTTTTCTTTGTTTACTTTATGCCACCTCTGAAGCTCCTTCTAGTATCTCCTATAGCCTGGTGAGCACATGTGTGTTTGTGAAACTTGGCTCTTTTCCCATGACAGAGTAAACCCTGCGAGATCAGAATCTTCATGTGACTCATCTTTATTTCTCTCCCAAAGCCTGGAAGATTTTTGTATATACAGAAGACTCTGAATTTTTTTTTTTTTTTTAGAAAATTGACTCATTTATTAAAATATAAAGTATTTACCCACATAGTCTCCCAAGATCGTTTGCTGTTTTAAGCCACTGAAAGTCTATTTTTTATTGATAACATTTCTTCCCTAGTCTCTAGCAAAAGATTCTTAATAATTTGTGGCACAATCAAACCAATAGTTATCAAAAATGGTGATACTATTTTATGTATTACATTAAAAGCTTTGCATTCCAAGAGAAAGAGAAACAGATATAGAATTATTATATATGTATGTGCATGTAAGGCTGGAAAGATACAATCCAATATATTGATTTTTTTTTAGTGCATAAGAGTTTTATGCAACTTTCTTGGTCTTGTTTCCTATTCTTCTGTAATAACTATTGCTTGTGTTTATACAAAAGAGAAAGGAAAATATGAAATTCCATGGTTACATTGAAAGAGGAAATAGAGATGCCATCCCTGGGAGCCTCCCTATGTTTGTAAGTGACTGTTACCAGGGGGCCGGGGGATGCCCGGCTGGCCATGGAGCCTCAACGGCTGAGCCCCCAGGAAGAGCTGGAGGCACGAGTTTCCACCCCTCTTGGGGGCAGCCTCCACTCAGCCCTCACACTTTTCTAAATCAGAGAGAAGCTCTGCAAAGGTGCCTCACGTCTCCCCAAAGTTGCGCTAATCTGCAATTTAAATTCACTTCTTCATACCATATTTAATTTTGCTAAGCAAAAAAAATCACTGACTTTTGAGAAGCTACAGACGTCTACAGTTGATGGGGTGGACACATTCTCCGACACAGGACGAAGCTGACATGGAGCCACCTTGTCTGAATAGAAACCACCCAGGTAAGTACTAAAATGTTGCTAACCTGAGAAGCACGTTCCAGGATTCTCCACTGCCTTATGCCCCGTCTGCCCGCTCCAGCAGTGTTTCCCCCTTTGGGGGTTTGTGGAGAAGGGAGCAGTGTGCAGCCCAGGTCCGGAGTCAGAGACGTGTGTCGTTTCATCCTCTGTAGGACACGTAGCCCTGGGCACTAATTAGCTGTCACATGCACACCCTTGATTTTAATTCAGAACTCCTTCTGGACTATCTTAGCTCTAACTCACCCATGTGGGAGCAGGTGCTTTGTAACCCCCGTTGGCTGGACCACTTCGGGAGGTCTGTGGCCCCGGTCACTGACTTTCTTGGAAAACAGCACACAAAGAAGCATCCTGGTTTCTCCTGTAGCGCAGCACTGTGCAGTTTGCCATGTCCTTTAAGTTAAAGGCTCGCCTCCTCCTTTTCCTCCTTCCGAAGCGTGGCAACGATGCGCCATCCGCCTGTTGGCCTCACGTATGAGGATAGTGTCAGGTGACCCCTAGCTGCAGCAATTCGCCACGATGAATGTGGTCAGCCAGTACTGCGACTGTGTACTACTAAAATGAACAGAAAAAACAGCGGTGCCACTCTTTGCTTAAAGCTTATGTCCAGTGAGGACATCACACAGAGAACAGCAGTGACTCTTCCCTGATCCCACAGGCCTGCTCGGCGACCGGATGTCCGCAGCAGCCTCCACCAGTCAGGAGTGAGCCTCACCCTGAGTTACTGACTGGATACCCTTGAAGAACCACACTGTACCCAGTGTCATATCCTATGAGTGCTGCTAATTCCAGGAGTATTCAAAGACAAAAACCAACACCACCTCCCCTGGCCCAAGGCCTGCCGTGGGTAGGGAGGCAGACCCTCCTGCCTCATCCTCTGCCCAAGTCTTCCTCCTCCTTCAGATTTTAATTTGTTCTTCTTATTCTGGTTTCTCAAAAAGTTAGACAAATAAGTTTCAACTTTCTTCTTCAACAGGCACATTTGTTATTATTATTCCCTTAAACACTAGTTTAATTGCAGTCAGTGTGCTGGAATTTTATTTTCATTAAATTCAAAATATTTTCCATTGTCTTGTATAACTTCCTTTCCATGGGTTGTTTTAAAATGTTTGGTTTAATGTGCAAATATTTGAAAATTTCTCCAGATATATTTCTCTATTAGTTTCAACTTTATTCCTAAAAATCAAAGAACATTTTTCCTATAATTTCAGTATTTTCTGTCTTGTGAAGGATAATTTTTAAATCAGCAATAAAGCTTATCCTAGGTATTCTTCCATGAAAACTTAAAAAGAAAATGTACTTGCTATTATTGGATTGCCCATAAATATCAATTAAGTCAGATCATTCAGAAGTGTAGCTCAGTCAAGTGTGGTGCTGCATGCCTATAATGCCAGTACTTGGGAGGCTGAGGCAGGAGGATTGCTGCAAACTCAAGGCCAGCCTGGGCTATACATAGTGAGTTCAAGGCCATCTTGAACTACGTGGTGAAACCCTGACTCAAAAGAGCAAACCAAACTAACCCCCCCAAAAAAGTGTAGTTCAACCCCTCTATATCTCTGGGTATAATGTTAGAATCTCAGTCACAATTGTGCATTTCTCATCTTCTTTAAGCTCATGTATTTTTGAACTCTGTTGCTAGGGAACGAATTGTGCAGTGACTCTCTCTGGTCCTTCATTGTTCAACAGTCTATGTTGTCTGATATTGTCATAGTTGTTCTAGCTTTCTTTTTGATTTGTGTCTCATTTTATGTTCTTTAACTTGTAAGTCATCTATGTCTTGTATTAAAGGCATCTTATAAATGTATATTTGAATGCTAACAATTTTATCCATCCACTTGTCTTTTAAATGTTGTATTTAAGCTAATTATAAAGTATCAATATGCTTTTGATATGGTTATAGTAACAGTTATTGTTTTGCTGGTCATTTTTTATTTTTTCTGCTTTTACTGTTCTTTTTTGCACTAATTCAGTAGTTTTAAACATGATTTTCCTTTTTCTCTAGTACTGGAGCATCACATTTTTTTTTGGTTTTGGTTTCTCTTTTTGGTACCAGGGCTTGAACTCATGATCTCGTGCTTGCCAGGCAGGTGCTTGTGCTACTGAGCTAAATCCCTAGCCCCTCAAATGTTTTAAAAAGACATTTTAGTGATTTTTCTCGGGATTAGAATGTACATTTTGAATTAATTATATCTAATCTTCAAGTAGTGTGCCCCTTCCTCCATAGTGCAAAGCTCTCTAACCAAATTCTTCCCGCTTCCCTTTACATAGTGGTTTGATGAGAACTATCCTTCAGAGGCGGGGCCCTGGGAGGTGATTGACACCCGGGGGTGAAATGCTCATGAGGGAATTAATCCACCATTAGGCTCACGGTGGCAAATGGGCTGTTGGGAGGGGCTGGCTGGGGGAGCTGGGTCGCTGGGGAGTGAAACAGTCCCTGCCTTTCCCTCCGACGTCTCCCTGTACTCTCTGCTTCCCGACTGCTAAGGCTTGAGCAGCTCCCCTCCGCCACAGCCTCTGTTCTGCCATGTCTGCTTCAGAGGCAGCGGACCATGCGCCGAACCGCTGGAACTGTGAGCCAAAATAACCCTTTCTCCCACTAAATTGTAGACCTCAGCTGTTTTTGTTCTGGTATTGGAACAGTGGCTACACACTTCGTTTCTGATGTCTTGTCATACATTTTACTTTTACATATGCTCTAAATACAGTACATGGTGTACTCATACATCATTGCTTTTATATAGCTGGTTATAGTTTAGATCAATTAAAGACAACAACGATTTACTACTAAGCTATGCTTGCGTCGCCAGCAGCACCCTTTGTTTCTGGGAGTGGATCAGCGTTTCTGTGTGACACCCTGCTCCTTCATTCTGAAGTATGTCTTTCACCATTTCTGGTACTACAAACCAGTAGTTGATGGATTTCCTGTTTCTGCTTATGTGAACGAGCTTGTATTTCACGTACTTTTGGAAAGGTTGATTCATGAGGTGAAGAATTCTGGGTTCACTGCTTTGTAAGTAGAATGAAAGTTAGAGCACAAGCAGTTTCTGATGAGGAGTCTGCCTCAAGAGTTTCTCTGTATTTTTCATTTGCACCAGCTTGAACCTCTCCTAGCTAGGTGGCTTTTATTTATGTGCTGATGTGTATTTGTCTTATTTATTATTCTGCGAGCTTGTGTCATGTGCGATTTTGTGTCCTTTATACTTGTTTGTCAGTTCCCAACTATTATCTCTTCAAATATGTCTTTTGATCTTTTCTCTTTCTTATGGTTCTAGTCACACACACAAGATAATCTGATGTTGTTCCACAGCTCTTGAATATTCTGGTCTGCTTTTGTTTTTCCATGTTGTTTTCTCTGCTTTAGTTGCTGTATTGTTTGATTTAACTTGTTTGTTTTTCCTTGACTGTCTTGAGAACCAATGCTCACCTGATGAAGGCATTTTTAAAACTCCGCTGCAGTATTTTTCATTTCTGTTATTTTTTTGCAAGTTTCCTCTCTTGTAAAATTACTCTCTGTCTGTGCATATTTCTGCTTTCTCCACTGAGTCCTTTGGCATAGTAGGAGAGTTACTTTAATGATCTGACAGCTGCTTCACCTGACTCAGTTGTGATTTGAGTTTGTGCCCCAAGATCTCAGGTGCTAGAAGTTTGGTCCCCAGGTGAGACCAAGGGGGTCATCCTTATGCCAATTGGGGTGTTCCCTAAGAGAGGCTGTGGCATCCCTGAGTTAATTCTCACAACGGGTTGTTATGCAGGTGCACCCCACCTTGCTGGAGTCCTCATCTCTCCTTCACATATGCACTTCTACAATGATGTGACATTGCCATGGGGACCCTCACCGAATGGTGGCTAGGCAGTTAGGACTGTCAGAATCCAGAATTGTGAGCTGCATAAACCTCTCCTCTTCATAAGGTTATCCAGTCCGAAGTATTATAGTATAGCAGTGACAAATAGATTGATCCAGAAGCACATCTCTGTGTGTGTGTTTGATGATTGTTTAATCTCTCCTCAAGATGTTGCTTTGTTTCTGTATCTCCTAGGTCTCTCTGAGAGTTGCCCATCTTATGTAGCATAGAAGAAACTGAAGTGTATAGGGTTTAGGGTGGGAAATGGACACCCTTCTTTTGCTGGTGATTTAGGTTGAGATCTCTCTCTCTCTCTCTCTCTCTCTCTCTCTCTCTTTCTCTCTCTCTCTCTGCAGTACTAGTGATTGAGACCAAGATCTTCCTGCTGAGCTATATTCTCAGAAATTATTAATTTTAATTTTGAGACAAAGTTTCCATAAATTGTTAAATTCCCCACACTGAGCTCAAACTTGTGATCTTTCTAGCTCAGCCTCCCAAAATGTTGGGATTAAAAACACCCATCACCACACCCAACTGCCAGCCCAAACTCTGGCTCTTTGTTTCCTATCATAGATAGGACAAATATGTCATACATTATGTTGGACAGATAATACAGAGTCTGTCAGAAAATTTATACATACTTGAGGAAAAGAAAAATTACCTAAACATTTTATGTAAATATACTAAGTTTATTTGTACCTCATGAGATTAATACAAGTAACCTTGGCCTCTACATTGCAAGAGATGCTCAAGGTAGTGACCATGAGCTACCAGACCTTTATTAGTATGACAATCTGCCACTCTAAGGCTGGTGGTATAGTGGGTTTTCTAGGTATATGACATGGACATGCTCTAGAGTCTGCTGCACAAGGGTAACACCACTTGTCGAAAGAACATTGTTCTATTTTTCTTTTCCTGAAGTGTGCATTGTCTGGCAAAGCATATATATATATATAATTCTCACTTATTCTTATTAAAAATTACAGAACCAATAATTACTAATTATCATATCTATGATATATCATATATATCCTAATTACATGTATTTTCTTATTTCATTTACAGAATAATTTGGTGAACATTGACTTTTTATTTGGTTTTCATTTGTCTCCTAGTATTTCTGTTGCCTCCTCCAAGTTTTTCTTTCTTTTACTGCAGAAATAAGATTTTATTCTAGTGCAAGATTGCACATGCTATCTTTTCATAATTATGAGTGCAGGATGAAGATAGGGTGGTGGTGCACACCTGTAATCCTAGCATTCTGCGAGGCTGAGGCAGGAGGATTGATTACAAGTTTTAGTCCAGCCTGGGAAATTTAGAAACATAGTAACTCCTTGCCTCAGAAAAATAAATAATTGAAAAGGACTCTGGATGTAGCTCAGTGTGATCTAGAAATACATTTTTTTAAAAGGGGGCAGGTGGATTTTAAGTAGAAAATATGAATGCACGTGTTGGACTCATCAGTTTTGACTTTAATTGTGAATTACCTATAGGGCTGACTAACCCTTAAGCTCACCTGTAGGTCTTTCCTACTGAGGGACCTGGCGCCCCCAGAAAAGAGCCCGGTCCTCTGCCGCCTTCCCCCCTTCCTTGGCCGCTCCTGCGGGGCGTGGCTGTGGTCCGGGCTCTCAGCACGCATGCGCACAGCTGCTGGGCCGGCCATAATGGCGAGTGTATTCGCCCGGTATTCACAGGTTTCTGTGGACGGGAAAGAGGCAGCGCAGAGGATAGGGCGCCCTCCTTACCTGGCCTCACTCCATCGCAGGGCCATAGCCGCTCTGGCTGCCGCCGAACTGCTCACGCTGCGCTGAAGTCTTATCAGTTCTCTGCTCACCTCCCTGCTCGGGGCTCGTCTTTTGGAGTCCGCTGAATTACCACCTTCCTTATCCCTGGACGCACACAGTTAGCCTTGTACCATTTGGTTTGCGTCCTAAAGTTGCAGGCTTGAAAGTGCATTTTTTTCAACTGTGGCTTTCCTTGTTTCCTTTCTACCTTTCTTCTTCCTTTCTTCCATCCTACTTGAACCTCACCCATCCTTTTTTTTTTTTTTAGCTTTTGATAGTCTCTCTTCACGTCTCTTATCCTAGATTCACATTTGCCATGGGTTTGTGCCTTCTCAAGCTAACCTTTAATTTTAAGACACCTCTGGAAGGCACACATTTGAATGCTGTGTTAGATCTTTCTTTCAAATCTGGAGGGGAAACATAAAATGCTTGAATTTCTCCCTGACCCTCACCATTTGCAAAATACGCATGGAAATTGAAGATCATGAGGAGTGATAGGTCTTAATTAAAACACAGATGTGTAGTCAGTGAGAAATCTCAGCCAATTGATAAAATTAATTTTTTTGAAATGAGTTTCAGTACACAAACAATTTATGCACAAGAAATGATTTTAAATCAACAAAACAGGAGAGAATAAGAACTTTAAAATAAAACCATAGTAATGAATTAAGGCTACACATTTTAAATAAAACAATTATGAGTTAGACAAAGCAAAGACTAATTGACATGATGAATGATAGATTTTTTAAAAAAAATAAAAGCAATAGATGAGATCATGAAAGCCATGTAATTGTGGTCACAAAGATTTTACTTCTCTAATTTCAGATATTTTAGTATCTGGCACTTATTTGTGTTGTTCTGCAACTTCAAGATATTCTGTACAGTCATGAATTATGTAATAAAATCGGTGCATCAATTTAGATATGTTGCAGTCTGCAGCTGCCCAGGCTTGTAAAACACAATGATTGAATACAAACTGAGAGTTTATAGTTTTAAACCTGAGACGTCTTACTGAGTAATCTATACCATGATTTTTTTCTTCTGTATCTGTATTGTGATCTTCCCAAAAGTTATCTGACAAGCACCATTTTTATAGATGGACTAACATGAGCAGTAAATGGTTTTTCCTCCACAACTAAGATGAGAAATATCTCCACAATTGCCATTTTAGCAGCACTATAAAATGTCCTTTCTCTCTTAATTGTTTCCCTGTCAAGGCAAAGATAAAAGAAAGACATCAACTACAGATCATCCTTAAATACCTTAAGTGGTTCTGGGGCTCAACGACTACTCTCATAACAGTGTGATTCCAACATTTTTAGTATGTCACAACTGTTTGGGGAGAAACAGAATAAGGTATGTGACACTTTGCATTACAAGGTGGAAGTAGTAATCAAGTCAAGTGATTCATTAGTATATGCTGAGTGGTATGATTTTGTTCCTGGGGTACTGGGGTCCTGAAGGGTCTCTCCAAAGATCCTCTCCAGGTTCTTGTACTGAACAAATGATTGGACAAGACAAGCAAACAATGTAGTGAGGCTTTACACTTATTAAAAGCAGGAAAAGGAAGTGTGCTCTGCAGAGCAAGTCTGGACAGCTGAGAAAGCTCATTGTGACCAGGAGGTTCAGGGCTGCTGTCGTTTGTGTCCCTGGTTCTGAAGTCAGATCTAGGCTGTCCTATCAAAAACTGCTTTGATTTTGCATCAGGAGAATAGAAAACAGCATTTTCTGATTGGTCCCAGGTACAGCCCTTGGGAACTGTTTTTGTCTGCATGCCTCCTGGGCCACCATCATTGGGAGTCACGTCTAGTTTTTCAGATGGTTGGCCAAGCCCTAATCTCCTGCCCCAGGTTGGCATGTTATCAAATATATATTCTTAGATGGGTGGAGTTTGGTGGGAGGGGGAGTGGCTTGGGAATAACTAGGTTTGTAAATGCATCACAGCATGTGGTTTATTCCAGAACCATACTCTTCTGCAATAACTGAAAACAACACAATAACTAGCAAATCTGGTTGTCTGAGTGGGCTGACTTGCCACGTAAGTGCTTTGCTTCCGCTTAGCCCGAATCTAGCAAACCATTCGGGATTACGCCTTGGCAAAACTACAAGTGTTTATATGAGGCACACTTTTGGTGTCACTCACAAAGAGTGTATTCAGATGAAAAGACCATTACTCACTCCGTTCTGAAAAGAGCTGCTTTGCACTAGGACTGAGATGCAGCTGGTCCAGTCTAGGGCAGCTGTGACAACTGTTTGTGGACAAAATCCATCCTAACTGGTCAGTGCCTTATCCACTGCAGTTTGGATAAATCTTTTGACTATGACTACCATTCATATTGATGGATTTGACTATCTCAAGGTAAGCTTTGACTGAATTTGCTTGTCTAGTGTGACCTGAGGAAAACCTGTTAAGTACTTTGAATAATAGCATAAAAGGAATAAATGCTAAGGATAAAGGTCCAGAGACCAAGAGAGTCTCTGAATACCTTTCTGTGTCCTTTGTGGCATTTTTACATCACCTTAGGACAAATAGCTATTGAATTCCTTTGTGAGCTTTATAGTTGGGTTGTCTTTTTTGTTGAAAGAGTTCTTTATGTGCTATGGACACTAAACCCTAATCAGTTATATGTTTTTTCAAATATTTTTTCATTTTGTGGCTTGTCTTTTCACTTTCTTCATAGTGCCCTTCGATGTACAAAAGCTTTGGTGACATCAAGCCCATACTTTTCTTTGTGGCTTGTGCTTTTGATGCTGTACCTAATAATCCAGCGCCATATTTGATTACAAGTTCATGAACTTTAGCCCCATCTTTTCTTCTCAGACATTTAGTTTCATCTCTTATATTGAGGCTATTGATCTACTTTCAGGTAACTTTTGGACATAAGGTTTGAACTTTATTTACGTCTGGATTTCTATTTTTTCAGGTGCATTTGTTGATTGTTGAGGAAAGTTTGTTTTAGTCCTCATGGAATGGGCTGGACAGCCTTGCTCAGCGTCACATTGCCACAGAAGTGTGGGCTCATCCTGGACTCTCAGTTCTACCAACTGCATCACCTGACTACGTCAGTCCCCGTGCTACTGCTGCACTGATTTGATCACCAATAAAACACGTTCTCAGTGTAACTCAACTTTTTATTTTTCGAGATTGCTTTGCTTTGGAATTTAATATGACTGTGAGTATCAGCTCTTCTATTTGTGCAAGTGAAAGCCTTGCGGATTTATTAGCATTTTTGCTGTTATTGTTGCTAGGTATTGAACCCAGGGCCTTGCAAGAGATGACCCACAGCCCCAGTTCAAGCCTCAGAATTCTGATAGAGTGTGGAGTATATCTGAAAATTGACTTGTGTTGTATTATAATTTTAACAATATTATAAGTCTAACCTATGATTTTAGGCTATGTTTCCACTTAGTTATGGCCTTAAAATTGTTTTCTACAGTCTTTTATAGTTTCTGAATGTAAGAATCTCTCATACTTGGTTAAATTTATTCCTGGATTTTTAAAAAATATGATTATAAATGTAATTATTTTTTGGCTTTTTGAGACAAGATCTGACAGCAGTTCAGGCTGGCCCGCACTCACTTTGTAGCCCAGGCTGGTCTTGAACTTGTAACAATACTTACGCCTCAGCCTCCCAAGTGCTGGGATTACAGGCATGCACCACCACTCCCAGATCTTGTAAATGTTTTCTTAATTTCCTGGTTATGAGAGGTTTTCTCTGGCCAATTATTGTCAGCATCTCTCTGCTGGTTTGTCTGGCTTTGTGGATGCTGTCTGTGGATTATCACTCAATTTTGGGGGGCAGAGAGCCTACCCAGGCCATCTTCTCTTGGTAGTGTGGGGTCAGGCAGTGTCGATATTGGGAAATTTTAACAGCTGTACGTTCTCGTGCAATCCAATTTCTGTCTCTGTGCAAGACACGGCCATTACCCTACTAGATCATCTTAATAGACCCTGGCCTAACCCCAGGCAACAGCTGATTACTTTTTCTGCAGACAGTTTTTTTTCAGTTTCTGGATTCACATGAAGTAAATCATACAACTGCACTCTTCTCCCAAAGGCTTCCTTATCCATGAGGTTGTGGGTTTTTTCTTTTTTATTGATGAATAAGCATCTGTTGGTTGAAGAATAAGATTTTCCAGTAAATATCCATATTTCTGGAGTTGATCTGAAGATTCACTGTGATCCTGACTCTGAGTATCAGGCAGAAACTTAGACATTAGCAGGCTTGCAGACAGGTGCATGGGGGCGCCTTGAAAAGCAAAGAAGCTGAGATTTCTTTCACTGTCTTCATGATTAGCTATGGAGAAAACCCAAGGTGTGGTTTCAAACTATAGAATGTGACCTTCTCTGAATGTGAAATAAGGTCCAGGGCTCCAAATCCATACCATGGACGAGGGGTTTGGAAAAACTCAAGGTGTCAAAACAAATAAATGAAAATCGTCTAGCTAGGGAGGAAACCAGGGCCAACCTCCCTCTGAAGCAGGGTAACACAGCCCATTTCTCTTGTAAGATAATGATGGCCTTGGAGGAAGGAAAATACCTTTCTTGAAAGACCCAGTTAATACTGAAATTCAACCCAAGACCTTATTCACGGCACCCACTGTCGTGGGCTGGCCATCTGCATGCCTGAAGGTGTGTTCTCCTCTAATTCTGAAACCTATCATTTTACAATAAAGTCCACCTATAATCTCTCTGGCTCCTACAAGTCTTGTCTGAAACATTTTGTCCAAGACTCAGAGAATCCAGGTGTATTGCTTGTTCCTTGTGATGTTAGGACCTGGCTTTCCAGTGCCACCAGGACGAGTGTGTTCAGTCATTTTGAAACATTTACAGCTTTCTGTTAGCAATGTCGTTCTTTCTTAACCCCATTACAATCGCACTGCAGCTAAAACTCTCAGTCCTAACCTTGCCTATGTTAATCTTCTCATGCCCCTCTAATACTTTTCTTTTTTTGACCTGTATTCTGAATAAATAATTTAGTAACGTCTGTACTCTTGCTTACAAATTTTATCCTCAGTTGTATCTAATTTATTGTTCAACCTGTGCATTGAGTGTCTCAATTCGATAATTATTTTTTAATTTTGGGAAGTTATGCTGTGTCATTTTTCCACATCTGTCTGGTTCCTTGCTCTTCACTTTCAGGGAGTCAATTTTGTCTTGGGTCACAGGTTAATGTAATTAATGTCTGTATTCAGTTAACTGCATTATGAGGGTTGGTTTCTTCTTCTGCATGTTGTTCTGTTTCCTGTGCGCTTTGCAATTATTTTTATATTTAAAATTTAGTTTTTTATTTTTAAAGAGCAAAAATAACAATAACAATAAAACAAAGTTTCTGAACAGCTTAGTAGGAGAGTTACTAATAATTAATACACTGTATATTGTCTTTGTAGTGGTTATTTAGAGTACCAGATATAGGCATGATATCTTGTCCAAATAATATTAGTACAAACCTTTCTTTTCAATGAACTAAGAGAAACTGGCTGTATGACTATCTTAACTATCTTGTGTATAAATAGATTTTTTTCCTTTTCCTTTTCTTGCTTTCCCCTTTCCCCCTTCACAATTTGCCTTTTCTTTTGAATGGTTTCTTCCCAATTCACTGTATCTTCTATAGTTTGGATCTTGTTTACTCACCCAGTTTCTCACACTAGTCAGTCCATATGAATTTTACACATAGAGTTTTGCTTTATTTCACAGATGAGTGTAGTCTCAAGGTACATCTACTTATCTGTAAAAGTCTCCAATTTATCCTTCTCTATGGCGGAGTAGTATATCCTTCTTCATGGTGGAGTAAAAAAAAAAACACATCTTTTTTTATCCATTCCTCCATTGATGGGCATTTGGATTGTTTCCAAGATTTATGTATTATAAACATGAGGTGCACATGTATCGCTGTGGTACGATGTTTTTTTTCTTTTCGGAAGATACCCAGAAGTGTAGCAACTGGGTCAAATGAAACTTCTAGTCCCAGTTTTTTGAGAAATCTCCACACTGATTTCCACAGTGGTTGCCCCAGTCTGCACTCCCACCAACAGTGGAGAAGTGTTCTTTTCCCCCACAGCCCCTCCAGCATTTGTTATTGCTTGATTTCTTGAAAATAGCCATTCTTTCTGGAGTGAGATGGAATCTCAGTGTTGTTTTAATTTGCATCTCTCAAGTGACAAATGATGTTGAACATATTTTCATATAGTTATTGGCCATTTTGATTTCTTCATCTGAGAAGTGTATTCATCTCAAATGCCCATACTTAGATTGGGTCTTTGAATATGTGGGGTCGGTCTAAAATTTTTCAGTTCTTTATATGTTCTAGATATAAGTCTTTTGTTGGAGGGACAACAGGCTGTAAACTTTTTCTCACTCTATGGGTTGTCTTTGTATGCTGTTGGTGATTTGTTTTGTTGTGCAAAAGCTTTTTTAAATGATGAGATCGCATTTGTTGATTCTTTGTAGTACTTCCCTTGCAATCTGGGTTTTGTTCATGAAGGCTTTGCCTACACCTATGTCTACAAGAATTCCGCCTACTTTCTCTTCCAGTAAAGTTAGTGTTTCTATTTTAATATTTGTATCTTTGATCCATTTTGACTTTAGTTTAATGCATGATAATAGGCATGGGTCTAGTTTTAGTCTTTGTCATGTGGAAAGCCAGTTTTTCTGGGATCATTTATTAGACTATCTTTCTTCCAGTGAACATCTTTGGATCCTTTGTCAGAGTGTGTTTGGGGTTGCACCTGTATCTTCTATTCTGTTCCACTGAACCTCAGGCCTGTTTTTTTCCCTAATACTGGACTGTTTTTTTTTTTTTTTTAATCACAGTAGCTTTGTAGTATAATTTCAGATCTGGGACTGTGATGCCTCCTGACTTGTCTTCGTTGTCCAGAATTGCTTTCGCTATTCTAGGTCTCTGTTGGTTCCAAAAGAATTTTAGGAATTTTTTTTCTAGATGTGTGAGATATGATAATGGTGTTTTGATTGGAATTGCATTATATCTATACAGCTGTTTGAGGACTATGGTTATTTTCACAGTGTTGGTTGTTCCTATCCAAAAGCAGCAGATATCTTTCCATTTTCTGATATCTTTTTTGATCTCCTTTATTAGGGTACAGTAATTTTCACTGTTCAGATCTTTTATATCCTTTGTTAGTTTGGCTCCCAAGTATTTAATTTTCTTAGATACTATTGTGAAAGTATGCTTTCCCGTATTTCTCTCTCTGTGAGTTTGTAGCTTGTATACAGGAATACTATTGATTTTTTGTATTGACTTTATATTTTGCTATACTAATGAATTTGGATATTAAATTAACAAATTTTTTGGAGTAATTTTTTGGGTCTTCTATGCAAAGTATCATCTCATCTGCAAATAATGATAATTTAATTTCTTCCTCTGTCTTTATTTATTTTTTCTCTTGTCTGATTGCTTTGGCTAATGTTTCCAGCACTATATTGAATAGGAGTGGTGTTAGTGGACATCCTTGTCTTGTTCCTGATTTTAGAGTGAAAACTTTCAGTTTTTGAACCATTTAATATGATGCTAGCTGTTGTTTTGTCATAGATGGCTTTTATAAGATTGTGGTAAAGACCATCTACTCCAATTTTCTGTAGGGTTTTGCCATGGCTGTGTGTTGGACTTTGTCAGATTTTTTTTTTTGCATCTATTGAGATTATCATGTGATTTTTGTCTTTGGCTGCATTAATATGGTGTACTACATTTATTGATTTGCATATGTTGTACCATACCTGCATCCCTGGGATGAATCCAATTAGGTTATGATGTATAATCTTCTTGATGATTTGCTGCATTCTGTTTGCCAGTATCTTATCAAGGCTTTTTGCATCTATGTTTATTAGGGAGATTTACCCATAGTTTTCTTTTCTGGGTGAGTTCATCTCTGGTTGTGGAATCGGATTAATACTTGCTTCCAGAAATGATTTTGGAAGTACTTCTTCCCTTTCAATTTCTCTAAAGAGTTTCAGCAGTAGTGGTTTTATTTTTTAAATGCCTTGTGGTATTCACCAGTGAATCTATCAGGGCCTGGACTTTCTTGTGCTGGTAAATTTTTATCTACAGTTTCAATTTCATTGGCTGATACCAAGTTATTTAGAATTTTTATGTCTTGATTTAGTTTTAGCAATTCAGTTGTGTCCAGGAATCTGTCCACTTCTTCTATGTCTTCCATTTTATTAGACTATAGGTTCTCATAGTAGGTACTGATAAGCTCCTGGATTTCTAGGGGCCTCATTGTGTTTTCTCCCTTTTCATTCCTAATTGTTTGAATTTGTGTTTTTCTTTCCTCTTTTTGTTAAAGTTGGCTAATGGCTTATCAATTCTATTTATTCTTTTAAAGAACCAAATTTTCAATACATTGATTGTTTGTACTGTTTTCATAGTCTCTATTGCATTAAGTTCTGCTGTTATCTTTATAATTTCCTCCATCATGCAACCTTTGGGTTTGATTTGTGCTTCTTTTTCTAAAAGTTAGAGGTTCAACGTTAGATTGTTCAACTGTTTTCCTGATGTGTGAGTTCATTGCTATAAGATTTCTTCATACGACTGCTTTCATTGCATCCCATAAGTTTTGGTATGGTGTTCTAGCATTATTGTTTAATTTCTTCTGTGACCCATTGGTTGTTCAGAAGAGTGTTGCTTACTTTCCAGTTTTAATGTAGCTTTTGTGATTTTCTTTGTCATTGATTTGCACTGAACTATGGTCAGACAGTGTGCATGGGATGATTTCAATTCCTCTACAATTACTTAAACATGTTTTGTTAGCTAATATATGGTCTATTTTGGAAAACTTCCCATGTGCAGATGAGAAGGATATATATCTTGATGTTTTGGGGTGCAACACTCTATAGACATATAACAAGTTCATTTGTTCACAGGTCTGCTTTAATTTTAATATTTCTTTGGCTTTTTTTGTCTAGTTGATATATCTATTTGTGAGAGTGGGGTATTAAGGTGTCCCAATACGATTGTGTTATGCTTATTTGTTTTTCATGTGTGTTAATATTTGTTTTATGTAGCTGGGTGAACTTGCGCTTGGTGCATAAATATTTACGATTTTTGTATCTCTTCTTGGAGTTTTCCCTTAACAAGTATACAGTGACCTTTTCATATCTTTTGATCAATTGTTGTGTAATGTTGGCATCCTCTGCAAAGAGAATAGCAACCTTTGCTTTTCTCTGGGTTCCTGTGGCATGGAGAATTGTTTTCCATCCTTTGACTTTTAGTGTGTGAATTTCTTTTTGGGTTAAATGTGGTTTTTGAATGTAGCATATTGTTGGCTCTTACTTCTTGATCCATTCTGCCAGTCTGTTTCTTTTTATTGGTGAGTTGAAGCCATTTGCACTGATAGCTATAACTGGTATATATTGGCTTTTCATTTTCATGTTTTGTTTTTCTCTGCTGTTTCTTCCCTCTTTCCCCTCTGCTTAATTTCTTGCCTGCCTGGTGGCTTCTTTCTATTGATGTTCATGTATACAAATGACAGTTTTTCATTATCTCTTTATAATTTGGTCATCAGAACATTATGTAGAGCTGGTTTGGTGGTCAGAAACATCTTCAGTTTTACTTTGTCATGGCAGTATCATATTTCTCCATTGGTTTTGAATGATAGTTTTGTGCGATACATCAATCTGGGTTGTTTTCCTTTAGGGCTTGCATTACCTCACTCCAAGCTCTCATTGATTTGAGGGTTTGTGTTGAGAGGTCTGCTGGGACTCTGATGGGTTTTCCTTTATAAGTGACATGTTTCTGTTCTCCAGCTACTTTTAATATTTTGTTCTTGAGCTTAATTTCTGGGTGTTTGATTATTATATGCCTTGGTGTAGATTTATGTTTGCCATGGCTACTTGGTGTTCTATATACTTCATTTATTTGTATGTCAAATTCTTTATCCACATTTGGGAAATTTTCTACCATTATTACGGTGAAGAGGTTTTTAATGGCTTTTGTGCTGTCTTCTTTCTCACTGATTCCAACCAATCTAATGTTCTTCCTGGCTTCATCCTGTAGTTGTTGTGTTGATTTTTCATGGTCTCTTGTGAGTTTTAAGATATCATTTTCATTTCTGATTGCTAGTTGCATTACTGTCTTCTAGATCTGATATTCTATCCTTGCGTTCATTCAGTATGCTGCAGGTACTTTCAATGGTGTTTCCAATTGCTTGCATTTTTGTTTGGATCTGATTAATTGATTCCCTTTCTTGTCTATGTTTGGCATTCATGGTTTCCATTGGTTTCCTGAGCTCCTCTGTTTATCTGTGTCTGCTTCATTGTCTTTTATTTGGGTAGTGATTTATTTTTGCACCTTAGAGGGTTTTTTAAAATGGTATCTTATATTTATTTATTTTTTTTACTTCTACTGCTATAATTTCAGAGGGTTCCATTTGTTAGCTTTTGATTTCTTCCATATCTTTGAACTCTGGAGTTGCCCTGAGTGGGCTGGGTGTTTGGGATTGCATTTTGCTTCCTCATCTTGTGGTTTTCCATGTTATTTTGTTTTCTGTGTTGCTACTTGTAGATTTCTTATGTCAGATAGCTTTATCACTGATGTTGAGGCTTTCCTAGCCGGTGTCTGTTCCTCTAGATGTTTTCTAGATGTAGGTGGCTCTTGGTGTTTATGTCTATCTCAGGAACCTACCTTCCCAATATACTAAGACTGAAGAGTTGCTATCTATTTCATGTAAGGTCCATTTCTTTGATACTGGACTAGGGTGATGCTTATGGACCCTTACAATTGCAGTGCGGTCGTATGGAAGGAAAACTGGTTGTAGCATGTATGACATCCTGCTAAAGTAGTTCAGTTGGCACTAATGAGAGACTCAAGTACAGCCTGGCTCCTGACAAACTGTGGTTGCTATTAGCCTAGTATCTATAATCGTAGGAAGAAGGTCTACAGAAATATAATACAATCCAACTTATACTTGTGTGCAATGATTTTCCACCGAATAGAGTGATGTTACCCTGTTGTCTGGGGGGGGGGGATCAGGAGCACAGCGGGAGGATGGAGAGATGAATGAGGTTAAATATAGTAGCAGAAAGGCTGGAGGGCACAGAATGATCACCCAGGTTTTGGGTATTTGAATACAGGAGGGAAGGATTGGAAGCAAAGGCCTAGGACTTTTGAAGTGAACTAGAAAGAGAAGAGACAATGTTTACTCATATGAAAGCATCAAAAGTCAAGTGAGATAGTTGACCGAAGAGAGAAAGAGAGCAAGTAGGATAAAATGAAAAGAGAGGTTAGAGGCAGCCTGTAGCTTGTATTGCTAATGTTGCCTGTAATTCCACCTGTCTATAATATGCATCTTGGCCAGGGTCCCACTGTGTCACTGGCGTTCCTGCAGGTCTCTGGGCCCTGAGTCACACCATCGGAGGGTGGGAGGAGTGGGTCTCAGACTTCTGTGGCCAGCCACACTCTCCTGGACTATGGGGAAAGGAGGAGCTGAACTCCAACTCCTCTGGCCAGCTGTGATGCCCTGGGGCCTGTGACTATCTTTAAATGAGTAGATTCTGTAGAAATTTTTTGGAAAATGTTCTACTGGAGATTGTTAATCATTTCTAATACCACAAGACTATAGTAAGTGAACTTCTTTATCTGAGGTGTTGCAAGCAACACACACAGCACAAGTTCTGTCTATACCTCAGACTAAATTTGGTGAGGGAAATTGAAAAAAACATCCTCCACTGAGCCTTTAGCTAAAATCAAGAGCATTTGCTTGTAAAGACTGGGTTCAGACTTGCCAACCTCCTGCCTGAGTCTCAAGCGCTGTGTTTACAATGTTTTCTCTTTCTGCATTTTAGGACTGGTTTTCCCCTGTAAATCAGCATTTGGTGAGAGGCGTGATGTTTATAAAGCCTGTGAATACTAGTCACCTTTAGACTCTCAGCCTAGAGTCTGCTCTAGTTTGCCACACCTTTACTTTGTGAAAATACTTTTAAAAACAACAGTGTTTTGGTGAAAATTTTCATGTTGCTAAAATATAAACTCCTCTGTCTTTCCTAAAAAACCTTCAGTAGAGTTGGTTGATTAGCTATTTTAGTTTTCTTATTTGTTCTGACCATATATATAAATGGAGTTTCTATGTAAGACAGATGGAGAGGGCATTTGTAGGATTTTAAGACATGGATGCAGTAAAGTAATCATTTCAGTGGGAACTTATTCAGAGGCAGAGGTAATCTAAAGAAGGTAAGACCTCTGAGAAATTTTTTAAAATATTGTGAAAAACTTTAATTGCTATTGACTTCAGATTATGTACTATCAAACTTTTTATTTGATTTGACACTTCAATTTTTTGAAGCAGATCATCCTTATTGAACTTGGACAAAAGCAAAATCATTTCTCAATGCAGATTTTAATTTTTTTCTTTTCTTTGATTTTTGTGTCTTAATCTAATAATTTAGTACCAATTTTACTAGACTTCTAGGCTATCCCCCCCCATTAAACACAATGCTTTAAAAGACATCTTTTCTTAAACCTTTTATTTTTATTGAGCCAATGGCTTTCACAGTTTCTGACTATGATCAACAGGAGAAAAAGTCAAGGAGTGATTATGAGATTGAGTTTCAGTTCAGTGATTGAATTATATTTCTGTCTTCTGTGAATCTGAACAAAGGAAATCTCTTTAGACAATTTAGCATAATTGCATTTCAAAAATTTTTTTCAAACTTGAGCATATAATGGATAGTAATTTTTATGGTAAACAACAAGAATAATTAATTATTGCTTTTGAGAATAGAAACATAATTTAGTGCTAAATAGTTCATGTCCTGACATTTGTTTGGATCTTTATAAATTGGAAAATGTGATATAAACACTAGGTTTTATTTAATTCAGATATGAATTGGCCTTTTTACTAACCCCACTGTTAATTGCTTTAGAAAATCTCAATGCCTGCTGTCAAATAGAAAATATGAGTAATCAGACCCCGTGTGAGCCTGCAGGTGCAGAGAACAGGGAGTCATGGGTGGTGCAGGCAACAAGCTCCTCTGTCAGGAAGAGAGTCAGAGTTCAGTCTGTGACAACGGAATATATCCCATGGACCCACCATGACACTTTCAGACTCAGATTGGCAGCTGCTTTACCTGATGGGATCAGGTATCTGTTCTAAAAAATCCATCTAGTGGGAAATACTGGTTCAAGAGGCAGAAAGTGCATGGCACAAGAAAGGGATCTTAAAGCTGTTTAGTAATTATATGATTATACACCAATACTATAGCAGTTGCCTATATTTTAAATATGTTTCAGGTTCCTGCATTCTGCGATCCCCCTTAATATTCTAATTTATACTTCAATGATTGCAACCAAATGATTGACTTTGTTACAGCTTCTGATCAATCACTGAACTCAATTTTATGGCTGCAATTACCCTGACCAGCCATAACAATTACTTGCAACTGCAGAAAATTCTTTAATTATCTTCTGCTGTGCCCTGACGACCCCAGGCTGCAGATCAGCATGAAGATGGATCTTGTGCACACGGGAAGGGGTGGACATGGAGGGGAAGGGAATAGAAAGACTTAAAATGTGCCATGCTCATCCATTAACTCATTAGTGATGATAAAGTCATTATGTACTGCAAACATGGACTAATAAAAACGAAGAAAAAAAGCAAAATAGGTGTGGTAGCCCGTGACTCACATTGCAAGTCTAGCGTTCGGTAGGCTGAGGCAGGGAGATTACAAGGTGAAGCCAAACCTGGGCCACTTAGAGACCTAGTGAGACTCTGTCTCAAAATAACAAAAGGGCCTGGGCTGTTTCTCGTCCTCTAGTCACTCACTGCGCACTCAAAGCACTGTCCTGTACATTCGCCTTCAACTGAGGTAATCAACTGAGGGAACAAGAGGCACATGGGTAGAGATACCTCAGTTAAAGTATGTATCGTCAAACCTTGGATGCCAGCAAAGATTGAAAGCCACCTCCTTAACCGTCTACATGGATTTAAGAAAATTTGCTGTCTCTATGTAGTGGGATGCTAGGTAGTGATCCACAGTTTATGAGGGACTTTTGTGCGATTGTATAAATGATAAAAATTTCACTAAAAAGAAGTAGCTAGGATCATCCCTACCTTAGGATTTTGGTGTTGTATAAAAGATGGGAAAAAATATCAAATGAAATACATACCAAAAATTTCAAGGGCTCTCTGAGTGGTGAGACCGATAGGTGACATAAAACACTTTTTATGTTCTGCTGTTTTTCTTAAATTTTGAATGATGATCTCCTACGTTTTTATCATCATGATAAAAAATAAAATATTTAAAAGGGCAAAGGTTCTCCTCTGAAGCAGGCATCAGTGAGCTGCAGCCAAACGCACCAGCCATTGAGTTGAGAGAGGAGACTTTAGGGGAGCCCAGCTCTGCGCCCATGGGTGCTGGCAGTGGGGATCTGCATGCTCATCACAGCTGCACAGCCCGGGAGGTGGAGCGGACACTGTATGGCCATCAGGCCCTGAGGATTCGCCAGATGCCCTGCCGGAAGCAGCAGCCGCTCCGACCCTGCCCAGCGAGGCCTCCTTGCTGTTGCTCTCATCCTACCAACCCCAGGGAGCAGCCCTGGCCGGTGCAGCTCCTCCTCGGGCTCTGGCTTTTCCTTCCTCGCGTGGCCCCTTGCTCGGCTTTGGTGGCTCAGGTCTGGGGGCTGCACAGTGAGCCCCTCCGAGAGCTCTGGGAAGCCTGGTGCTCCCCGCACTGCTGGACGCGTTGCTGTGGTGGCCCGGGAGGACTCGCACCAGATGCTTCCTGGTGGACCTGGGGTCAGAGGTCCTGCTCGCACGTCCGCCCCGTGCAAGTGGCCGTGGACCCAGGCAGCTCTGGGCTAGGAGTCCCAGTGAGTAGCACCACCTGCCCAGCTGCCTCTCTCTTCTTGGAGCCCAGTGCACCTCGGGACAGTGTCACTGTCTGTCCCTGGCCACCCCTGCTGCCCCTGGTGTCTCTAACCAGGCCAGTGGACACATGTGGGAGCCCCCCCTCAGTGGTAGTGGAGGAGAAGGTTGGTTTCCCCATTCTGGAAGAACGCACAGGGTCTTAAGAATGAATCAGTTAAAAACGGAATAAAACCACAAAGCCTAGAATGAACACAGTGCCGCCCACTAGGCTAGCACACCCGTGTACTTCAGACAGCTTGAGGCACCTGTTACGTTTTTCCTTTTACCTCTCCTGTCAGCTCTGAGTGTGACGCTACAGTACGGATTCTCTGGTGATGCATACAATCTGAGAACGTTAATGTCATGAATCTAAGAGCTCACTGTGTCCAGGGGCCCCAGAATTCATGTCTTCACCAGTGAGTTTGGGTCACAGCATCGTGTTAAAACCCCTGTCTTCTCTCTCCTAACAAGCCGCCCCTTCTGTGCAGTCTCAAGCTCAGAAAGTTCAGTCCACTTTATGGCTCCGGTTCCGTCTCTCTTAGCTGGGAATTCTGCCCACTGTCATCTGATTTAGACACATTTATAGTTTGTTTCTAGTAGCGTTTGTTTCCATTTATTTACTTATTTATTTATGTATGGTACCAGGAATCAAACTCAAGACCTCGTGCTTGCTAGGCAAGTCCTGTGCCGCTGTGCTGTATCACAGCCCTCCTTTTAAATACACTTTTATTAAGACGCATTGTACTCTGGGTAACTAGTTTGAAAGTAATGATACACAGTGTAAAAACTATGGTTATTCTCTTATTATTTGATTGTAAAATTTTGTTTATTTATTTTTATTTTTAATTTTTTCATGTGAAACAAAAAAATACAATCAATGGACCTAATCTGTCCATTCCTGTAACATTGTTGTCAAGGTAATTAACATACCCATCACCTTTAAAAGGAAGTTTTATTGGCAGAATTTTTAATGTGAAATCTGCCTTCTGAAAACCTGCTCCGTGCACAGCTTAGCATTGCTAACTGTGGTCACAGTGTCACACAGTAGGCACTGAACTTACTCATGTTGGATAACTATGTACCCACTCAACAGTGTTCCATCCCCATCTCTCACTTCCTGGCAGCCACTGTCCTATTTTTCTTTGAATAATGGTGTTATTTATAATAACCAAAATAGAAATAGTGCCGATACCTATGGTCAGATGAACTGGTTTAAAAAAGTGTGGTGTGTTCATGTAATGGAATATTATTCAACCTTGAAAAAGAGAGGTCTTACTCTGGGTGACAACATGGGTGACACTGTAAGAAGTGGAATAACCCTATCACAAATGCCACAAACAGTCAAACGAGAAACTCACATTTTGCTGAGTTCATTGTTGCCTAAGCTCGTGTTGTTTGATTGTCCTTGCCTCCTACTTTAATAACCACCGCCTAGCTGAGTATTTTGGGTACTGACCCACTTGCTGGTTCCTGACAGGATCGTCATTCTCCTGCACACTGAATTTTAAAGCATTGCTTCCCCATCTCCCGTCTAGGTGTTGCGGTGGCAGGAGTGTCATTGCTGCGGCCTTGGGTTCCCCTATGAGTCTCAGTTCTCTGGACCCCTCTCCCAGACTACGCTCCCACCACCCATGCACTGCTCCCTTAGGATTTCGCTCATGTCCTCAGAATCCATGACATCTTGAACGGTAGTTGTCATTCAACTCCGAAAATGGAGCTGGGCACCTATTCTGAGCTTTGTCAATATTAGCAGAAGAAAATACAGAGGAAGTAAAAAGTGTGCAGAGAAGTCAAACAGCACCTTTCCGGGCTGCCTGGAACCCCTGCAGGGGAGGTGTGCTGAGGTAGCTGTGGGCCTGGGGACAGCTTCTGCTGTCACTCTTCCTGCAGGGTCCTCTGGGATGCAGAGAAGCCTCTTTTTCCAGAACTGTGTGAATTCAAGCACCCACAGCACCCCACTTCCTCAGGCTCCCCCTTGGGAAGAATTAGTGCTGCCCAATGCAGCTCCCTCCCCGACTCGCCCTGGTGGCTTCCTGCTGCAACTTCTTTGCCTGCACTTTCAGGCAGTTCTTCACCTTGGTGCTTTTTGAGAGGGGCAGGGAATGATGTCCTGTCATTCGTCATTGAAAGTTGGCCTTCATAAATCTGAAGGTGGACGTCACCTTAAGGGACCACTCTGTGAGGTGTCACTCAGCATGGGTGTGAAGGTGTTTGCCGCTGGTTCCAGGCTGCGTCTTGAGCTTTTCTGTCTTAAGAAGGCACTCGGGGCCGCTCTTGAGCTCACATCCTACACACTGGCGCTGTAGCAGTGGGCAGCTGCCCTGAGCCCCTGCAGGCTCCTTCCGGCACGCAGCTGAGTGGGTCCCTCAGCCCCAGTGGGAAAGAGTGTGGTGCTGGAAATCCCAGAAGTTCCTTGAGGAAAAAATCTCCTTTTCCAGGGAGCTCTGGCCAAGGGTGAATTTTTTAACCTTTTACTTTATCATTTCAAGTTTTTTGGAAAAGAAATACTGCCAGTGGGATTCTCAGCATGTGTGTGTGTGGGGGGGTGAGGACTGAACCCACGGCTTGCACAATGAGCTCTACCCTAGGCCCTTATTTTTAAAATGATTATTCCTTCTTATTTTGAGCCTGGGTCTTGCTAAGTCACTCAGTTGCTCAGGCTTGGCTTGAACATGTGAACCTCCTGCCGCAGCCTCCTGGATTCAAGTGCTGGATGGAATTCAAGTGTGCCCATTATGTAGGGCCGGGTTCTTGATGTCTTCAGAAGAGCGCTGGCCCTCAGCGAGGGAGGCTGAGGAAAGGGGTTCACTATGTGTAGACCGTGCCATGTGACTCAGAAGGACCCCTGAGTCAGGGTTCGGCCTTAGCCCGGGCAGTCGACACAGGCGGAAACCGAGGCGGATGCTGCTGAGGGGCTGCCGGCTCATGTTACCGAACTCCTGCGAGAAATAATCTTATGCAGTAGATGTTAATTCACTCATCTGTGATGAGAGGTGGAATGAACATGGGGCTCAGTTTCCCCGTGGAGGACTCTGTTGGTGCCTTAGTCTGTGAGGACGGTGTATACAACACGGAAAAACTTGTGCAGCAGAAGGTGGCTTCTGAGGCTCAGGACTGAGCGGGGCTTGGTGGTGAGGCCGACCTGATGCTTCTGCAACCACAGTGAAGGGCTGTCTTTCCGCAGCTTCTCGCTTGCCTTTGGGTCCTGCTGGAGGAGGTCATTTGCCTGACTGTGGCAGGTGAGCATAAGGAATCATCGCTAGGGAACTAAATAAAATATTATGTCCTTATCTGATGGCTAAAATACACACACACACACACACACACACACACACGCACACGAAAAGTAAAAAGAAGAACTGAGAATATCAAATGCTGTTTAGGATACACCAGCAGGGAATGTGCATTCATGTTTGGTGGAAATGCAAACGGTACAGCTCCTTTGGAAGACAGTTTGGCAGTTTCTTACAAAGCTAAACATAGCCTCCTTATACAATCCAGTAATCATGCTCCAAAGGCATTTATCCAACTGAGACATCCAACTGATGCCATCATTTATCCAACTGATTTGATCGCTTATGTCCATGCAAACCCTTGCATGCGAATGCTTATCACAAATTTATTTATAATCGTCTCTAACTGGCAATCAAGATTGGCTTCAGTAGGTGAATAGATAAACTGCTGTAAATCCTACAATGAAGTATTATTTGACAAAGAAGGAATAAATGAGCTATCAAGTAGCAAAAGTATATGAATGTACATTACTAAGGAAAATAACAATTTCTACTATATGATTCTAACTGTCGGATGTTACAGAATGCAAAACTATTGAGGCAGTAAATAGAACCAGGAGTTTTGGGGAAGTGTTAGAAGCCAAAGGAATTGAATCAGTGACATGGGGAGCTTTGAGGGTGAGGCGCTTAATGGTATAGTACCATATGGATAGGTACCTCACATCATACATTTGTGAAAATGTAGAAATTTACAACAAATGAGTGAATTTCGTATATGTTAATTGTAGAAAGATACCTTAGGAGATCAAGGCATTTCAGAATGGAGAGCACAGTGTGACAAAACCTACACATGTTACAAAACCTTACTGAAAGGGGTAGGAGAATAAGGTGTTGACTTAAATGACTTGAGTGGAGTTTTTAAGACTAGAGACAAAAATGATATATAATTACTGCAATCTGACTGATACAGTTGATTCCCATAGGGACATGGGTTAACAGTCCTTGTACTATCAGGCATGCATACCAGAATCAAATAATGCATTTCTTATTTAAGCTACATTCCCACAACTAAATCATTATATGAACTGGACACTAAATGAAGACTTGCATGTAATTTGTTATTACAGTATTCAGAACAAGGACATGGTCAAAGGAAACTCCAGCTTGATGACTTTGCTTTCATTTGCATAACTGTTACATGCAGAGCTGTAATGTATAGCAGAACACAAAACCACAGCACCATCCAGTACAGTGCAGTCAGCAGGAATCACAGTACTGTATAAGCAAGGTACACGCATGGAAGAAACATACTGAGGTTCTCTCAACAAGATATACAGAATGGTACAAAAAATAAAGATCAGTCTCAAATCTGAGTACTGAGCCTAATGTCTAAACAGTGTGCCTGGGGTAAGTCTGAATAGCTGCTAAGCAGGTAGGATGTTAGACAAGGGACATCTGTATCTAAGTTGATGCTAGAGGGTTGAAGCCAGGTTTCTCGCTGGTGATGTCCAGGTCAGCAAGGGAGGGAAGGCAGAATGATCTGTGTGACAATGAAGGAGGGCTGGAGAAAATAGAAGAGTTCACTTTTAGGTTGTAAATACAGTGACTGCATACAAAACCACTTGTGGAGACATGAAGTCATTCATGCGTACGAAATTTGTGTGTGTGAGTAGCTACACATATTCTCTTGCTGTGTCACTTCAGTGGACTTAGAAATAACACCCCCGATTACAATGAGCACACCCAGCACCCAAGTCTTGGTTTCTATCACCATGCTAGAACAAAATGAACCAGTAGAGGAACCTGGGAAAAATGAACAAATCTAGAACTGAGCAAAGGTACACAAAGAGACAACAAAGCACTTTATTGCTGCTGAAAGTTAAGACATACTCACAAACCAAACAATTCTCCCCAAAGTAAAGACAGAAAAACTCCAACAATACAACTACTTATGCTGAGCTCTGGTGAGGAAGCCTAGAAGACACCTGATAATCTCACAAGGGCTAGAGCTGGAAAATTTGAGCAATGAAATAAGAAACATACTATTGGGTCCTGATCTGAATTATAAAACAGGTCTCTACACATGCATATCAATATTAATTATTGAATAAATGAGTGAATAGGATTCAATGGTTGCATCTTCTGTGACGGGAGAATCTCTAACGAGGAATGTCCAACTCACAGCTGCTTGGCTGCTTCCCCCTTTTAAAAAATATTATAATAAAAGTATAAAAAGGAAGCTTTGTTCCTTGTACCCATTAACTGTATTACACACTTTATATGTAGCCCACTACAATACCTTTTCAGCTGATATGTCCAATCTGCAGGCCACTTGTTGGGTACACTGGTTGCTTTTGAGAACCCTAACTTCATACCCCATAAGTGTGAGTTTTGCACAGTGAGCCCTTAGGCAGGCCCTGAGGGGTTTAGGACAACGTCCCACTTTCCCCCTGAGCTCCTTTTAAAAACCTGCTTCTTGTTTTTCATTGGGCCTTGGAAGAGAATGTCCCTTGCCATGAGGTACTGAGTTTCCCATTATACACTGGGTGATATATGATCACTTAATCATCAGCCTGAAGTGTACTGCAGAAAGTCATTTTAAGGTGGAAACAGAGAGCCCAGTGTCATGGTGCAGCCCTGTAACACTAGCACCCTGGGAGGCTGAGGCAGGAGAGTTGCAAATTTGAGCCTCACATGGATTAACGATTTCCTGAGACCTTAATGTAAAATAAAAAAAGGGTTGCAGATGTAGCTCAGTACAAAGACCTTTTGACCAGTTCCTGGTACCATATAAAAGGGAAATACTGTAAGCATGTGAATAGTCAGATCCACCTTAAGGAGAAGATGATTACACTTCCCATTGCTTCTCAACATTCCCTCAGTCCAGTTCTTTAGCCTCAAAGGAAATTCTCTTTGTCCCATTTATTCCAGTTGTAGAAAAGGAGTAAAATCTTGACCTTCATTTTCAGAAGGTTCTGTATCATTTATTGGCATTAGTCAAAGGGCAACTACTACCTGAACAAACTCTGATGTAGGGGTGGCCCTGAAAGTCAGCGGATGTGGACAACCCTCCCAGAGTGTGGACCTGTCGGCCGGAATTCTGAGTTGTGGGCTTTGCATGGAAGGAGAAATGACCAGCGACGTGCCTTATCCATGGAAACTGACTCACTGTTCCCCTGGTTAATCAAGGATTTGTTGTTGGTTTGTCAGAAAAAATTTTAGGGAAAGATAGGAGGTGGGATTCACTGGATGGGCAGAGAGTGTGAAACCAGTTTTGTCCCATACAAATATGCCAGAGGGCATCTTCTGCAGCAAGAGGCCTTGGTAAGGAAGTGGGCTTGAAAACCCACCCTGCGGATGCCGGGCAGCCCCTGGAAGCTTCCTCCTTGGCTCATTATCATGGACCCCAGTGCTGCTGTGCTGAAAAGCTACCCCCGAATCTGGTGCTAGTCAGAGGCAAAGACTTTGGGAAGTAACTAGGTTTGGATGAGACCACGATGTGGAGCTATGCCACTGCGCTCTGGGTGTCCCCCAAAAATAGCATTTGAGGGCACCACAGGAAGGGAATCCTCACCCACCAACCCGTTTGGCAGGCAGGCATCCTGATCTTGGACTTCCAGGCTCCAAAACTGTGAGGAAGAGCTGTAGTTTCTGACCCCAGCGTGTGGCATTCGGTCATGGTGCTCCACAGTATGACACCCATGTGCACCCCGAGCTGTGATGGCAGAGGTGGGGGCTTCGCAGGGGTTCGACCTGCGGACTTTACAGCACTGACGCTGCTGTGACACCGTTGCTGGGCAGTTACCGGGCTGCTGGTTCAGGTCTGCTTCGGGGGCATCAGCCAGTTCCCTGGCAACGAGATGATTATACCGTCACCTTGTAACCTTTTCATTATGGACTGGGGACATAGCGCTTAAATGTCCCTGGATATAGTTTTTATTCCTAGAGTGCTTCTGCCAGCTGCAGTGATTCTGTCAAGTACCCGATCACCTGGAGGGGCAGCTTTAAGTCACCTTTCGTGCATAGATGGCGCAGTTCTGATAAGGAGGAGCAGTGCACGCTGAGAGCTGGCTTGCTCTTCTATCGCTTGGAACTGGTGACCAGCTTGGACAAGCATATAAATAAACTTTGCAGGCATTTTGCTTTCTGTTTGTTAAATCCTGAGATTTTCCTCTCCAAGAAAGACACCCTTCCACCTACGGATGACACAGCATCTCATTCAAGTGGAAGTCGAGACTGCCGCTAGGCTTGTTGGGGTCCTTGGGGCTGTGAACCATTGATAACTGATCCCAGTTATTAAGAGTGAGCTGGGTTGCCGCTAACGAGAGTTGATTATCTTCAGAAACTAGGGGTGTCTGTAGAGGGGCTCAGGAACTCCAAGGTCGGTGCTGGAAGTCGAAAGAAGACTGTAATGAATCTGCACTCTGAGGGCTGGTAAGGACTCCACCAGGTGCAGGGCATACATAAATCAGCTGTATCAAAGAATTTTTGTGCCCAGGGCCAGGAGTAGTTCATCAGAAAAAATCCAGTGTTTTTGCAATGGATCCATCAGAAATGAGGCCCCGCTGCCCTCTCCAAACACCACATGTTAGAGTGCACATCCTGCCCCACGTTTGGCCAGGGAATTCCGTCAAGAACAAAGCCTCTGCCAGCCTCACTCCACCTCAGCAAGCGCTTCTGAGCCTTTCTTTGTGCATAGCAGGCTTAGCTGCTTCACTGGAGGAGCCTGTGCAAAGCCACGTGGCAGGGTCTCCTACCGGACAGTGCTGAAGCGACCACTCACCCACGCCGGGGCACTCCCCGGAGCAGTCCCCTTGTGCCTCCTAGCACACGTACCTATGAAGCTGCCTCTGCTGGTCAGGAGCCAAGCAGGAAACCGGAAGCCACCAGAAGCTCTTGAAAGACACAAGGCGGGATGCAGAGAGTTGGCTATTCCGGTAATGAAAGCCCTGAGAAGACTAAAGGGGACAGGAAAGACGGACAGATACTAGCATCATTTGATGCATCATCCCAGCCCTGGGATCAAAGGCCAACAGGAGGAGGCTTTCTTGATGCTTAGCAGTGAGGATTATGCCACAAAAGCTGGCGCTCCAGTGGGGCTGTCTGCTAGAGCTCCAGCACGGACAGTCTTGCTGCCCTGGTGCTGCTATAGCGCCCCCTCCGGTTCCACCAGCGCTCCCTCACTGCCTGACCTCTAGAAGGCAGCTGGCGCTTAGCCCAGAGCACCCAGCCCCAAGCGAGGCACCAGCCCTCGAGCATGACCATGCAGAAGATGAAGGGTGATTTGGAGGATCCGCTCCCAGGGCAACCTCAAGTCCCACCAAGGACTGGCCAGTGCTGTGTCAGGGAGCAGTGTGACTGCAGGGGTGAGGTAAGACTATAATCAAGAGCATGGGTGACAAATCCATACGCTGGTAAAATGGGCTGGGGAGCCACAGTTTGGCCTTGGCGGTGAACAGTGCAAGGATGTTTCATGCCAGCACCGGCGGAGCCTCAAACCCATGCATTTTGTGTGCAGACTCCTTCCGTCAGAAACCCAACGCATGAAAGACCTGCGCTCCTTTCATAAATATTAATGCTGTTGCTGGTTCACCTGAAAAAATACAAAGCAGGCCATTTCTTCATTTTGTAGTCTGTAGCCCAAGAAGCCCAGAAAGAATGTATCTGTTTACCAAGAATATCTCACTGGAAACAAATTCAATCTTTTGCAGGGGAGCCCGAGAAGGGCTGGGTTGCTGCTGCCTTCAAAGACAACCTGGGGCCCCCACTGCCCTCTGCTGGGTCCATGAAACAGGGTCCACGTCGAGTCCCCATGGGGTTTCTAAGCCCACAACAAGAGGACAGACCCTCTCCTTTGTGACTAGTTTATGAGGATATTGCCAATGTACATGTAAGGCACAGTACCCCAGGTACTCTACCAATCACAGGTACGTCAGGTCATCCTCGTAAAAGCACCCCATAAAGCCCTACTGATACACCCACTTTACTCTTCAGAACAGTGCAGCTCCTCACCCCCATTCCTGGTGACCTCTAGAAATCAAGATGACCATAGGGAAGATCCGGGAGTCACCAAGACTCTCCCAGTCAACCTGGCAACACCATCCTCCTCCAGGGATTTTAGTGTCTGTCTTCAGGTAAAGCCCTGGGATTTGGGGAGTTGAGCAGAGATGCTGTGGGTCCCACCTAAAATTTGTACCTTGGGATATTTATGTTTGTGTACATACTTGGTGTGAACTAATACTAACACACCAGACTCTGTGGGTGCAGAAAATTTAAGGTTAAGGTTAAGGTTAAGGTTAAGGTTAAGGTTAAGGTTAAGGTTAAGGTTAAGGTTAGGATTAGGGTTGTGGGGTTGTGGGGAATTTAGTCTTGAGGAAATCTTCTGCACTCTCCAGCCCTGCTGCAGGTTATACTTTTATTTTTCATGTTTTTCCTCTTAAACCCTGCCATGACTCTGTTTTGTTAGGAAGAGCTGGGAACCAGCACAAGGTGCCAGTTATTTTTAGGATGTGTGTATTTGGTTTCTCACTTCAAAACTGTTCTTTCAGATTCTGCATTCTGCATTCTCCTCCAGCCAAACCACCCGAGGAGCTAAGTCCACAGCACCAGCGGCCTCCTTCACACTCTGTTCTGACTCATCCTGAGGGTGATGTGATTGGTCACTAATGGGGATGGCCAGAGTAAATCAAATCCACGTTCCAGCCATGCAGAATTGTTTCTTCTGGACTACAATTACAAGGTAGTGCTATGCAATGAAGCCAAACAAATCCTCGTGTGCAATTAAATGAAAATCTTGACCATCCCTGCTTATATCCTGGCTCAGGCATTCTCTAAACGTGCAATCTCCGACAAATTCCTCTTCTCTTCAATTCTCCTGTCCTTTTTCTATAAAATAGAGGTGTGTTAGAGTTGTGTTATCATGCACTTAACAAAATAAAATCCATATAAAGTATCTATAACGAGGGCTAGAAAAAAGTAGGCGCTCCATCCACGCTAATCCTTTCTAATTCGTTGCATTAAAAATGGAACATAAGAAACCAATAATGCATGGGCACCCTGTTATTTTCCAGGATCCTAACCAACTAGCCATTCTTGGCTTGCATTCCCCAGAGATGAGTAACTCCCTATGCACTGGGGCTGTCGGTTCTAAGCCTGTAGGGAAGGAGATTTTTGTTCTCAGTGAGTGGAGGGGATACGGTGGCACTGGGCAGGGGTGCCATACATGTATTTTGGTCTCTTTAAAGTCAGCATTTGACTATGACCTGCCAAATAGGCCTGATGGTCCTAGATGCTTCTCACCCCACTGCTGTGAAAGGGAAAGATAGTGAAACTGCAGAGGCCTGAGAGTTTTCTGGTGAGGGTTGAAACAGGCCTGAGCTCATGAACAGGGAGGCATAAGCTACAGTTGTGTGGCAAATATGATTATATTACTGCTAACAATCATGTATTAATTATTTCTCACTCCTACGCCTACAGTACAGGCACCAGAAGAGGGGACTGTTGCGGGCAGTGTCTTCCAGGACTGCAGATGCTGCCTCTGAGGCAGATTGCTGGAAGCTTTAAGAAAGGTCCAGCTGGAATTTGGAGTTTTGTATGAGTGTTTCTTGTGGCATTCATCTTCTTTCCTTATTTCTCCCAGGTGAGAAAGCCCAGGGCGGGAGACAGATCCTAAGATGACTCTGGATACCTCCACCCCCAGGCTCACACCCTGGAGTGTGGCTCGTGTCTGTGGCTGGTCCTTATCCTTTAGAGGAAGGTAGACAAGCTGTCACTTCCATGACCACAGTGGGTAAGAGTGCAAGACTGTGATTTTAGGAGACTCTGGTTTCTTAGATGGTGATGGCACCCAAACTGATTGCCTGCTCACCATCAGTGGGCACAGCAGAGGGCCTTTCAGCCTGGCCCCAGTTTGGTGTCACTCTGCACATGGCTCAACTCTGCCCCGACCACACTGCTCTCTGTGTAGCTTCATCCCTGGCTCCAGGCTTGGCTGCATGTTTACAGGTGCTCTTGGGCTGACTGACTGTACTACCTGAGGGCCCCTGGCACACCTGCCCACTTGGCATTGGTCATTATTGGGCATTTCTTGGGCAGCTATAGATTAACCATCTTTGGTTTGACACACAAGACTGTCTCCCAGGCAGCCTCCTCTGTGGTCCTGGACTGATATTGGTCATTACTGTCTCCTTCTTGGTTACTGTATTGCAGGATAAGGTGTAAGAAACATCACAGTTATTTCTTTTTTCCCTCAACTAGGTGCAAGATAAAAATCAAGCTACTTGCTCCCCCCTGTTGATTTTTATCTTGTTGGCTTTGCCATTTGGATGGGTTGGCATGCTGGTACCCAGTCAATTTGCTCCTCTTTTCAGCTTTTGTTCACTTCAAAAAACGCTGAATGCACGGTCTAAATACCCACATGGAAAATGGATATTCTGGGCAATGGTGGACAGGAGATAGTCTTGTTCTTCAGCACAATTTTAAAACCCCGGGTTATTTTTTAACATAAGGAAGAGCAAATAGAGGTTGAATGTTTTTTAAACATTTAATAGGGGCGCCTGAGAAAAATGTAATCCTCTTGCGCTTAAGAAATGAAATCCCAGTGCCTTGACTACTTCCTGCTATGGCTAACAGACAATTAGGTATGGTAGGCTTTCGTTTTGGAAGGAACGCCAACTGTTAGAGCGGACAAAAGAAGCAAACGTATGTGATGACATTTTGTCAAACACGGTGCACTTTAATCACCACGGACTCTTCTTCAGCACGCTGTGAATCTAAACTGGCGCTGCTCTGGGTGGAGAGGCTTCGTTTATTCTCTCCAAAGGAAGGAGCTGGCAGAAATGCTGCTGGGAGCGGCTGTGTTCCCCGCCTCCCCTTCCTCCTGCAGGTCCCTCCCGTTGGAAGAGTACGCCCGAGGGTCCCTAACCTGCTCAGGACCCCTGAAGAAGGCGGGCGATCGAGGACGTTCCTCTGGCTACACCAGACACACGTCTGGCCGGCACTGGACGGAGACGCGCACTTCTTTACTGCAGGTCATCAGGTAGTAATAACTTTCAGTCCCACAGTGCAGAGTTCTATTCAAACCGGTCAAAAAGGAGAAAAGGTTATAGTTGCTTTTTTTTTTTTTTTTTTTTTTTAACTTATACTCGAGTCATTGAATGTTAAGAAACAAAACAGTGTTGTGTTTGCCAAGGGATTGAAGTGGAGCCTTTGATGTAACCACCTGCCCACTGTGCCTGGGGGACACCGGCAGTAGTGATGAGCACAGCGCCCCCTAATGGAAGGCATGCAGGCTGGCTGTCTACCCCGTGTGCCCGAAATCAGGCCTAACCAGAAAATAAACAGCATTGGAAACTAAGCCTGTGGTTACCATGGTGATGGGCAGTGCCATGCAGAAGATTATACCGCACTCTCCTCTTGCACACTGGCTAGGCTGATCAGAGGTGGACTTTTTGATCTCTGTGCTTCAAAGGTGATTATTTTCTGGTTAGGTCTTATTTTCGTGGATTCTCGGGATTTCCGTTAATAACCACAATCTTCCTCTAATGTATGTATTAATATTTTTTAAACAAGAAAACAAAGACTAACAAAAGTTGAATGCACAGAACTACGCAACTTTAAATTTCAAATGTGTGAAGATAATGATGCAGTTCTAAATAGGTAAGCTTGTAGTTTGGTAAATGGAGTATATGCCAATGCTGATGGCAATTTTAAAATGCACAGCATTTGATTTTACTATTTTATGGGGTTGAAAATACATATTGGATCAAATTAGGTGGTAATACGAACACTTGTCTATTCAGTAAAAAGCGTTCATTCTGATGTGTGCACATTGCTCAGTGCTGAACAAGTTTGAGCTCTAATTCAGGCCCCTTTTTGCTTTGTTTCTTTGAACAAGTCTTGAGAACCACAGGCAAATGTACAGACTGTCTTCTTTGTAAGAGCCTAAAAATTCTTCAACACCAAAACACAGAAGCCATCTGCTTGAGCTAGGTTCATGAATCCATTCATTCTGGCATATGGAACAGAAATTTCCATTCCACAGCTTTCTAGGAAAGGGACAAGTGTTTCCTAACTATATTTGACAGCTATCCTGTAGCTAGATGTCATAGCCCACATCCATAATTTAATCTGGCTCATGATTTCAGAATTTCAGTCCCTGGTTGGCTGGCTCCAAGACAGACACTTCGTAATCCGTGAGGAAACAGACTTAGTTCATGGCATCCAGGAAGCAGAGCGGGAATCAGCTACCACAGAGACAGGGACCAGACCTGGACCCCAAGGCCACGCCTCCTGACCTGCCCAGACACACCCAGGACAGTGCTCCACCAATCGCCCAGGTTTTCTCAAAGCCAATCAAGTTGACAGACACCTCATGCCAGCTACCACAGTAACCACGCCACCCATGAACTGATTGACTTTTCAGAGGCCTCCCCTACCCACTGGACCCCTAAGACAAGCCCAAATGTTTAGTCCCCGAAGTGAAAGTCACTGTCTTCAGAAGCTACCTACGGAGTCAAATTCCATCAAATGTTGATATAGTTGGAAGGTTTGGGCTCACTTCTTCCTGGCACTCTATCCATATGTTCTAGACTATTGCTTCCTCATTTCTAATGCAGAGAAAACATGCATTTCCTCCTTTCTTGACTCTGAGATATACCTGTGCCTAGGTCTGGCCGCAGCGCAGACAGCTGACTTGGCACTGGAGGGACCTTCATGGTGTTACGCAGTTGGGAAAGCTCGCCTGTGCTTCTGCCATTGGCAGAACATGGAAGAACATTCTCCTGTAGCCAGCTACAGAGGGGACGAGAGACAGGTGGAGCGGTCACCTGGGACAGCCCACTAACAGGCGAATAAGAAACAAGCACCTAGGTTTGTGTGCATTGATGTTTTGAGCTCATATGTTATACAGTCAAAGTTACCTCTTACAAATCCCTTGTGGCAATTTCCACAACCTGGCTTTTCCTGACTTTTTTGCCTTTTTCCCCTTTACTCTTCCCCAAAGCCTTCTACAGGCAAGTCGATTGCTAGCATAATATGTCAGTGCATGTCCTCTTATTACTGACCTTTATGCCTTTGTGATTTTCTTCAGCCTTGAGTTTGCATACTCTTCCCTGAGAAATTGTAGTCACAAAGCTTAAAGGACTGACTTCGAGAACCAGATGGTCTTTCACGGTAAACACAGACTTAGCTATTTTAGTTTAGAGACACGCAACAGCAACTGCTCCAGATCCAGTATTCTGTACCAGAAATGTGGGTGTAGTGTTCAGACTTCTCATTGCTGGGACAAAATACCCAACACCAGCCATTCAAAGGAGCAGAGATTTATTAGGCTTACAGATTCAGAAGACTCAGTTCATGGTCATTGGCTCCAAAACAGAAATGGCAAGAGGGCAAAGCAGAGGAAAACTGCTCAACCGTGGCAGCCAGGAATCAGAAGACGTGGAACAGCACCAGAGAGGCAGGGACCAGAGCCTGATATAATACCCAAGGTTGCAGCTCCAGGACCCACTAGGTGACAGCTTTACTAGTCACCTAGGCAACTCACAAACCAGTCAAACTGACACTCAAGCTGAACCGTCACAGTGGGGTTCTATGAAGTTAATATGTGTTTAAATCACTGATGATCTACATTAACCAGCTCTGTATGATTTATTAGAGTGAAGTATTCTTTTCACAGTCATCTTGCTTGGAAGTTTCTTATTCCCTCCTCCGTTTCCTGTACACCTGCTCCCAAAATATGGAACTCTCTGTGCTGTGGGGCCTAATGAGCCCTCTGATGCCCAGGGGAGGAGAGTATTTCTTATTTAATGATGGGCATACAGTAGGGTCATGTTTTGTTGTACAGAAATAAGGTTTGCTCTCAGATTATTGTCTGTCTGTACATCTAAGCTTCCTAGTACAAACTCCATTTTTTTGTGTTCTATTTCAAGCCTCCCTCCCTTCTTACTGCTGAGCCTTCTGTTTACTTCATAGAACTAGGAACATTAATCATTTTTGTATGTTTTCTTCCACTGGGACATGATGGACATGATTATTCATATGTAGGAGTAAACAAATTCAGCTTGTTTCCTTCTGGGAACCCATAAACTTAGAAGCTATTAATTTATACTGAAGAATAGGAGTTTAAAAGCTTTCTCCTTCTTAATGATGCATTCCCTGTAATTCTATTGTATTACATTCGGGAAATAAGACGAGAGTCCTCTTGTGGCTAATTTAACACCTGTTCTAGAATGGAAAGGTCTTTTAGTTTTCTACCTGCACCATCAGTGCACTGATTTTCTTACTTTTCTAAAGATTAAATATATTTCACAAGAATTAAAGAAGACTAAATTAAATGTAGATTCTTAGTAGTACAGCACCACTCATATACTTTAGGAAACTGGATTTAGGATTGAGGGAACATCATTATATACACAGTATGTGCCTTTACACATTTTAAGGCAATCTTTTGATGGCAGAATTGTATTTTTGTAGTGGTGAAGAAATAACAACTTTGTTTTACATAATTTGGTTGATGTCTCAGAAGCATTGTCTTAAGAGATTTGAACTTCTGGATAAAGAAACATAATAGATATAGCACAAATGTTCCTGTTTTGAAATGAAAGATACACACACACACACACACACACACACATATATATATATATTTGGAATATTCACTTATTAACTATGTAAAGCTTTTAACAATTTCCCTCTAAGCCTCCCATTCTCAACTATGAAAAGGAAATATTAACATATACGTCATAAGCTGTTGTGTATGAAGTTTAATGTAAAATTTTCAAAACATATTGGTTTTGTAATTTTTTTTCTGGCCCCAGAGATCAAATTCATGACCTTTGCACTTGCCAGGTAAGCGTTTGAGCCACTGAGCTAAATCCCTGGCTCATGGTTTTATAATTTTAATAATACTTATTTGATTAAAAGCATGATAGGACACTCAATTTAAACATTAGTTTTTCATTTGCTGTTATCTGGAAGCAGTCCCCGCATCTCTGTTTGTTTGCTCAGGTTTGTTAGCTGTAAAGAAAGACAATCATTAAACTTTATGGAGTTACTGAGTGGGAAGCTAAGGAGGTGGCACCATTATCAGTTGAGCCAATAGCATCCTTTTCAGGGAAGCAGTTTCGCCGAGGTGTAATTTGTATGTCATAGGCTCCTATCCATTAGAAGTTCATCCAAATGTAGGAGGCCTTTGGTACACTGAGTCCACCAAAAAATATATGCAGACTTCAGGAAAATAGCAATAGTGTGATTTTTTTCAACAGATGATGTTACCCTAGTATGGGGGACGCTAGAGGACGTCACATGTCACAGAAAACTCACTACACTGCTGGACTTTAGGCAGAAATTGAAAATGCGTGTGCCTCAATCTCAATGATCAAGGTGACCCAAGCAGCAGTTTGCTGTCCTAATAAACATCTGGAAGCTCGTGGCCACCACCTTGAGCGCCTCTTGTGACTGTAGAGGGCAGGGTAACTTGCATTAATCTCATGATGTCTCAATAAACAGTATTAAAATATTTATGTAAGTCTTTCTTTTCCTGAAGTGTGAGTACCTTTTTTTCTTGGCAGACTCTGTATTTATAGCGTGGTAGAATACTCACAATAGTGTAATCTTTGAACCTTTCCATCATTCCAGAAAGAAAGCTTGTACTTATTACCAGCTACTCCGCAGTGTTCCTCTGAGTACACTTCACCTCCTTGGCAGAGCCCTGGGCAACCACCAACCTGCTGTCTCTCCAGGTCCACTTACTCTGGGCAGGTAATGCAATAGGACATGCTGTGTGTGACCTTTATCTCTGTTCTAACCTAGATTTTACATTTCTTCAGCAATGCACCAAAATGTAATTTCTCCACATTCTCACCAGCAAATATTTTCTGTCTCTCTCACTCTCTTTTTACTTTGCATACTTTAGTGGTTGTGAGGTAGGATCCCATTGTGGTTTTCCTTTGCATTTCTTTAATGTCTAATGATATCTTGAATCTTTTTATGAGATTATTGGTCATTTGCACAGATATTGCAGAATTATCTATTCAAATCATTTGTCCATCTTTAAACTGAGTTATTGGTCATTTGTTTCTGTGTTGGGAGATTTTTTACGTATTCTAGGTATAAATCTCTTATCAGATATATGATTTGTTAACAAGTTTCTTATTTTTTAATGCTAGAAAAACTAAGTCAGCTTCTGCTTCTGTGGGCTCTTGGGGTCACATACTAATACAACGAACCGTAAACATAAATAGCTCTTTTCTTAATTCTATGCCTGACGTTCTCCCCCTTTTTCCTCAGAGACTATTACATGACACTTTTCACAGATAACCAAACTTATTTAATTCAAGTCTAACTGTATCTTGGTGACATAGGGAAGCAGGTACTGTTTCTGTGTTGCTTGCAGATGACCTAATGTTTTTAGAGGTTCAATTTCCTTTTCTACAAACAGACTCTCCTCAAAAGGATAACGAGGTAGAAAGTGACTAGAGGGAGTGAAATATGTGAAGGAAACATGCTGAGGTATGAGATCCAGTGCATAGTAATAAATAAATAAATAAATAAATAAGTGGTCACTTTTACCCCCGTCTTATGCTGGTCATAGCGTATGAGCTTAAAAGGTCAATTAATTGCTAGGCATCTTTTAGTCTTCCCTCTGTGCTGCCAAAATTAGAATGTAATTGTCATATTTTATCCCTCTGGTACTTTGTTATAACTTCCACTTTCTTGAAGTTCATGAAAGAGAAATGTCATTGACTGCGAGAAGCAATGATTTCGCACACTTTAAAATCCCTCTGTTGTGCAGTGTCGGTTTTTCTAGGAGACGATGCACTGTGCAGTCTCAGAGGTCCCTGTTGGCCCCACCATCCCTTCTCTGGTCACCCGTTGTTATGCAAGCACCTACTCTTTGCTGTGTCTGTCTTTGGTCCTCTGTTGCCCATACTTGATAGAATGGCAGGAAGGACCTGTGTATGCTGTTGCTCCAAAGGCTGTTCGTTTCTTTCTGACAATATTTCTGTCGCTTCTTCTCTAAAACCTCTCTTGAGTTTTCTTGATATTGGTTCTCCTCTCTTAAGATTTTGAATTACTTAAAGGCTGAAAACTACTTGCCAGTACTTGCCTCTCTTAGGTCACACCCACATGTGATGGTTAGGCTGAATTTCCAACTAGGTTGACATTGAGGCTGCTCAGAAGATTAGGAAAGCACTCTTCTGCATGTTGTGTGTCTGCATGGGTCATGGAGGCGTGGTATTGTGAAATACATATGGTGCCTGGCCCCTTCCTCTCTGACACTGTCCCCCACTCTGCTTCCTGGCTGCCATGAGCTAAGCAGTTTTGCTCCACCACAGCCCTCTGCCATGATGCTTCTGCCTTGGAGCCATGGACTGAACCTTCTGGAATCATGAGCCAAATTAAC
This sequence comes from Dolichotis patagonum, assembly GCA_004027295.1. Taxonomy (NCBI): domain Eukaryota; kingdom Metazoa; phylum Chordata; class Mammalia; order Rodentia; family Caviidae; genus Dolichotis; species Dolichotis patagonum. The sequence continues at coordinate 309,121 of PVJX010000228.1, forward strand.
CTCTCCTCCTTTGAGACATGGGAGTCAGGAATTATGATCGGCAACAGGAAAGCTGGCAGACATATGCCTTCCTCCCGCTCACCCAGAAAGATGACTTTTAATTCATATACACTCCATGTATATTGAGCACAGAAGCCAGTTCTCACCAAGAAAGGCATCTGTAACCACTGTAACCTCCTCTTCCTTTTCCCAATTCCAGCCATTCAGTTTTCTGCTTGCCTCTCCCGGGGAGGAGGCTTCCAGGGTCTCTTGCCAGCCCATTCACTCGCAATCTGCTTTAGACTCTGTAAGCAACTGATTAATTTGGCAGTCCAAGGACAATTTCCCACCAATGCATCTTCTAATTCTTCCTTTCTGCTTTCATGTAAACATTTGCACTTGCTGACACAACTCCTATTTAGCATTTATTTCTCTTTTTACCAAATTAGGCTACTTAGTGCCTCATTTGCATACAAGACTCACTATTTGAGAAGTGTTCACAAATCACGATAATTAATACTTACTTGCACTCAATATCACCTATCTGCAAAGCAATTTAAATTTATTAACAAAGTCAGTTAATTGGTAAACAAGTATAAACCACTGCCACGCATACAAAGAGTGCACAATTGAGATGTGGAGGCACTAAGTGATTTGTCTAAGCCATTCAGCAAATGAATTGCAGAAGGAGCGTTTGTACTAGGCAGTTGTTGGCTCTCGGCCCTGTATCTAGGATGCTGGCACTGGCCAGGCTGCAGTGGCAGTGGAGGGCAATTAGCTATGCAAATCAGGTAATTACAGACATAAATACTCATTGCCTCACACCATGTCTGTTGGCCAGCGATGGCCCATTTACAGCCAGGTCTTTAAGGACTATATGAACTCAGCAGGACTTTGTGCTTCCACCTGGTAGGAGAATATTATCGAGTAAATCCATTACTTGATTTGCACAAAGAATATCTATGCTCTCAAACTCACTGCGGTCTTTAGTGAAACTCTCTTATCATTTCAGTGTGAAAATATCTCTGAGAAAATAAGTTCACCACTTCATCAATTTAAATGAAATATTTATTTCCATGAAAAGCTTTGGCAGTGGGAAAATGAAATGTCAAACTCTTTCCTTACGAGAATTATCAAAAAGGGCCCTTGTCTTCTGGGTGCTCTTTTTGCCCAGAGAGCTCTGAGAAATGTTATGTTTCGTTTGTGAGCAGAAGCCAGTATGGGTGAGGAGACTTGCACAGGATCAAGCACAGGAACAAGCCTGCCTCCCATCTCACGCCTGTTAGGAAGCGAGACCCACACCACAAGCGCAGGAAAGCGCATGAGTCAGGAGAGTGAAGGGCAAATATCAGAGGAGCCAGCGCTGAATTAAATCTCGTTGACTAATAATCAGGACTCCAGTCTTCAGGTCTTTGATTTGCATTTACTTGATTCTATTATTTGTTAGGTTTTACATTTATTAACAATATGAAAGGGAAGAAAAGGACTATGCTCTGCAGAGTGAGTATCCAATTAAACTAGGGAAATAAGCGTGCTCTTCACAGTAGATCACTGAAAAGGTTACAGTGACCCTGAGGCTAACGGCCGCCATCTTTGTATCTTCCATTCCAGTGTTAGATATGGGTCAATCCTTCAAAACCCTGCTTGATTTCATGCCAGAAGAATTGAAGATAGCATTCTCTGTACAAGGTGCGGGGCTTGGGAACATGTTCCTGAATCTCCATGACTGACAGGTCATGCCCACTGGCCTAACCGGCTGGCCATAGCCTGACCTCCTGGCTCATTTGCCCTGGAAAGACATACACTTCCATCGGCTCCATAGGTCGCCAAGGGGGTGCCAGTCTCTATCTTCACACAGCTCCTGTGAGCAAGAAATGACCATAGGTCCTACCCACCAGGGATTATGTTCCTCACAACCACTTTGGCATGTTGTGGCTCACCAGGTGGGCTGAGAAAAACCTGTCAGAAGACAGTGAGGAAAAAGGCAGCCCCTGTCTGCGAGGAACTGTTGATCCGCCTGCTCAGGGGGCGGAAGCTTGGTGGATTTGTCGGGAGAGTCGTGGCTAGAGTCTGGATCAACATCTCAAGTGCTCAGTGGGTAAATTTCACTCTTGGGTTGGGGCTGCTGAGCCCAGACATGAGAAGAGGCGGGTCAGAATATTTCCTGGTCTGGCTTAAAAGGTGGGCTATGACAGACCTAGCAGTCAGGGATTTCTACCCTTGCTGTGGTGGAGAAAGCATGACAAACAGAGATGTGAGGTAAACTACAAAGAGCCCTAGAGCTGTAGCCCTAGAAAGATTACCCACATGAAGGGTAGGCTGGTTTTCACGGTTGTTCAGGAACAGGGAATAAGGCTGGCATCTTAAAGGGCTGTGAGGTGGTCCTTATTGCCTCTCTATCAGCTTTTTGGTTTCTAAAGGGGACTTTAGGCATGTCTCTCTGGTGTCCTTTGCAATAAAGGACAACAGTCTGCCTGGGAAGTTGTGTTGTATAGATGATTGCTTATCAGTTAGTAACCCCCTCTCCTTTCCCCCGGAGTGCTCCATGGACATATACAACCGGAAAGTTGTATTTGGAGTCTGTATATATATTTACCTTTTTACCTTTCCATAATATCAGTATCCAAGTAGGTCCATGAACTCTGCTTTTTCAGCAGAGGCACCTGGGGAGAGGAATTTAGGCACTTCCTTTTAGGAGCTACCTGCTTTTGATAATCATTTTAAAGTGAAGACATGCTGTCCAAGGAGAGAACAAAGCTATCATTTGGTGGAGTGGGAACCCACTGTGTGGGTCTCTTCTAGGTCCATATTGCTGTCACCCACTGCCTTTCAGTTGCCTTTCCTGCTGCTCTGTCCTGGTTGAGACCACAAAGCATACTCAGAAGATATCAGTACGTGAAGTACGTTCTGATCTTCCTGGCATCTCCAGAAAGCCAGCTACTTATCCATAATAGACACACCCGGAGAATAAAAGAAAATCCTCTGCAGGTAGATGCTTTGGGCATTATGAGTGGGAGCCTTTCTGCTGGATGTGGCCTGTTGTGTAGACAGGAGGCTATGAGCATGTAGACAGGGTCTCAAGGACATAAGAAAACAAGACAAAAGAGCCCAAGAGGCCCTGAGGTAAGCTGCAGGCAATGCTGCCCATACTCGTCTTCTGCTAAGTGGATCCTGGTAGTGTCGGGCGGGCCTATCCAGCCAGCAGGGGTGTGTCTCTGGCTCCGGTTAGTTTTACATGGCGAAAGGGGACGTGAAACACGGAGACATGAAATCATGGTGTTGAGGATGGAACAGCCCACTGACACACACGAGGCCCCCGAACAGTTCCTGGGTCCACTCCTGCCTGCCTGCATACAGAGCCTAGAGCCTGGCTGTGCATTTGGTGGCCACGTGTTTTGCAACATCTCCCTTTCTGTTCCTCTGTTTCTTCCTCTGTAAAACAGGGACAGATGTAGTGACTTCCATAAAATATTTCAGTGGCAATTAAAGTATGTAACAAATCATCAGAGTAGTGCCTAGCATCTAGGAAGTCTTCTCAGAAAGTTCGTGTAATCCTTGAACTCCTGGCTGTGCTCTTTTTAAAAGACACCCGATGGCTAGGCTGGGGCTTTTGGTTTATTACTGCAGCCCTAGGGCCTGGAATGTGGTAGATTCTTGGCACATATTGGTTGAAGGCCGGTATAGTTCACTGAGGACATAGTAAATACAGCAGGGGTTAATTCCAGAGCTCTGTTGACACTTTTACCATGGCTCTGTTGTTTTATTGACTCCCCTAAGCATAAATTGACTGCTTTATAGTTAGCAAGCCCCTTTCTTTACAGACTGACGGATGGGGATGTAGTACCAGAAAGGAGTATTTGGGGTCTGTATAAATATTTAGTTTTACTCCTTTTCCTAATACCCACACCTAAGCAAGGGCTATGAGTAAGGGAACCGTGACTGTCTATGTTTGGTCCTAATATTAAAGTAAAACTACATTGCTGTTCTGAAACCAAGCACAGAGCTGAACACTTGGGAAGCAGATTCTGAACATCTGATCCAGTTTTCAGGGGCAGGAAATAGACCTGTTCTCTCCTCCTAGACAGCATTTATGAATGAGCACGTCTTCCCACCAGAGACAGTGGAAGGGGAAAAAGCAGGTGACTGGCATAAGAATCGAGCCATGTGCTGCTAGGAAGCCAAGCCGTACTTTGCAGGTCTGTGGGTGTCTGCTCTCTGTGTGAGTGTTACACTCTGACTGTCAGGCAGGGTGTGAAGGTGGAGGTCAGGGGCAGCTCTGCAGCACTTTTGCAAGGAAGCTGCTGCAGTCTCAGGGAGATGTCAAGTGAGTGGGACCACGATGGGTCTTCTGGAAATAATGTGAGGAATATGAAGTTCAGAAAGCAATCTCATTTAATTAAAGTAGTGGCCACTCAGAAATAAGCACACAGAGGCGAGCGTTCCTCTGAGTGCGACATCAGATTGCTTAGTCTCTCATGGCGGAGAACAGAGCGTCTCTTGTGGTCTTTCCCTTGCAGATTAATTTCTTGGCATTAAGAAGACAAATAGTACACAATCCAGACTTCAATCTGGATAACACGGACGCAGCTGATTAATTTAAAATGAGAGGACTGCACTCAGATGAACTCAGCCTGAGAGGACAGGCTCATGTATCATGAGGAAAGCATCAGATTAAAATGGGCAAGGTTTATAATAAAGCATCCAGCATCTGGGAATTCAGCCAAGGAGAAGCACAGAGCTCCAGGTTTTCATGAGGAAAAGAGAATTACGGAGGGTCCTGGATGGGCATTTCTGGTGGGTGGGGTGCCACTGGCTGGTGGGAAGGGAGCTCTGGAGAACAGAGCTGTATTAACACTTCGACTATCTGTGACTTCTGAAAAATAGTTACGGTGGATATGCAAGCTCCCTGTTTGCTATTGTTCCTCATATCTGTATACATTGTGGAAGCATAATAAGGCTCAATAAATCATGGAAAATATATATAAAATGGTAAATATACTGTATTACCCAGTCTCGGACAAGGCCAGTATTACAGTTATCACCTTGAATATAAGGAGTATGAAATATTGTTGATTTTTTTTTAAAAGCTGGATAAAATCAATTTTGCTCATACAACATTCACCTTAAGGGAAAGGCTGTACCTTTCCATTACAAGGTGAGTATCTCTATGGAATATATTAATGTGACATGCTATAATTAAAAATGAATGCCAGGCTGAGGGTTCAGCTCAGCAGCACAAACACCTGCCTAGCAAGCCTGGGGTCATGGGTTCAGTCCCTGGCACCAAAACAAAACAAAAAGGCTTATTCTCCTTTCCACTATTAAAAATGCATACATTATCCCAATGATGAATACTCTTAATATTTTAATAATGTTGTATGTTTTACTTACACATACGTTGCTTGTGTTTCTTTTACATGACATACTGTAAAAATCTTTTAACATGAAAATATATCAGTTTAATGTGTCATTAATAAAATCCATGATTCACTGCATTTTAATGCCTTCTTAGGAAGCAGTCATCAAGTGATTCATGAACTATGGTCTAATGATTCTTCTGTTACTGGACGTTCCTTCATAATTCTCCCTCTTCTAGTAAGCGGTGTCTTCTCACCAGAGAAAGTCTAGTTTTACTAGTTGGTTTACTTTGATCCCTGTTGTAACTCTAGCATGGAGTAGGAGAGCTCAGGACTTGAGATGGTTCTAACCTAGCAATGGAGAGAGGAAGAAGTGGTAGAACATGAACTTATTATGTACAAGGCCCGGGGGTTCTGTCCTTAGCACGCACGCGTGCACACACACACACACACACACACACACACACACACCATACTCTCTCTCACACACGCACATACTCACACACACACACACACACACACACAACTATGAGAAGATACAGAGTTTTCTTCAAATTTGAGCCTGGAAACCCCAGTACTACAGGTGGCTCCTCCTGGGCACCAAGGCAGCATGCAGGCGGCCTGGGGGATCACAGAGAAGCCCCCACAGCACTAATTATTGTGCAGACAGGGCATGGAGACTACAAAGCCACAAGCAGGTAAGTCGCTGAGTGTATGAAAATCCCTTACGGTCCCAGACTGCTGAGTTCTCTTGTCATTTCTTCTAACATGATTGAAATGATATAGGAATGGCAGGCTATGCTGGCAGGAGGAGAAGGAAAGGCTATGTGAGGAAAAATAAGAGTGAGCAGAGGCAGGAGAAGACTGGTGAGCAAAAGCTACAGCATCTGCATGTGAAGAAGGGAGACTGCTCGTGGGTCTGTTCTGGGGCTCTGCTTTTAGAAAGCCAAAATGTTCATTTCTAAAGGGAGGCATGGGAGAGACCTTACCACGTGGCTTTACACATTAGATCTTTGTAAGGATGGTGTCTGTCTGTCTAGTTATTGGTCTGAGCTATGCACTAGGGGCTTTGGACCTGTGCGTGAACATGGGCAGGAGCGCCCCAACATAGAATAACATAAAGGTGCTGAGTACTCCACAGGGCGGGGTAGCAGCCCCAGCACTCTGCAGTGTTTCCCTGGACAAGCCGGAGTGGTCTCCATGACATGACTGCCAGTGGGAAAAAAGAGTTTGAGTATGGATTTATTTCTGGAATAGAAGTTCACTTGTCATCTGCATCCCTAAAATTCTGGTAGCAGGTGTTCTGTAAACTGCTTGACAAGAGGAGAAACAAGAGAATTCCTGTGAGGAAAAACTCACTCTGCTGATTGCTAGTTGAGGAAGCCTTCACTCTAGGAGGGGTGAAATTCCTGAGGGAGAACCACTGTTTTCTGTGTTCTCATTCTTGACAGCCAGCCGCTGAGCTAGACGGACTCATTATGGGGAATTGAGACATCTTCGGCTGTTGTAAATTTCAACCTGATCAGTCATACGTGAGTCAGGGCGTCACAGAGACATATGGATGGTGACTGTCTAAGTGCTCAGGGGTCTAACTTCGTAAACTTGAATTATTTGTATGTGTGATTAAGAGGGGAGAAAGGGAACCAAGAGCAATTTCACTTTTATGATGTACCAGTCGGAGAAGAGGATTTATAGACATTACCTCATTTTGTCCTCATGATAATCTGGGGAGGAAGGTGATATAACCGCCATTGCGCAGATGAGGAAAACGGGCCTCAGGGAGGACAGGCAACATGTCTAGGAGGGCTTGTGTTACACCTCACTCACTTTTCTAGTTTCAGACCTGCCAGTCGTTCCTTCTCCACCAGGTTAGACTAGGTTCAGAACGTAGCTCTTTTATCCTCAACTCCGTTCTCTGGTTGAAAAATAGAAATAAAAAAATTGGTAGAGGAGAATGATGCATTAATGCAATACACTTTGGGAAAGTGGAGTTTGTGTTATTCTTAAAATATTCATGATAAATATTCTTAAAATATTAAATTTTAAAGTGCATAGTAAACACATGCACTTTAAAATTTAATTCTTAAATTATCCAAAATAAGGACCATGTTTTCAGGTCTAAGCCAACTCCAAAGCAATTATAAAACTATTCAGAGTGAACCCAGAAATATGGCATATTAGCACAACTCTTTCAGTGCTTTAATTTTTTATTTGTAAAATAGGGAAAATTTATCTACTTATAAAATAATTTGAAACCCTAATACATTGTTGACTCATAGTTGGTTTTCAAAAATACTGAACATTTTAACATCTAAGCAATGCTATGTCTTAATTGCAAACTCCAACTAAAAGTTGGAGTTAGACCCCCTGGAATAAATGAGCAAATATTAAAAATCAAATACAAAACAATGATTTTTAGTAATATATTTTAATTAGTCTTCATCAATGAGTAATCTCTCTTTCCACTAAAAGTTAGAAATTTCAAATAACAATGAATCTGAAATGAAAGTGCAGACATTCCCCAAAAGCCCCTAGCTGGGGGCCCTGGGAGATGATTGGATTATGGGGCTCCCAGCTGACTTGTTTTAGGGGGCTGGGTCTGGTTGGAAGAGGCACTCACTGTGGGCATGACCTGGTAAATTTCAGTTCCCTTCCTGCTTTGTCCCTTGGCTCTCTGCTTCCTGTCAGCCATGCTGCCAGCAGATTTTCCTGTGCCAGGTCCCTCTACCGTGCTGTCCTGCCTTGGAGGTGGGCTACCATGGACTGAACCATGAGGCGATACAAACCAGTCCTGCTTTAAGTTTTGAGTGTTGGGTATTTTGACCCAACAAGGAGGGAAGTAACTCAGACAAGCAGGTTAGGAGGCTGCCATTCTGCCCTTGGGGTTAGGTCTTTGTTTTAGCCTGTGTTCTTTTCTATAACTGAATATTGCAGACTGGCTGATTTATACAGAGGTTCTTAGACTTGTTCTGCAGGCTAGGAGCACAAAAGCATGGTGCCAGCATCTTCTCAGTTCTGATGAGGACCTTGTGCTTCTTCAAATCCTGGTGGAAGGAGGAAAGACCGAGGTCATGAACTGAAAAAAAAAGATGGCGGACTGGTAGGTAGCAGGAGAGAGACCCTCTCTGAGAGAGACAGCTCAAATACCAGAATAAAATACCCTGGAGAGACTCAAACAGAGAGAGATGGACTCTCACAACCCAGGAAGAAACTAAAGTGCAAAAAACTGCTTGAATATGAGGTCCTAGGGCTACTATTAGTGAAGATAAGATCAGCGAGCACGGTGCCCTCCTCGAGCCGCCTGAATTCCTGTCCGACCTGAACAAGTGATCCGCTCCAAAGCGACTGGCTTGAGCTGCTGGAGCATGGAGCTGAACAGCCCTGTGTGTGGCTTGCCCGGACCGGCCCTGCACACGACCCACCCAGAGGCACTGTGAATTCCCACCGCAGCCACGCTGAAGTCAGAGGTTGGGGATCCCTGCAGTTCTTGGGGACTGGCATCAACACGTGGTGAGTGATGGGAATAAGACCCTCCCATGGGAAAGGGAAAACAAACTGGGCGACATGTTGGATTTGGGCAGGACACACCTAACTCCATAAGGAAGTGGCTTCAGCTGGTTGCTCCCCTTGCCAAGTGGATTGGTGGAATCTGCTTGGACTAGGCCTCACCCCTGGGGCGGACCAGTGAGTCACTACAAATTACTTTCCTGAGATCAGTGCACACTGATTCAATGAAGGCCTGCAAAGGTTGACTGGCCCAGAGGGGAGGAGCTAGCGTACACTGCCTGAGGGTGAACTCTAATCTCTGATAACCTATTGAAGAGGGCTAAAGCTCCTAGCCTGCACCCTCTAGAGGAGCCTTAACCAACAAGAAAAGGGTCTGGGAATTATGCTGTACACTTGTATGAAAGGAACCAAAAACATGACGAAAGGGAGAAATAAGAAAAAACTCCCAGCCCCAAACCCTGAGAACATTGATCCAGGAGAGGTAAATACAAAAGAGATTGAGGGCAGCAAAGATAGACTATCAAAAATTGAACACAGGCTTGCAATGTGGGGTCATGAAAGGGAATATCTCTTAAAAATAACAAGGGAGCAGGCAGTAAAGATACAAAGACTGGAAGATGACAAGAGGATCTATAACCTAAGAATAAAGTATATGAATGAAGAAGCAGGAATCAAATCAGAGGAATTACAAAGGCTATTCACAGAAATTATTAAGGAAAAGTTCCCAAGCATAGAAAAAAGAAATGATATGCAGAGGTATGAAGCATACCGAACTCCAGCCACCTACAACCAAAACAGAGCTATACCCAGAGACATAATAATCAAGATCCCAGAAATTCAACATAAGAACAGAATATTAAAAGCCATCAGAGAAAAGAAACAGATCACCTATAAAGGAAAAGCCCTGAAGGAGAACAATCTCCAGCCCAGATTGATGTATCCTGCAAAACTCTCTCTAGAAATTAATGGAGAAAAAAGATGCTTCCATGACAAAGAGGAACTAGGAGAATTTGTGACTACCAGTCCCACCCTACAAAAAATACTGAAGGACATTCTAGGGAGAGAGAACAAGAATACGAGCATTTCAGGAACAGTGGCAGAGAGGCCTCAGTGAACAAGGCAGACAGTGGAGTGGAAGAGAAAAATAGACTATCAATGGCAGAAAAATAGAATATAATATAATAATGGCAGAAATAAGGCAGAGAAGATTGGCTCTAATCTCTAGTATAGAGGGCCTCGAAATACTAACAGAGAGAAACACAGGCAGAGTAGATCAGGAGATAGGGTCCATTGAGATGCCCTATATAGGGAGGCAGTGGGACCCAAAACAAGCAGTGCACCCCATGGGAGTGAAAGGGGAGGAATTGTCTAGAAAAGGGAGGCAGAGGATATTGTTAATGGGGTAACAAGATTTAAAATTTACATTATTCTCACCACTCTGCTTGGATGGATTACATGCTGTTCCAGTTTGTCTACTTACACTAGACTTGAGGACATGGTCAGCTACCCCAAAAATAAGAGGACATATTATGGTAATCATCCCTAATTTTCCTATCAACTTAATCTGAAGCCCTTTATAATTATACTGTCTTATTATGACTGATCTTATTTGAATCTGGTTTGTTAGATTGCTACTTTGTATTGACTGATTTTATTTAAATCTGTTATGATGGATAGCATCAAGTCTAAGTGGATAGGCAACTACACTGAAGATGACAAGATTCACTAAGAGACCCACTCTGGTTTGATTACTACTTGCTTTTGAAGTCTTATAATGTCTCCAATGCTTTGTTTTTATTAATGTTGTTATACACTGCTGAGACATCATGGGAACCATTGTAGATCACCTTGTATTGCGGTTTTATGTGACTTTTCTGCCTCATGCTTTTCTAGGAATTGTTTTGTTTTATCTTGCTTTGTTTTGTTTTTTCCTGCTAATACAGAAAGGATAGATATACATGTAGAGACTCATGCATGTGTAGAGCTTATAAACAGTTTACGAGAACCAACTATATAACACATGTTGAAATGAACAACTACTTTGAAGAAAAAGAGACACTACAATACCCAGTGCTGATTCCATAATGTCATGATGTGAAGTCCAGCAAAACTATCACTTTTTGT